>OX578143.1:127247577-127847577 GCA_951213105.1 Amaurobius ferox | reverse complement strand
AATATTTTTACTATTGTGCCAAAATTATAGAAGAAAGCTCAATTTTATCACCATATTTACTCTTGAATAAAGAAAATAAACATAATAGAAACTCTTCATGTTTAAGATTCTATCGTATCTTTTTGGAAGTTGTTCTATAGAAAGACTGGTGTTGAACTTCTTGTGATTGTTATTCCTGATGCCTTTTGAGAAGGAAAAGAAAAAAAATATTTTTACATATTCAAGAAAAAAAGATAAACATTTTTACTGTTCTAGTGTCAAAAATAAAGAAGAAAATTCAATTATATAATCAGTGTTTTGTATTTTCTCCTGGAAAAAAAACTTTAAATAAACACTAAACATGTTTTCTTCAACTTTAAATAAACTACACAGCGAAACTGTTTTAGCATGTTCAAAATTCGATTAATAGTCTTTATAAACTATTCCTTGTTTTGACAATGTTTTGTCACATTTATGCCAAAACATGACAGCTTATAGAACATTAGATACACTTTATAAATATGTAAATTAATTATTTCATATCTAATTCATGCAAATTAAAATGATCATAGACGAAATCTCACTTTTATTTATTATTTCACTATTTCGAATACAAATGCTTTGATAAAATTACTAAACTTAACATCTAAATTTTATGTCCCAAATTATGAGAAATTCCTAATTTTATTTTGTGCAATTATTTTTACTGTGAATGTAAATATATATGTTCAATTATCGGTAATTATGGGGTTAATAAAATGCAATAACACTTAAAGTACAGGATATGTTAATGGCTGCCTGTAGGGTCAATTCCCAAAGTGTACAAATTAAGCTTAAGCAATGTGGTCAATATAGTTTTAGTGGGCATCAAGTTATTAACTTGTAATTTTGATCTTTTCTGGTAACTATGGTTTTTGCATGTAGGGTTTTGTATAAATTCACATTCTTGTTCAGTTAATGTATATACAGATAAACTCACAGATAACAAAGTCTAAGAACTGCAAATTTTATTTGCTATCTGCTATTTGCAATAACTGATTCAGAGTAAAAACGTTGTGTAGTAAAATGACATACTTTGTTATTAATTTGACACGATAAAGTTGCAAATTTGGTTTAATTTATCAAATGAAATTTTTTTTTTTTTTTTTAATTTGAGCAGTTTAATTTATAACATGCATATAATGGTCTCAATTGCATTTAAAAAATGTTGAAATCAATAATAGTCACATGTATTTAATTTTTTTTTTACTCCTGTCCTCTGTCTAAATGGCAGTGAAATGGATTATTTTTGTTTCCAGGACAAAAAATTCTGTAATGAATAGTATCTGAATATTTTATTGTTTGCAATATCTGATTTGCTTAATCTGGCCATGATATTGCGGATCCAAAGAAATGGAATAACATATTCTGTACTATATGCAAGCTGTTTATATAAGTGGGGGTAATAATTATGTTTGTATTTTATTTACATCTGTAATCTATGGTGTTTTTAAAAGCATCTATGAAATACCTTAACTTAAATTTTTCAGCTGTAGAGTGAAAGTAAAATTTGGCAAAGAAAAATTACTTAATTTTGCAATTAGATTGGTGAAAATAATTGAAAAATATGGCACATCCCTTGGATATATCATAGAATTCTGTCTTTTGCTTACTCTGGAAGAGTGCACTTTCCTCCCCCCTCCCCTCTAATTTTTTGTTTCAATTTCAATTTTTAAAAATTCCATGAAACAGCCCCTTTCTTGTAAATATAGAAAACAGTGTATCGGAAAAAAATAATATATACATTTACATAAAAATACCTTTATTTTATCTTATAATCATGCATATAAGATATTTCATAAATTGATTCAAGAATCCAATTCCTCCCCCTACATACTCCACAATTTTGCATCGCATATGAGGGGCAGATTGACAGAATTCTACCTGTTTTTTAACAGAAATTCCCGGAAAATGAAAAGAAATATTTTTTTTCTCTTTTAAACAGTTTAATTTATAACATGCACATAATGGCTCTCAATTGCATTTAAAAAAATATTGAAATCAATAATAGTCACCTGGATTTAATTATTTTTTCTTATTCCTGTCCTATGTCTAAAAGGCAGTGAAATGGACTACTTTTGTTCCCAGGACCTAAAATTTTGTAATAAATGATATCTCAACATTTTATTGTTTGCAATATTCGATTTGCTTTATCTGACCATGACATTGTGGATCCAAAGGGATTGAATTACAGGTTTTGTGCTATGTGTAAGCAGATTATATAAGTGGAGGTAATAACTATGCTTCTATTTTATTCACATCTGTAATGTATGCTGTTTCTAAAAGCATCTATGAAATACCTTGAATTAGATTTTTCAGCTGTAGAGTGAAAGTAAATTTAGCAAGTAAAAATTACTTCATTTCGTGAAAGAAATTGAAAAATATGATGCATTCCTTAGATATACCGTAGAATTCTGTGCTTTTGCCTACCTTGGGAAAGTGCACTTTGCTACCCCCTCTATTTTATTGTCTCAATTTTTTTTAAAAATCCCATAAAACAGCCTTTTTCTCTTCATAGAAAAGAAAAATTTATCGTTGATCAAAAAAAGATATATATATATTTGCACACATATATATATATATACAGGGTGTCCCAGAAAGATTGTAATATGCTTTCTTTACCTGTTGGAGATAAGTGGGCAATGTAAATTGCAAAAATGTTGAAAGTAAGGTAGGAAATAAGACTACATTAATGAAATAGTCCTCCCATTAATTTTCAAAAAGTTACACTTTTTTAATTTTTATACGAACCCCTTAGATAAATTTGTCAATCAGAAATTTTTTATTTTTAATGCAACAAGATCATTAAAAAACCCCACATATCTTTATCTTTAAAATTGAGTGAGTTATATGTAATTGAACATTGTGAATGGGGACCATATATCAAATTAGAAGTGTAAATTTGTGACATATCACAAAAAAGATAAAACTGGATGATAATACGAGTACGTAGGATACCCAATCGCGTAGTGAGTGCTACTGCTTTATATGATCTCCGTCTGTGTAATGCTTTATTTAGATTCATTTGTGATAAAAAAAAAATTGACTCATATATTAACATATTTTTGATATAAACAATTTCCATTGTCAATTTATTTATGATCCCTATTTTCACTGATGAAACAGCCTTTCACATGGTAACGAAAAGTGGCATAAGTCAGATTTTTTCCTTTATCATAATTCAGTTGATTTTAAAGAGAACTATATGCGGGTTTTTTTTAATGATCTTGTTGCATTAAAAATAAAAATTTTCTAATTGGCCAAATTCATCTAAGGGGGTTGTATAAAAAATTTAAAATGTGTAGCCTTTTGAAAATTAATGGGAGGACTATTTTATTAATGTAGTCTTATTTCCTACCTTACTTTCAACAGTTTTGCAATTTACATTGCCCACTTATCTCCAACAGGTAAAGAATTAAAGCACGTTTCAATCTTTTTGGGACACCCTGTATATATACATACATCAAAATAGCATTATTTTATCTTATGATCAGGTACATAAGATAATCATAAATTTATTCAAGAATCCAATCCCTCCCCGTATATACACCGCAATTTTACGTCACATTTGAGAGACGGAAAATTATTTTTTTTTAGCAGAAATTCCCAATTATCCCTCTCCCCCTCTTTTATTTTCAGATCTTTAACATATGTAAGGAAACTACAAAATTAAAAAAAAACGCAATTTTGGCTGTTCCTGAAAATAGCTTTCATAATCATTTACTTTTATTAATATTCTCAAACCAATACATAACAATCCTTGAAAAGACTGAGCAACGTGTAGCAAGCACAGTTCTAAAAGTTTTAAGTAACTGACTAAAATCGGAGCAATATTATCGTGGCTATCAATGGGGAGAGTCGAAAATTTGGGCAGTACTAAACTGAGTTATCGTAACTTTTAGTTTTATTTATACCCATAGATGACAGCACTACAAATAAAGTAGTTTTTACTGAATCCAGTAGATGGCAGCACTACTTAAAAGGAATCGCAGTATCTATAATATGTTATGTTTTAAGGGACAAAAGATAATTTTTTGAATTAATTACATAGATGGATATTCAGTAGATATGATTTTAGAATAGATTCTATTGTTTTGAGTATATATAGGTATGATTGCCCACCAGCCACGTGCTTGCCCGTCTTTTTGCATAAGCGAGGCTGCCAAAATTATTTATTTTGAGCATGCTAAACGTATAAATATTTTTGGTTGCTATGTAGAATACCAATGTGTGTATGTAAAAAATCGGGGAGGGGGTGTGTGTGTCTAATATAGCTTGTGAATACTTAGCTTCGTCTATGTCACAGAATACTATATATATTAGTCTGTGGTCTATGTCTTTTCAACGTTGATGTTGACGACGTTGATTGCTGAACAAATTAGAAAATACCAAACACCCCACCACACTTTTCAGATGTGTTCGATTAGAAGCTGGGATCGGGCTTAGTCTTTAAAAAGTCGGATTGGTTCGAACCGAACATATTTGATATTAAAAACATTTTAATGAATTTTAAATAGAGTGCATCAAATTAATCTTGGTACAAAAATTTCACAAATTCATGCCTTTATTTCAATACAAATAATTTCGGTAAGACTCGATGGCCTTTTGGCTGGGCTCGGGTTTTGCATTTATAAATTTCTTCGAGTTCGGACTGTATTTACACACTGGTACTGTAGGGCCGGACCGGGTGAAAATCTGAAGTTTCTGCTTGTGTAGACGCCTGGTTTGTATCCTATAAAATAAATATGATGAAAACACCTATTGTAATAGGTTTATTCATCTATCTATCCGTCTGTCTGAATGTAACACATCAAAAACTACCAGGTGGATTTTTACAAAACTTAATATATCGGATTTTCATATACTGGATATTACCATACAATTTTCGTGATAGGCTCTCCAAGTTTTGTCAAACTACAGCTAAATATATTTCGAAGCGTCTATCTAGAGTCAACATTTTGAAAAACATTTTTTTTTTTTAATTTTCAAAGTTTTTTAATGCAAATTTAAAGTTGAAATTAATTCAGTTTTACATCACCTCTACTTGCGTTTTGAAAACACTGCAGCTTGAAAAGTTGGTCTACTGTCCTATAAATAGGACGCTGGACGATAATGAGTTAATAATGTAATGTAATTTATTCTATATATAAAATCACTTTTTCCGTCAAACAGTAGTTCCTTTCATCGTTACCTTATGTAGAGGTAGGTGTCTGTATCTTGCAATTACTTTTTGTAACTTGTTTGAAAAAAGTGGTTAGGATGACTCTTCACAGATTGCAGCTCGCGTGAGTCTGTATCCTTTATTTATTTATTTTTGTTTATATTTATTTTTTTTTTGGGGGGGGGGGGGGAGGCTTGCCCTCTTCTTGAGTCGCTCGGTCGGCGTCGTTGTGGTGTCTCTAGGGAGCTGACCGGTGGTCGGTGGTGATCCCGGGCAGTTCCATAAGGGAAAACAAAACCCCTGTTAACGATCTGTTGGTGTTTTTCTTACATAATTTTTTATAAAGCGTTTTTCTTATAAAATTATGCAAATCCACGAATTTAAAAATTTGTTTCGCAGTATGTAATATCGCCAAAATTGCTTTCTTTTCCCTCCTACATGATATTCAAGTTTCTCAATAAAATTTTTATGTGTAGCTCCTCGTCCTTCATTTAATATATGAATCTTTCTATTTTCAGTTTTCTGTATCCCAATCTGTCGATGCATGCATTGCTTTTTAAGGTTGATTACCCTGAAGGGTTACATGAAGCTTATCCGACAGAATTAAAAAGCTTTGCGTTCACGCTTCGTTTTTACTCTGCCAAGACTTATGAGTTTCTAAGGAAAACTGTTAAAAAGGCTCATCCATATATCCCCGAACCATAACCAAATGTTTTTCTCAATTTAGTTGTGCGCTACGAACCATTGTCTCTCTACAAGATCTCTCTTATTATAATATCAAATTACAACAGTAAAATATATGAATAACACAGTTATTGGAAATTGTTTAATTTGTTTATAATAAAATAATCTATATAATTAATGTAAAAATATGCAATTAATGACATAAAATTATATAGAATTATCTATATAAATAAAATTGAAAATTTGAATGTGTGTGTGTGTCATAATCACGGGAGGACGGCTGCACTGAATTTCTTGAAATATTGTGGGTAGCTTTGGAATAGCTACACTTCAAATTTCAAATTTAGTCCATGTTTCGAGTTTCTAGGACCAGGAGTTGTCGAAATATTAATATAAAACGAACTTCCCATAGAAAAAGTATTATGCAGGCAGTATTTTTCCTCAAATTTATTTGAAGAAAATTATATCATGCTAGCAGTATATCATTTCTTCGTACAAATATATAATATAAAGAAATTTCAAATTCACAACTATTTGCAAATTCGTATAGTATTATAAATGACATTGCTATTCAAAACATTTTATTAAAATATTAAATTTAATTCTCCTAAAAAAGTATAAGAATCTCTGTTCTCGCTAGACAAAATTATCTTCACAGGCAGATTTAAAGAATAAAGCATCCTGGTCCCGTTTGTAAACAAATTTACGAAACATGTAAAATTTGATCAATATATGACAAAATGAAAGCTCTGTGAAATTGGATGATAAAATGAAAGCGCTAAAATGGTATTAGCAGATCTGATGAAATGTATTTTATACACATTTTTTAATAATTTAAATCGGAAAAAATTTAATAAAAAATCTGCTGTACAAACTCATTGGGTTTAATTTCGTTGTTTAGTAACATGCTATCATCTTTTTTTTCAAATAATTTTGCGGAAAAAATATCGTCTACATAATGCTATCTTTATTGGAGATTCGTTTTTTACTAATATATCAGCAACCCCCTGGTCCCAGTAACTCGAAATATAGACCAAATTTTAAGCTAGAGTATTCCAAGGCTACCCACCAAATTTCATGAAATTCGGTGCAACCGTTCTCCCGTAATGATGAGATACACACACACATACAAACAGATTTCCAATTTTATTTATATTGATCACTCACCAACACAACTATATCAAAGGGTTTCTATTAATTATACCAGAAGCAAACAAATTTTATTAAAATTTTTCCGATTTAAATAATAAAGAAATGGGTATCTATATATATACTTTCATGAATACCGAAGCATACGAAAAGAGTTAAGAATACTTTGCAAATATGAATAGCTAGAAATACTAAACTTATTAAAGTAATAAAAAATGACGATGCAAAATGCATTTAATTCTCACGTTTGGCAACAGTAGATCTCTACTTTTATCTTTTGCGATTGGCAACATTGGTCTCTTCATTTATTGCACGAATGGATTGGACATTTGCAGTGCATTTCAGGTATTCTTGTTTCCTATATAATTTTCCAGTATTTATGCTCGTCGACCGTCGTCCAAGTATTGAGAGTTTACAGATGTAATCTCTCTCTCAATTTAGAAAAAAAGCATATTTTGTGTTCATTTTGATTAAATACTTGGACTTGAATTTCTTCGAAATGAACAATTTTTTAGGCCTAGTGCTTATCCACGTGTATAGCTTTAACGCTTGGATATTTTTTGTTTTTTTATTTTCGAATCCACACCATTGATATTTGTTGATTATCTTTAGCTTGATAACTAGAAATATGCATTTTATTTTCCTCATGATTGATGATTCTCTTTTAATACTTCTTTTTAATTTGTAGGCATAATTTAAGTTAGGGTATTTTGAGTTACAGCTTCTCTCTATTCTATCATTAGATTTTCATTTTATATTTTTATTATATATATATATATATTGTAAATGATTGCATATAAATATTAAATTTTTCACTGGAATATAACAATTACGGTCTTCGGGTTTAACCCATACTGTACCAAGCATTGAAAAATTAGTATTTTGTTTTATAAAATCTTAAATGTGTGTT
The DNA here is from genome assembly GCA_951213105.1 of Amaurobius ferox. Lineage (NCBI taxonomy): Eukaryota > Metazoa > Arthropoda > Arachnida > Araneae > Amaurobiidae > Amaurobius > Amaurobius ferox. The sequence goes on along the minus strand of OX578143.1, from coordinate 127,839,655 downwards.
CCTCTAAGCCTATATATACACATAAAATCAAAAAACTTACCAAACTTTTATTATTTTGATCGGTACAAGCTGTCCTAAAAAGGGGACAATGGGTCCATCCTTTAGAGATATATATCCCATAGGACAATTTTTTTTTTTTGACAATCTTTTTTTACTGGTATAAAAGTATGGAATATTACCTTAATAAATTTATATGTATGTTTTTTCTTGGAGCTCAAAACTTTAAAAAACTTCTGTGCTGAAAATGTAAAAAAAAAAAAATCTGCAAGAATTGCCATTTTAAAAATTAATAAAAAATATCACACATTAATTTAAACTTGCGACAAAGGCAAATATATGGTTAATAATTCTTAAATAATATATTGTCTTTAAATTGAATTAAAATATGCAAAACAATTTATATAAAGATCACTTATGTGTGCTGTCCTATTTTTAGGACGACAAGGAAAATATGGGTCAAAGATTACGGGATTTATTGGTATTTTCAATTATTTCACATGTCATCTGTTTTATTTTGGAAAACATTTTCAAACTCATATAACTTAGTCAATTGTTAAAAGTGGTACGAATATATCTTCTAATACCATTTTAGCTCTTCCATTTTGTCATATATTGATCCAATTTTATATATATTGTAAATTTGCTTACAAACGGGACATGATTGATTCTGCCTGTGAAGATGATTTTGCATAGCGAGAACAAAGATGCTTATATACATCTTTTTAGGAAAATTAAATTACATATTTTAATAGAATGTTTTGCACAACAATGTCATTTAGAATATTACAGGAATTTGCACATAATTGTGAATTTTAATGTTCTTTATATATGCATATATTTCATACGAAGAAGGGGTATTCTACTAGTAATAAAATATATTTGAAATTATCTATAACAAATTTATATATTATAATATACAATGTCAGTATTCTCGTTTTCAAAAATTTCCTATAAGTGCGCAAATTGTAATAAAATTGGGTTTGCAAGTTTTATATTTATGAAATTGATTATTGGTCTTTTTTTTTTTTGTAATATAAATTTTAATTATACTTTTAATTACATATATATATATATGTGTGTGTGGTCTGTATTAAGTTATTTTGTTTTGGCATCACAAGGTCGAATAGGAGGCCCCTTCTCCATGACTCTACGCCACTGACTAGAACAGAACGGGCGTATCGGAGGGTTTATTATTCCCCAACCCATCACTCACCCTTGGGGACGCCACCTTAAACAAGTGTTAAAAAATTTGATCCAATATTTTCGAACCACTTTCTGGTTTTGCCGATTTTATCCCGATGCACTGTCTTGCGCCCGGCCGTCCAAATTGTCGCTCATGGCCTAGGACGAGTCGGACGGTCTGGGTCTTCCGCGAATACCGGATGCATTGGAAAATGATCATTCAATTTTCAGCTTATAGCAATGGCAGAATAGCTTAGAAATCAAAGCCTACGTGACTAAGACCAATTTCTGGCTCTTCCTCAAGTCCTTGATTTCCCCGAGGGTCTAAAACGATTCTGGTCATCATGGGGGAGTGGAGAAATTTCATTCCGTAAAACCGCTATTTTGCAGCGAGTCAACGCACTCCTCAAATTCAAGCATTTCTCAGCCACAGGACGAAAATCCCTGTCTAATAACAGCGTTGCATCATTGGGACCGGGCAGCTTTTTTGCCTAGAACAGGTTTCAGCTTTGCCCCTCGCGTAGGTTTTCGCGAGCCGGTTTCCTATTGGTCCCACTCTCAGGAATCTCATACCGAACCCCCTGCTTCTCGCAGTAGACTTGCACTTTTGCCTCTTCCCCCGGTGTAAACAATTCAACCTGTTTCGTTGTGTGGAAGGGACGGGACAGATTGCAGAACTTGAACAAGAAGGCTGCAGGGAGAAATAGAGTTTGAGATCGGTTAGTGCCCCTTTGGAATATACATACATTGCTTGTGGAGCAAGTTTCAGTCGCTTTTGTGTTCTTTTCGCTGTGGATTATAGCCTGGAAACAGTCGATAGAATGTGAGTTTAGAGGTAAGCCAATTCTTCTGATCTACTACATGTTATTCTGAGATTGGAATGTCTGTGGAATACTGGGTGGAAAGTGGAAACGAACACGCCGGCGCGAACTTTTTGACAGGTGGTGGTCCACTGTAATGAAATGCGATCCCAGGTCGGGATCGCATGGGTCAAGAATCGTAGAGAACTGCGGTTGTTTTGAGATGGATCCGCTGATTAATTAGCATGCGGAAAAGCTATTTTTTTCCTTCTTCGAATTAGAACTGTGAGTTTTGTTATCAATGTTTAGAAATGTTCAAATAAACTTATAGCAGACACTCAGCGTGCAATTATTATGACACATGCACATGTATGTATAAGAAAATAAAACGCAAATGCCATACTGAAAATGAAAAATTTTGCATCAACTATGTATTTCAGCATTGCATTACTTCTAAGAAGAGCACGGTATATTCAATAGCTTCGCCAGTAAAAATTAACCGGTGTGTGTGGTTCAACTCTACTTTCTCATGCCAGAATCCATTTTTAGTAACTTTTTTTTTCAAATTTTACAAGAAACTTTTTGAAAAATCGGCATTGTGTGTCCAAATGATTACATTCTAGCGTGTTACCCTTCACTTGAAAGGGCTTGGAAAAATATTTCGATTGATGCCATACTTGACAATGTAACCCCCGACAGAGGAAATTCCCCCAAGGGGGGCTTATGACGTCACGAGCAAAAAAATTATATCTCGACTATTTTTCACAACAATAATTCAAACTATTAAGCCTCGTGATCGTTGAGCTGTAAATAATCTCTTTTATGCATGATTATGTCAAATTTTGTCCTATGCTGCCAGGTTAAAAATATATATATATATTAAATTTCGAAGTTTTCGCTTGATTGAATTAAAAAAAAAAAATCTATCTAGTTCTACATTTTTTGATAACAAAGCCGGATATAAAGCTTCTTGAACATCCATTAATATTTGTGGCTGCTATATCGTGTACACAAGAAATCAACGACAGACAGACGGCCATCACTCCAAAAATAGTCAAACTGTGTTCAGGAAGTTTTGAAACATATATTAGCATCAAAATCTTGAATACGAAAATTTCTATTAAAACAGTACTTTCTCTATACTATATCGCGTAGTACGAGAAAGTAAAAATTAGGCGGATAGTAATTAAATATTTTGTTTATCTTCCCATTTCTGCGGATTGCAATGAGTTTCTGGGAGGAGTTATATAACCTCCAAATCCCCCCCTCCCTCTGACGACGTTACTGAGGGCATTATTATGCTGCCTTTAAGCTTCCGCATAGTGTCGAATAAAATTTTAATTCTAAAAATTGTGAGGATGCAATTTTGCTTTTTGTGTTTTAGAATATGAGACGCATTAGATTAAAAGAAATATTGAGAAAAAACGAGTTTTTCAATGCCCTCCCCTACTCAACAGTGGCACACGAAGTTGAAAATAAATTTTAATTCTACACGAAATGGAACCAAATAGACGGTGTGGACAGATTAAATTCAAAACAATTTTATATAAACTTTATCGCTGTCCGTAATTGATATTATGCAAAATTGTCAAAGAGAAATGGGTGTGTAGACAGATGAAAAAGTGTCGACAATTTTAAATAATGAGAAAATTCATGTAATGTTTTGAATTGAATCTGCCTACACCCTCATTTTCCATCGACAATTTTGCATAATATCAATTTTACATAATGATAAGATGTATATTATTGTTTTGAATTGCATTTGCCTACACTATCAATTTGTTTCAATTTCGTGCGCGATTAAAAATTATTTTTTTACTTTTCAAATTCATTTTTTATGTACCGTGCACCATCCATTGTTGTGTAGGGGGAGAACATTGAAAAACTTGTTTTTTATGTATGTTCAAACCTATTATACATGGATTGACTGTAGAACCAGGAAAGAAAGCATTTCATCCAAAGAAACTGAGCCGTAATTCTCAAAGAAAATGCGTAAAAAGAGCAAAAACATAGTTATGGCATACGTAATGCCATATTAATGTAATGGAATGGCGTGGAAATTATATAGATGAAACTGAGGGACGAGTTTCAGCTTTCTACGTTGTCTGGGAGCCGAGAACGAGCCCGTTAAAGATGTTGAACGAAGGGACAGAGCCATGGAAAGTTGATAAGAATAGTGCAGGTTAAAAGTAAAGTCTCTCCATTGTTTTTTCTCCTTTATAAAATTGCAGTGACGACTTGATATTGGGGTATTTTAGACTTTTTACTTTCCCTATTACATAGCACAATATATATTGGGAAAGTATTGTGACGAGATCGAAAATTCGAATTCGAGTTTTTGACAGAAGAGCACGTTTCAAGCATCCCGGAACTCGAATCGATTGTTTTTAAGGTGATGTCCACGTGTGTGCCTCCTTGAGTCTGTTAAAACGATATCTCACGAACGAATGGAGCGTTTCGAATGAAACTTGGTACAAAAAATACAGTCGGTGAATACCTTTTGATTTTAAACGTAATCAAATGTTTGGAAGACTCCCAAATTTTTTAATGAAATCATGAAAAAATCAGAACCTTCAATAATGTTACGTAAATAATCATTTTTATGTAATTTTTCATTAGAAAACGGGTAACACAAATGTTAGAATGAACCGTTCTCGAGATATTGCATTTTTTTTTTTCAAATAAATTTATCAAAAAATTACATAAAATTAAAAAAATATGTTAAACTATTGATCACCTTTCATATGTAATATTATGCGATAAATTTGTTAATATCATTCTCGTGGATATTTCCATTTACAAGAAAAGATATTTTGTGTAATAGTTTTGCATTTTGACCTCTAACAATTCGCCAACAGTCATTTATATATAAGAATGCTCTTCTCTCAGTTTGTCTGTAATGCTTGGCGATCAATTTGACGAACTTGACTACTAATTTATCGTTACTTAGCGATATCTAAATTCGTTATCGTTACCTAAATATCGTTACTTAGCGATATTTCAAACCCAGATTGACGTATCGTTAAAATTGCAGAAATGACGCTAAGTTATCGAAAATGACTCCAAATTGATGAATTAATTATTAAAATAATTTTACATATACACTATATTGCTTATTGTGTATGCTATCAGTATTGATACTTATCAATTTAGAGTTGTGTGAAATATAAGTTAAATTGGGTACTTTGAAATAGTTTTACATGTTGTCATCCGGACCTGCCAAATGTACAATGTAACGTTAATAAACATGGTGCCGCAGATCTTACACATAATTTTTTCACTGTGAAAGAAGTAAATTTATTGCATTGCATGGCGAAAGTTATGTGCTGCCCACAAATGTGGAATGAAGGCAAATCTCACGATGCTATACACATGGATAAGCACAAGGTCGGTGAAAGTAAATGAATTGTTCATTTTAAAAAAACTCTTCTTAAAGTCCAAGTATTTAATCAAAATAAACACAAAATGTGTATTTATGATATTAGAGATAGATTATATATATCTATAAACACTAATAACTTGGACTGCACACATAAAGATGGAAAAATTATAAAGGAAACAAGAATATCTGATAAAAACTCTGCATATATCCTAACCAGCGGAGCCTAGAATGAAGAGACCAGTGTTGCCAATCGCAAAGGATAAAAGTAGAGAACTACTGTTGTCAATCGTGAGAAATAAGTAAAAGTAATGCGAAGGCTTTAAAATGTGATATTCTACAGTAAGAGCTAATAAAATTATAATATGAAATTCCAATGATAGAAAAGAGTATATAATATATATATATATATATATATGTATATATATATATATATATATATATTATATATATATATATAATGATATAATAGTTTTATAATATATATATATATATATTACAAAAGTTGTCATATAGTTGAATTCACTTTAAATGTAAACATTCTTTAAAATTATACATATAACTCTGTAAAAAGGGTTAAAGAAACATATATACCTGTAAAATATATAAAAAGGTATATTTTATTTAAAGAAGGAACCTCTTTAGAATTTTATATCCATAAAAGGAGGGTAACATAAAAAAATATTACATTTTATGATTAAGTATTTTATTTACGAAGTGCTTGAATATGTAAACAATATAAGTAACATTGCTGAATTTGCTTGAACAAGAAGACGAGTTCTGATGCTTTTTCTCTACTCTCCTTCGTTATTTGCTGTGAATTCCGCCGGATGTGGAAGTTCCATCCAAGTATAGTCGATCTTCAACCGCTGTAGCTAAAGCAAAGCATTCACGAATTTGCAATGAAGGCTTTGCCTCAAAGCATTGCAAAAAGTATTTCACCCGTCAAAATCAAATGTTATGTTTATAACTTTAAAATAGTCATTTCTGAAAGGGTTCTATTCTTCTAACTTCCCCTAAAAATTCAAAGTAGTTGCTAGGAGATTGGAAATGCATTTTTGCGCAACAGATTCAGAACCTTTATTTTCCTCCTTTGTAAGAATAGTTAATGGTATTCATTTGTATAAAATTAACTTGAGTGGGCCTCAACTCGACTTTCTCACACAAGAATCATTTTTTAAGCAGCTTGTGATTTTTTTTCCCCTTTGTAAATTTTACAAGAAAATTTTTGAAAAATCTGTATTGTCGTGCCAAATGATCACAATTATAACATGTTACACTTCGTTTTAAAGGGTTTGAAATTTTTTTTCGATTGATACCAAGTTTGATATAATGTACCCCCCCCCCCCACACACGGGGGTAACTTGCCCCCCCCCCCCCCACACACACACAATGGGAGGGGATAGCGATAACGTCACAAACACAAAAATTGTAGAAAATGTGACATTTCGAATTTTAAAAAATTCTATCAAGCAGATTATGAAATTCGTTAATATTTGTGGCAGCTGTCGTGTACACAAGAAATCGATCACACAACACACACACTACAAAAATAGTTAAAACGTGTTCAGGAGGTCTTACAACATATACTGGCATCAAAATCTCGAAATCGAAAATTTCTGTGAAAACAATATTTTATATTGTACTATATTCTGTAGTATGAGAAAGTAAAAAAAAAAAAAAAATCTATATAACGTATCATGATAACTTCTAAATAATAGTGTCCATTCATTTCATTTAACTCGAAATAAATAATTATAATGCATTAGAAACAGAATTAATAGATAAAGTAATTCAATGTGCAATGGCATTAATTAATTAAATTATTAATAAATGATAAATTGGTGCTATCAGTTAAACTTATCGCTTCAATATGCATCAGAATTCTCAAAAACGGTCTTAATTTTTTTTTTCTTTTTTTTTTTTTGAAAGGTAAGATGTTTTGTATTTTCATGCTTTTCATATAGCAAAGAGCAAAGGCGATGAACATTGCATAAGTACATTATTCAATTCCACCGAATGAAATTTGTGTCGAATGTGTGTTCCAAATAGGTAAGAGTTAGTACAAACCTATGCATCCGGCCACACAAATAGCTACAGTAAGCTTTCGGGTGTGTCGTGTGATCTGGGTTTTTCACGAATCTATGCATCATAAAGCGTTTTACCAAGTGAGCTATCCCAGCAGCAAGACCCTGTACCGCCTTAACTCTTGCAGGAGCTCCATCTTCGACCCAGACCGTCCGACCTACCCGAAAGTGGAAGGTATCTATTTGGACGGCCAGAAAGCACCATCCAATCCAGACAGAAGCTCCTTGGCAAAAGTAAATTTTAGCCCCCCCCCCCCCCCCAAAAAAAAAAAAAAAAACATTATGGTAAAAATGTCGCACTGAGATCGACTCCAGAGCATCACTGGCCCCCCTGCCTTCTCCTATTTTGCCATTGTAAAAACATTGACCTTATACTGTAAGATCTATGGGTAAAAACGGGTCTAGACTCACATATTTCTAACTCATCACATATGGGTTCCGGTAAGACGCCCTTACAATCTAGAAACAAATTTAAAATGCCTTTTAAACCCTCTAGAGCAAATGCTGGAGCCTCTTAGCTTATAGAAATCCAAGCATCTTTAACCATTTAGATATTAAAAAATAATAATAAGTTCTTTATTTTATTTAAATACGTCTTGATGAGCTTTTAAGACCACAGCGAAATACCTCCAAGCTCTATATACGCTTTGTTCCGAATGCGGTTTGCCAATCTCGGATCAAGGTCGACAGGTGTAGCAACCTCTGTTGGAAAGAATAGAAATCCACTATTGTTAAATCAGCTTTTTTAAAGCAGGTCGAGTGTGTTTGAGAGAACAACTGCTGATCTTTCAAAATTTTCACGTACAAAAATGGTTAAATCAAGTTCTGAACAGATTACGCCTTTCATATAACTTGCTTTAGAACTATTTATCTTTTTGCACACACAAAAAATATCTGTAGCAAAATTCGGAAGTTGAATAGACAGACATATCCCGCATATATTTTACACAAGTTTTGAGTGGATTTAGTGTTTTTTAACACTTTACAACAAAGTTGAAAAGTGTTTATGACTTTGTTCATTCTGTCTGTTTGTCTGTCTGTCTGTCCGTTAGCACGATAACTGCCGTAAAAATGAGTTTATCAAAATGAAATTTTAGTATGTTGTTCAGGCGGTCTGTAGGACCTATGGGAATATAAATAAATAATATCACCCAATTAGTTTTTTATTGAACCCGGGTTGAAAAAATGAAATACATTGAACCCTATGGGACCTAATTTTTCAAACATTTTTTAAGTAAATTTAAAATTCACGAATTGCTTCGAAATTTTTAGGAAATATTCACATTATCCCATAGAATATATAAAAAAAATTCAGTAAAATATGTTAAGTAGTTTTTTAATTAAAAAAATTATTTAATATAGGGAAAAAAACAAATTCAATTAAATTCTGACTTTGGGATATCTTCCAGAAAGAAAAGAGAGAGATATTATATAATAAATATCTCTCCATTTGTTTAAACGTTTTGCATATGGGAGTGGCTTCATATTTTAAAATAAATTTGGTAGAGAACAATTTTTCATTTTTTATAAATTTTATATAACTCTTCATGATAAATTTAATTGATGGCATTTTAAATGCACTTTCCTACGTCCTAGAGAGTTAAAATTTGGTACACAGCTTAAATTTGTTGAACATTTTATTCGACAAAAATTTGATGGATCTTTAAATATAGATCATACATTTTTTTCGAAATGGCCTGAAAATAATCCCCGTTCACTTCTATAAATCATTGGTGTAATATTGTTAAAAATTCTGATGTGGACAGCACATGTCTTTCTCTGCAGACTCATATTCGTTCTCTTTATTTATTCAATGATAATTTGAGTTTATCTGCACAACATAAGTATTTTAAATGACATTGAATTTACACGTTAAACTTAAATTTGGTTCTCATTTGATAGCTAGACTTATTGTCAAAGGTGGCGTAGCGAAAACGCGAAAAAACTAGAATATCTCAAGAACGGCTAGTCCTAGAGTAATGGGGTTAGTCTTATTCTTTTTGTTGTCAAAAATCACATATAAAATAGGAATTTAATTGATATAATTGAGCACACGTAGTCTTTTATTTTTATATATAACGATTTTTGCTGGCCATTTCGCAAAAATAGCCCGTTCCTTTTTCCCGAATCGTAGTAGAATAACCTACAAATGATTTATATACAAAATTTTGTTAAATTTGGTATATAAATCACTTGTAGGTTATTGAAATATTATACTCCAAATTTTGTTAAATTTGGTTCATTAGTTTTTAGCTAGAGTGGATAAAGGCAATTTCTGCGGCCATTTCGCAAAGAAGGCAGATTCTTTTATTACGAATCGTACTATAATCTAATGAACATCAGGATTTCCCACAAAAAACATACCTACCAAATTGTATGAAATTCGGTCCATTAGTTTTTCAATTAGAGTGGATGTAATATCCACACAGACACACAGAAACACCCTTACACACACAGACGTCTTCCTAAAAGTAGTTTTTTCGTGTTCTAGAAGTCCCAAAACGTGTAGATACTTTGAAAATTCGAGTTCCGATCTTCGGCACGATTCCAATACTTTGAGTACATACACATACACATATATATTATCTGTGTATTATCTGTGTATCTAAATTCCGTGCCTATGCAATTACAATAGTTGTGATTTTAAATGATCCCTAAACTTTTATTATTTCTTCAAGGAAGCCTAATTTTAACATATGCAGAATGCAAATATCTCAAGCGATTGTAAGATGAATTACATAAGAATTGCTGAATTTTTTTCACACAAAATTATTTAGCTCTGGAGTCTGGAATACAAGTTATATGAATGAAATATTCATTGATTTTGCATAAAGAATCAGTTGATTTATATTTCGATACAGTTTTAAATATTTAAGTATAATAAATTACTGTAGTACTGTGATAATGTAAAAGATATTACCACTGAATGAATCACATTTTAGAAATTTTTAAATGAAATTACATTTCAGTTGGAAAGTGTTTCATAATCAATGCTTATGCATGATTGATCTTTCTTGTTCTTTTTTTTTATCGTGTGGAGAAAGTATTTTTTTTTTTTTTTTTTTACAAAAATTTTCGAATCTGAGATATTTATTTATCGTTTGCACACATTTCGAACATTTATCGTCTGCATTACATTTTGAACATTTTTTTTTTTTTAAATGTGTGGGTAAAATCTTCTCTTTCTCTTTTAGATGACTTTGGGTGTGGCCACGATAATGCAAGAATGAATAAATTCAATGACATCGCTATGAAATTATGTATACAGATACTTTATGTAAAATTAGAATTAGGATAAAAACTCGCGCGGAACTCGAATGAACGAGTATAAGAAATATAATTATTTGAAATATAAATTTTTCATAGCATTCTTTCCTATGGAAACTGTGATAATTTCAAGAGGATAGTCTATATGTGGGAAATTGGTAGTTTGAACTACGCTAAGGGTGGAAATGCTAATAAAAACTAGCCAAACACGCGTTGAATATCAACGGTCTCACAATAAGAAAACTCCAATTAATGTGGATTTTTAAAACAATTTTATAATAGTAATTCCAAGAATTTTTAACGAATGATTGATCTGTGTACCCATCTATAAGGGAATACCCCAGAAAAGGCATGACAGATAAAGTTAAAAGTTTGCTACAGGCCTGTCACACCCATGATTTAGATTTACCAACTAATTTGTATGTGCTATTATATTTTGTGCATATTATCTATATATACTAGTTACCAAACGTGTACACTTGGAAATTAGTATTATATAGATAATATACACAAACACGTGACAATTATTATTATTCGAAATATAAATTTTATTTATTATTATTCGAAATATAATTTTTATAATTATATATATATAACATATATATATATATATACATACAAGGTAGGATCAAAAAGTTCGGAGACTGTGCTGATACCTCCAACCCCCAAATCGTCGATAGAAACATTGCACATGCTATAGCAGGTGCAATGTTTCTATCGGCGACTTCCCCAAACACTGGAAGAATTTAATATCTGCACGTTGTTCTTCAAACGTCATTTCCGATTTCGATGAACGCGAACGACTACAGTTCACTGACACGCATTGTCTGGAAAAATACCTGCTTCTTCCTTTTTATATCTCGCGTCACATGTGCGTCTACGCCACGGCAAAATAGTCCCCCCTTCCCCTCCTCCAATCAGGGTTGGAGATATCAGCACAGTCTCCGAATTTTTTGGTCCTACTTTGTATATATACAGGGTGATCCAAAAGTCAGGAAAAACTTTAAAAATTAATGATTCATGAACTAATAAAGATAAATATATGCCGTTTGCACAGAAAGAATGGAAATGAAGCTGGATTTTTTGTCAAGAAAAAAATATATTTGTTAGTATAATTGACATTTCTACCAACTAATGGCGCCGTATTAGGTACCTAGTTTACATTACATAGGATAAGATACATTACATAGGACAGATCGACTATCACTACTATCAGCTGGCGCTATCTGATGGCGTCTGAATGGCGTTATCACAGACTATTTTTATACCGTCTGATAATTTGCATAAATTGATATCTGTACCTAATACAGCGCCATCTGTTGGTAGAAATGTAAATTATACTAACAATAATTTTTTTTTCTTGACAAAAAATCCGGCTTCATTTCCATTCTTTCTGTGCAAACGGCATCTATTTATCTTTATTAGTTCTTGAATTATTAATATTTAAAGTTTTTCCTGACTTTTGGATCACCTTGTATATATATATATATATATATATATATATATATATATATATATATATATATCTGCAATTATTATATATATATATATACATATATATATATAGATAGATAGATAATATACACGAATTATAATAGCACATACAAATTAATTGGTATATTCAAATCATGGGCGTGGCAGGCCTGTCGCAAATTTTTAGCTTTGTAAGTTGGCAACAGATTGTTTTTTATTTTCTTAAGAAAAGAAAATGAATTTTCCGAATTATTTTCAAAGAATAATTTGCGATCGAATGTTTATGAAAAGATAACGAGGCTGCAATGGCCAAGTTCATATTGACCAAAATTGCCTAAACTTAAAAGGGAGGAGGTCCTAATGAACTTGGCATCTGAAATATGAACTTAGTTATTATAGTGTTGTGCAGCCTGAGATCTTGACAATGAGGACCGAATAACTTAGCTCTGTAGCCTGCAAGTTTTATAAAGGGATTTTTAGTGTCTAAAAACAACTTTCGACTTTTTAGGGGGTCTTACGATTTATGACGACAATTTTCACAAGAGTATAACGACCCACAAGATGCTGGCTTGTATAAGCACAGTAGATAATGAGAAATTCGTGCAAATCGGAAGTGTCTCTTCGATCTGAAATTTGAAGGTAAGATCCTTTTTACAGTACAAAGCATCCGTCTCAGTAGCTTAATGGAGATCGTCGTCTGACCAGTTCAAAGAACCGCGGTTTGAATTCCGATTGTGATGTGAGATTCCCCCCCCCCCCCCCCAAACACAGAGTGCACTATACACTATTCTGTATAGTATTCTGGTTTCGTTATGCAGTGCAAGAAAAGTCATGGTGTTGCTCACACCAATGGCGGAAATTTAAATCATAGGCCCCTGCAATTCAGCCCACAGCATTTTTGTGCGCCCATGCATAAAATGTGCGGAAATCCCTACTACCCCCTACTTTACTAGTTATTGATCCCCCCCTAAACTGTTTATGCGTCTCTGGTGTCAGAGCAGGATTAAGCTAAAATGATACTTGGGAGGGATGGAAGGACCGCATATTTATAAGAAAAAAAAAATGTCAATAATTTGTAAAATAGGGTGTAGTAGGGTGCTAGAGTGGCCTGCTCATTTGCTGCATAGGGACTCGAAAATTCTACCGACGGATTTGCCTGATTCTGGATAGGGCTCCTGTCACTTATAATTTCGCGATTATTTATTCCACGATTTTCTCTTGGCCCCATCTACAGCTTTGGGCCTGTTAGGTATTGCGGGGTTTCGTGGTATGGTAGTTCTACCCCTGCCCCACACCAAGCCATTTCCTTTTTTAACTTTTCGGGAAAACATCTGCGGCTGCAGTTACCTGTCAAATCACCTCTAGTGTTCGTTTAGATTAGTCAACTTTTAAACGTAAACAGGAACTACCAAGTAGCGCTGACTGACTCAAGTTGGCTCGTGGATGCTTTCGAGAGAGAACTGGCTGAAGTTCGGGTTCAACCTCACAGCTCCTAAACATGTATTCGCAGAATTCATGGGGGCTGAGTGGGTAGCAATAAACAGGTCCCATGCTAGGGGAAAACATTACTTTCAGAAAAAATAACATTTCCATGCCTAGCTAAAGTATTGTTTATGAGCTTTATGTTTTTGGTTGTGTTTTTTTTTCCAAATCCGAGCTGGGCCCAAGGCAGGCCCGAACCCAGAAAAAATGTTTTAACTTCGTTACTTTTTACAACCAACTTATATAAATAAAGTAACAAGTGGACTTAAAAGATTTGTTCCTGGTAGCTACTTTTTGTAGCCAACTTTACTTATATTAATAAAGTAACAAGTGGATTTAAAAGCATTTGCTCCTGGTAACTACTTTTTATAGCCAACTTATATAAATAAAGTAACAAGTGGACTTACAAGCATTTGTTTCTGGTAGCTACTTTTTATAGCCAATTTATATAAATAAAGTAACAAGTGGACTTAAAGCATTTGTTCCTGGTAGCTACTTTTTATAGCCACCTTATATAAAACATCTGATGTGGGCAACACATGACTTTCCTTATATAATGCAATGAATTTACTACTTTTACAGTTAAAAAAAATGTTATTCTTATATCATAGTAGATACTTATATTCTTTCCAAGATATTGAATTTTCTTCAATTAGTCGTCATTTTTATCTATTTGGCGAGATGTTCATTAATTTGGCAACATTTAAAAATGTCGCCAAGTTGCCTATTTTCCGCTAAATTTGTCGCCAAAATCTCGCCAAACGTTATGGACGGAGAAATAAGTTATTCTTACAGCACATAAATAATTATTGGCGTTCAAATACAAAAGTATTACTCAAAGTATCTTTTCTCGTGAAACGAGTTAGATTCATGAGAATGATGTCACCCAATTTATCGCATGATATTATATATGAAAAGTAAACATGTTTCTCAAGAGTTAATATTTTTTTTAATCTATGGGATTTTTTTCATAAATTTATTTGAAAAATGTGAAATATCTCAAGAACGGTTCATGCTAGAGTTCTAAAATTTATGTCAATCGTTTTCTAAGGAAAAATTACATAAAAAATGTCTATTTGCGTAACTTTATTAAAGGTTTTCATTTTTTGATGATTTTTTCAAAATTTCACTCGAAAATTTAGGTGGGTTCTGAACATTCGATTGTGCTTTAAAACAATAGGCTTCCAGTATTCATGGATTGTGATTTTTGTACCAAATTTCATTGGAATCGCTCCATTCGTTCTTGAGATATCGTCTCCACAGTCTCACTAACACACACAGACAGGCACCACCTCAAAAATGTTCGATTCATGATCAAGAATGCTTGAAACGTGCTCTCCCGTCGAAAACTCGAATTCGAATTTTCGACCCCGTCACAATACTTTCCTTATACATTATGTATAAAGGAAAGTAATAAAAGGAAAGTAATAAAAGCATTTGTTCCTGGTAGCTGTAAAGACGAATTAAAAGTTTGTGGTGTGTGCAAAATCACAATTAACAAATTTAATATGCTGAAGGCAGTGTTGTCCGTGCCATAGACATATATAGTAAACTTTTACGTCTATGATCCAGAGCGTCAGGGGGCATCCACTGGATTATTTTAGGGAAGGGGAAATATAAAAGATTCACAAGGAAGGGGAAATCATCAAATACGGCATAATTTGTATGAGAAGCCCTGCCGAAGAATTAATACTATAAACGAAGATGATATCCCCCCCCCCCCCCTCCCCGCAATTCTTGATTTGATCTGAGGATATTTATCTTATTTGCGGATTTCTTAGAAACACACTTTGATTTTGATATGAGTAGTTTAGGTTCATGTAGAACTAGTATAATTCGAACACCAAAAGGAATGTAAAAACATTCGAATTATCAAAAATGCAAATTATCCAATCTGTACAAAAGTTTTGTCGCAGAACTCGCAGATAAAAGACGTTTCCAGAGATATAAATTGTGTTCCCAGTGTTGCAACTAATATACGTGAACCTGCTTTGCTCTTTTTAGTTTTCTTCAGTATGGAATAGTCGGTAAGTGTAGTTCAGTAAAATAATTTGTTTTTCTTTTTACCCGTTCAGTGTTCAAATCTCATTATCTACGACGACGTCACTTCACTTTCAATGACGTCACTCCACTTTCAGTTAAAATTCTACTCTGGTAGGAAGGTTATTTGGAAAATATAGTTGGAAGGTAAAATCAGGTTTTGTTTAAACTAAAAAAAAAAAGATAATAATAATAACAATAATAATAAATACATTACATGTCCAGCAACAGAAAAATAAATTGCTCAATTTCAATTTCTTAAAGTGGCACCAACAATATAAAACATCTGATGTGAGCAGCAAATGACATTCCCTGCAGACTCATATTCACGTTCTCTTTATTTCTTCAATAATTCATTATAGTGAGTTTAATTGCACAAAATAATACTCATAATTATTTAAAATTACACTGAATTTGCACTTTTAGTTCAATTTTCGTTTTTATTTGGTAACTAGACTTATTTTCAAAGGTGGCGTAGCGAAAATGCAATAAAATCAAAATATCTCGAGAACGGCTAATCCCAGTGTAGTGGGGTTGGTCTTATTCTTTTCATCGTTAAAAATTACGTATAAAACAAGCATTTAGTTGATATATTTGAGCATACGTAGTTTTTTATTTTAGATTTTGACGATTTTTGAGGGCCATTTCGCAAAAAATAAGCAGGTTCTTTTTTACTGAATCGTACTAACATCTAATCAGCACCAAAGTACCCCACAAGTGACTTATCTACCAAATTTTGTAAAATTCGATCTATTAGTTTTTCAGCTAGAGTAGATATAGTCAATTTTTGCGGGCCATTTCGCAAAAAAAGCGGGTTTTTTTATCCCGAATTTTACCAAAAATTAATCTGCACCAGGGTCACACACAAGTGACTTACATACCAAATTTTATGAAATTTGGTCAATTAGTTTTCTAGTTAGAGTAGATACATACATTGCACACAGAGGTGTCACGCTAAAAATAGTTTTTTCGTATTCTAGAGGTCCCAAAACGTGTAGATCCGTCGAAAACTCGAGTTGTGATTTTCGGCATGATTCCAATGCTTTTCCTATACATTACCATGTATTGCAGGCAGGGGCGGCATTTCAGCATTCCATTTGGGGGTGCGAGATTTGTATGTATAAAAATCTACAATATGGAATAAATAAAAGTTTGTTAACAGGGGGGGGGGGGGGAATCACAAAATTGAATTGATGTTGAGAAAAATAATGTTGTTAACATAATTTTTGTACATAATTATGTTAACATAATTGTTGTTAACATAATTTTTCTAAATACAAATATCTATCTTTATTTACTTTTTATCGAAGTTTTAAACGCCGGTTCTTAGAATCTGGAAGAAGAGAAAATTTTGTTACAATATCATCTTAATCCAGTCGTATATCTTGTTCTATAGCTAAAGCAGCTAAATATGAAAGTCTTTCTTGTCCCATTCTACTGCAAAAATAATTTTTCAGCCTCCCAAGACACTAAAAAGACCTTTCACAACTGGCTGAGCTGATTGGCACAGTCAAAAACAATTTAACTAATAATGTTATGACAGGAAACACATTTTTTTTAAATTTCGCTCTTTAAAATAATCCAAGTGACTTTTAAAATTGGGATGGTCTATGTTTTCATTCTTCACCATTGAATAAAACAGTCGCAATTCACACAGCAATCCCTCTTTCTGGAAGTCATATATTTTGCATATGGTTGAAACATTTATTTTTCCGACATCTGACCCGGATAATAGTAAACTAAGGGCAAACAAAACAGATATCTTGTCTCAATTTCATTAGATACTGAATCTACAATTTCATATTGAATATTGATTCTGTGATATCCTTTAACATCATCATGGGGATTTTTTTCACCGCCTCCGAATTCGCTTGGAATTATTTTACGCCTTTTCAGTTTTGGTCCAGAATAAGAATTTTTTTCGCAAAGTTATGTCACAAAACTCCACACTAGATTGAAATATGTATCAGTACGAAAAGAACTAACCGTTTCAATAGTAGCTTTAGTCAAAGCTTTCACAGCCTGAAACTTAAGATCAGATGACTGAAAATGCTTTGAGAGTGTATTGCATTGATCAAAAACACTGTTCAATACAAACGAAATGAACAAACATTTGAACGATCTCATGCATGTTAAAAGGGCTTCGGCTCTTCCACCATGGAGAGAATCGTTTTCAAATAATTCTTCCAGTGTTAAAATCACGACTTCAAAATTATCAAGTTGTGCTTTTACGGCTTTAACTCTGGAAGACCACCTCGTATTACTTAGTGATTGTACAGTTGAAGAGCCTCAAAAAGTATTTTTTGATGAGCGAATCTTTTGAAAATAGCGTGTCTTTTATAGGATGTTTCTATGAGAGAATATAATGCATTGAGCTGCTGAAATGCATTTCTAGCGGAAGGAAGGGATGAGCATGCACTAACTACACATAAATTTAATCGGACACTTGAAATTTTTAAGTGAAAAGGATAACATCACTCCAATTTTTTCAAGTTGAAAAGGATTCGTTCCAGACGGAAGTGGGCACTTCACTGTGAAGGTTGGAACTTTTGAAGCTCCATAGTGTTGTTTTTGTGACCCAGACCGTCCGACCTACAAGCTCCATAGTGTGAGAAAACTGACCAGTGGACAGTCGATAAAAAAGGGAGAAGCCGATAGACGATGAGGAAAAATTTGGGGGCGCGACCGCACCCCCTCGCGCCCCCTATTTGCCGCCCCTGATTGCAGGGAAAGTAATAAAGTAACATGCCGGCAAAAGTAATTTGTCGGCATTCGAACAAGGTCTATGCATCGCCAATTATAAATAATTTTTGTAATTTGCGAGTATATTTATTTTTCTAAGACAGGTTAATTGTAGTTTAGCATATTTTAAATAAATTTTCAACTAATCATGGGAATTAAAAAATATATAAATTATCTCTAGTGATAATTATAAACTCTCGAACAAATAACTTAATTAAATCCTATATAAAAAATATAACGGTGTTTTTCGTTATATTTTTGATGACGTTATATGTGATGTGATTATGATAAAGTTAATATAATATTAGAGAATGATAATGCTGATACACACACACACACGAGCCAACGGCCCTACCGTGCTGAAAACACTGTTTCTCGTTAGATCACCGAAGTCAAGCAGCATTGGGCGCGGTGGTTAGTACTTGGGTGGGTGACCACCTGGGAACACAGCGTGCTCTTGGTACATTGCGGGCACGGTAGCCCGGTGGTTTGCGCGCTGGATTTGCACGCTGCCACAACTGCCGCCGTGTTCATGCGGAGTACGATCACGTTAAACATGTGGGTCCGTAAGTCCTTCCGAGAGGTTGGTGGCAGGGGAAGGAGGGTACGGTCCCTGTGGATGCCTCCTCCACTGGGTTCCGGTCTAAATTGGGTGGCACTTCCCGGCCGTCCAAACTGTTACCTTACACCTTTCTGGTAGGTCGTCTGGGTCTCAACAACAACAACAACAACAACAACAACACACACACACACACAGAGAGAGAGAGAGAAGATCATCAGCAGTCATTCTATAAAGGTTTTCGAAACCTGTTCAGAATATCTTTAAACAAGCAGAAAATTTTAAAATTCAGGAATTTAAAAAATAAAATAAAATAATGCACACTTGTACTGTACTACAACGAGAAAGTAAAAACATGCATTTGGTAGTTATTTGTTACAGCTTTGAAGACATAGGTTAAACAAATCTTATCCTCTGCATGAAAGTGAGATTTTTCTATATTTATCAAAAATACCCAGAAACTAGTAAAGAAAAGGAAAATCGGCGTAAAATAGTCTGAATTCAATTCCTTTAACCTTTTATATTTTGTGAATTACACCTATAGGAGTGATCTCACCCATCCACGTTTCGTCAACCATCCCTTCCAATTCAGGTCTAGTGTTAGAAACATCTGTTTCCTGTATCTCCCCTACCTTTCGTACTTTGAGCAGGTGTTTTCACCCAATTCCCACGTCACGACGAAAAGTAACCCAAAACCATTTTCCCCAAATAAATAAATTTCTATTTTACACCTTGTTGCCATTCTTTAGGGAGATGCGATGAAAATATTGGAATGATTGACAGACGATGGCAGACATTTTGTTTAATATATTTTAACTGCAACTATTTTCGAAATATAAATGATTGGCAGACGATAACATATACATTTTATTTAGTATATTATTTTAACTGCAATTATTTTCAAAATAAAATTTTATTTAGTAAAATGATACCTCTACGAAACATTTATATACCACAACGTGAATTTGATTTTCAATTATTTAAATTTTCAATTTACAAAGTTTTTTTTTTTTATTAAGGTTTTTAAGAAAAATAAAATAAATCGTTGGCGAGTAAATTGATGCCTTTCTTAATTGTAGCGCAATAAGAGATTCATATTTGATCCATAAAGAATTTTATGATACTAACAATACAAAGTATAAACATATGTAATTATATGCAGTACAATCGAACGCTGTTATAACGACATTCAAATTACTGCCTAAATTTTGACGCTATAGATTATAAATAATTTTAAAATGTTGGTATGTAGTATAAATTTTATAAATTGCATTTTTAGTGCATGAAATACTTTTGTTTTAGCATCTTCCGTATAAAATACTTTTGTTTTAGCATCTTCCGTATAAAATACTTTTGTTTTAGCATCTTCCGTCCTTTTTGTGCAAAAAATATAGATAAATACAAAACAAGAAATCAAAGGTTTAAATAGAACAATAAAAAATTTCATAAGCAACAAATTTTATGAGAAAAAAAAACTATAATTTTATTTTGAGCTTATGTAAAGTTTGTTAATGTCGTCATCCCGCAACATTCGCAAGTACTTTTGGATCTCCACCTTTTCCCCCATAAAATTTTTCTATTATAAGAATGGCTTCCAAGGCATCTATTGTGCTCGGTATTGATTCTTCTTGATTATTTCTGTCATCTTCTTCAACATTATCTTCGTCATCAGTATATCTAGATATGATTTGACCTTTTCCACTATGTCACTATCTGCAAGTGATTCAAACTCGTTGTGAGAGATCGACATCAATATCGATGAATTCATCAAAATTCGGAAATGCTTCATTGTACTCGTTCGAAAAAGCCGAAAGATTAGAGTTCGAAAAATTAGAGGTCGTTCTCGGGATTCCTGGCTTCGTTACAGGATTTGAAGGTGCAGTTAGGAAAAATACGATTAGGCAAGAAAGGAGGGCTGTAAGAAAGGGTGATTTTTCATGAAGAGTATAGATGGAGTCTTCCTATCTTTCACAATACTAGAAATCTGGGGGTAACATCACACTCTAAACACTCACTTTCACCTTGTAATTTTGACGATAGCATGACAAAAATCTTTGCTGATTGACTATTTTTTCTTGACATTCTGCTCGTCAACTGTTAATCACTTTACATCCACGTTTTCTTTTCCTTACCTTTCTCGTCTCTCTAGGTGCCTGCTTGGGCCCTAGTTCCTTCCTTTTCTGTAAGACTTGGAGAAGGGCCTGATTTCGGTCGTCGCCCCCCCCCCCCCCCCTCCAAGTGCTCTTCGATGCAAACTCTTTAAATTATGAAAAAACTCACTTTCTCTTATCTTTTCCTTTTCGAAGTTTAAATGGGGGGGGGGGATTTTTCCTATCATGGGCACTTCGCTAAATCCCGTCTTGAGACTTATTCTTTTCCTACGCTAATGGGATTTGAACGTCGGCTACTCGTACGGATCATAAGTACCGATACCTTTTCTTAATTACTTCACGGAAGTAGGAATCACTCGGATATAAAGCTGCTGTTTAGGCCTAACCCACCTAAGAAACATCTTTGGACCGTTTTTCAGTCCTCTGTTATCCATCCATCTATTCTACTAGGATATCCACGATGTTTCATTTAACTGAGAGAACAAATTTCGAGAAACATATATAGGAGGTATAAAATGACTCCATATTAGAATACACAAGGACTTATTTTGATATAATATCAGAGTTATTTGGAAATTTTATGACGTTACAACCAAGGCAAAATACCGTAATTGTAACTTCAAAAATTTGACGTAATAGCCGAGCTGTCGTTAAAACCGAGATTATTATAACCTAGTTCGACTGTAATATGCTGTTTATCACATAAGATTCTCATGCGTCTTGGTCACGATAAAAAAAAAAAAAAAAACTCAAAAGCATTTCCCTAAATAAACTTCTATTTTACAACACCTTGTTGCCATTCTTTAGGAGCTAAAGAGAAATGAAATATTGACATGATTGTCAGACAATAAATGAACTTAAATTAAATTGTTTAATTATTTAAAGTTAATTCTATCAAACTAAAGTTGTGTTTGGTAAAATGTTATTTCTACTAAATATTTATGTAATATGATTTATGAAGTGTTTTTTTACTTACAAATTTGTTGCAAAATGGCTGACACATAAATTCAAATTAATATCGTTAAATATATCATTTTATGTTTGATATTCGTTTGTAGATTATATTCTTTTGTTTCTTTGCATTTTTTACTTTCGTTTTCTTCAATTTGTTTCGCTTAGGATTTTTCCAGACTGCATAAAATAAAATGCTCCAGTGCTTAAAATTATTTTACCTTTCTTGCATTTGGAGTACTTTAAATTCGATTCAGATGTGTTTTTTTTAAATATTCATGTTTCACAGATTGAAATAAATAAGTAATTAAAGCTGATTGTTTGTTTTATAATCAATACTGACACACACACGCATAACTTTCCCGGCCGTTCAAATGGTTGCTCACGTCTTAGGATGAGTCGGACGGTCTGGGTCTTTAACACACACGTATAAAAAAGTACCTTAATAAGGCTCATTATTAAAATAAAAATAATGTCAACGAATACAAATGAAGAAGAATAGGGTATTTATTGATCATTAAACAGCATGTATTTGATCATATTTTTCAATTTCATTTGAATATCCTATGTTTGACAACAACCATTTAAACAGTAAAGAATAGTGTATTAATCATTAAACAGCATACCTATTTGTTCAAATTTTTCAATTTCATTTGTTTATCATATTCTCGTTAACTTTAACCAAATGAAAAATGAACAACGAGTATGCTTTTTAATACAAAAGTCATGACCTTCATTGTTTAGAATAAACAACAGTCTACAGTTTTACATTATACAAAAAGTGGAATAAAAAAAAGTCTAAAACTGATTTAAATGGGCAATTGATTTCTTATCGGGAACAATTGTTTCAAAAACTTTTCCAAACAGAAGCTCTTCAAAACAAAGACAGAATCTCCGGATCTTTTCTGGACAGTATCTGCATTTAAATCGTCATCATTCTGTTGTTGCCATTTTCAAAAGATAAATAACCGTTATTATTACAATAACTTCTATTCTCAATGATCGTTCTTTTGGACTGTTGTTTATCACTCAAAGAAATGAGACAGCCTGATAGCTATCTTTTATATTGTAGAATTCATGTTCTCTTTCACCGCTGGTATAGCAGAATTCTTGAAGCGTGGGATGATTAAAAATGACTTCCACTCTCAGAACATTCTTCAGAAGAATCTGGAGCTATCCGAGCGTTAAATGTTTTCGGTTTTCTTCTCTATTAGAAACGCTTGAAAATTTATATCTTGACTCATTGTTCGAAAGGTGAAGGCGTTTTCTCTTTTTATATTTTTAATGGCAGTTTATATCGTGGGTTTGTTTTTATAGCGTCAATAACTGCCGACCCATATGTTATTTATACCGTTATAGTAAGACATTTATTTTTATCCTCATTAATTTTGATCCACTAACACATAGTAAAAGTTCTTCCATTAAGTAATGTAAAGTTCCCAATCAGAAGTCAACAAAACGACCGTTTATTGCACTCAATTTTCTCTATATAAAGGGCTTGGTGTAATTTCTTTTTTAGCTGTAGGGAAAGTTACTTGTTGACACATATTTATTTATTTTTAATTTCCTTATATACATATAATGTATAAGAAAAGTATTGTGACGGGGTCGAAAATTCGAATTCGAGTGTTCGACGGGAGAGCACGTTTTAAGCATCCCTGAACGCGAATCAAACGTGTTTGAGATGATGTCTGTGTGTGTGAAAGTATGTGTGTGTATGTCAGTGAGTCTGTGGAGACGATAACTGATGAACGAATGAACCGATTTGAATGAAATTTGGTACAAAAATTACAATCCATGAATACCGGAAGCCTATTGTTTTTATACGTAATCGAATGCTCAGAACCCCCCAAATTTTCGAGTGAAATTTTGAAAAAATTATTAAAAAATTAAAACCTTTAATAAAGTTACGCAAATAGTCATTTTTCATCTAATTTTTCATTAGAAAACGATTGACACAAATTTTAGAACGTTAGCATGAACCGTTCTCAAGATATTGCACATTTTTCAAAAACATTATCAAAAAACATATAAAATAAAAAAAAAATATTACCTATTGTGAAATATGTTCACTTTTCATAAGTAATATCATGCGATAAATTTGGTGACATCATTCTCGTGGATCTAACTCGTTCCATTCATGAGAAAAGATACTTTGAGTAATACTTTTGTATTTGAAAGCCAATAGTCATTTATCTACTATAAGAATAACTTATTTCTTCATCTATAAGTCCTGGTGAGATTCTGGCGACGAATTTGGCGGAATGTCGCCAACGTGGCGACTTTTTTAAATGTTGCCAAATTAGCGAAAACCTTGCCAAATGGATAAAAATGACGCTAAATCAATGAAAATAACGACTCATTAACGAAAATTCAATATCTTGGAAAAAATATACATGTCTACTATATGACTAATCTAATTTTTACTTTCCTTATATACATAATGTATAAGGAAAGTATTGTGACGGGGTCGAAAATTCGAATTCGAGTTTTCGACGGGAGAGCACGTTTCAAGCATCCCTGATCACGAATCAAACATTTTTGAAGTGATGTCTGTGTGTGTGTATGTGTGTGTGTGTGAAAGTATGTGTGTGTGTGTGTGTGTGTGTGTGTCAGTGAGTCTGTGGAGACGATAACTGACGAACGAATGGCCCGATTCGAACCAAATTTGGTACAAAAATCACAATTCGTAAACACTGGAAGCCTATTGCTTTTATATGCAATCGACTGTTAAGAACCCCCCTAAATTTTCGAATGAAATTTTGAAAAAATCGTCAAAAAATCAAAACCACTAATAAAGTTACGCAAATAGACATTTCTTATGTAATTTTTCATTAGAAAACGATTGACATAAATTTTAAAACGCTAACATGAACCGTTCTCGAGATATTGCTCATTTTTAAAAAAAAATTATCAAAAATCATATAAAAAAAAAATCCTATTGAGAAACATGTTCACTTTTCATATGTAATACCATGCGATAAATTGGGTTACATCATTCTCGTGGAACTAGCTCATTCCATTCATGAAAAAATATACTTTTAGTAATACTTTTGTGTTTGAACGCCAATAGTCATTTATCTGCTGTAAGAATAACTTATTTCTTAGTGCATAACGCTTGGCGAGACTTTGGCGACGAATTTGGCGGAATGTCGCCAACTTGGCGACTTTTTTAAATGTTGCTAAATTAACGAAAATCTCGCCAAATGGATAAAAATGACGACTAATTGTCGAAAATTTAATATCTTGGAAAGAATATTAGTATCTACTATAAGAAAAACCTACTTTTTTTTACTGTAAAAGTAGTAAATTAATTTCATTATATAAGGAAAGTCATGTGTTGCCCACATCAGATTTTTTTTACTGTAAAAGTAGTAAATTCATTGCATTATATAAGGAAAGTCATGTGCTGCTCACATCAGATTTTTTTTTTATTTTCCCTACAATACACGGTAATGTTTAAGGAAAGTATTGGAATCGCAACTAAAGTTTTCGACCAATCTGCACGTTTTGAGACCTCTGGAACACGAAAAGGTATTTCTTTTTTAGAGTGACGTCTGTGTGTGCAATGTATATGTATCCATTCTAACTTAAATACTAATTGACCCAATTTTATAAAACTTTACAGGTAAGTCACTTGTGTTATGGGTGACCCTGGTGCTGATTAGATTTTGGTGCGATTCGGGATAAAAGAACCTGTCTCTCTCTTTTTTTTTAATAGCTCGCAAACATCGTCAAAATCTAAAATGAAAGATTACGTATGCTTAAATGTATCAATTAAACGCTTGTTTAATACGTAATTTTTGACGATGGATGAAAAGAATAAGATCAACCCCGTTACTCTAGGACTAACCATTCTCGAGATATTTTAGTTTCTTCGAATTTTTGCCACGCCGTCTTTGAAAATATGTCGAGTTAACAAATTAAAACGAAAAGTGAATTTAAAAGTAAATTTAGTGTCATTTCAAATAATTATGCTTGTTATTTTGTGCAATTAAACTCAATGTAATAAATTATTAATGAAATAAAGGGAAAATGAATTTGAGACTGTAGGGAAAGTCACGTGCTGTCCACATCAGATTTTTTTTGTTTGTAAAGAAGGTGATATTTATTAGTCAGGAGCTTGTGTACAAATTAAGATATAATTTGATACTTTGTTCTCCCCGTGTTATTTCTCTGTACCTCTAGTGGGAATTCTATTTTCGATTCAATAAGCCTCTTCTCCTGTAATAAATTACATCTTTTATAGAATTCTGACATTCTATAAAAATCAGCAGAAAGGTTGTTGCACGTAAGGAGAGAAGTTTCAAACCATAGGTGATTTATGGTAGGAAAAATGTCATAACATGACGAGGACTTATGACCGGAAAGCTTTCAGATTGACAGCTTGCTTTTTCTTAACCTTGAACTTACCGGTCTTTTGAACCACTCTTTTGGCAGTGTGGGTCAATGACCCATACTTCATTTTTATTTCCCGACAATACACAGTATATGCACAATTCAAGTTCTCTACACACTTTTACGTTTGGGGTGTTCTACGCTGTAAAATAAAATGCGCACCCGCTGTCCGGTTGGATGAAGAATCTCTGCTGCCCTAGGATGAACAAAGTTTTATTGTTAAACTGGAATGTATCACCCGCCGTTGTCCGGATCCTAAATAAGTGCCGGTACATAAATAACACAGACACAGGTAACAACCTTACTCAATTTCCAAATCGCCTGTTACTTTCCTTATATACTAGTATAATGTATAAGGAAAGTATTGTGACGGGGTCGAAAATTTGAATTCAAGTTTTCGACGGGATGGCACGTTTCAAACTTCCCCGAATACGAATCAAACGTTTTTGAGGTGATGTATGTGTTGTCAGCGAGTCTGTGGAGACTGTATCTCACGAACGAATGGAGAGATTCGAACGAAATTTGGTACAAAAATTACAGTCCGTAAATACTGGAATCCTATTATTGTTTTTAAGATCTTGTTCAGGTCCCCCTAAATTTTCAACCCCCCCTCCCTAAATTTTTGAGTAAAATTTTGAAAAATCATCAGAAAACCAAAACCTTTAATAAAGTTACGTAAATAGTGATTTATTATGTAATTTTTCATTAGAAAACGATTGACATAAACTTTAGAACACTAGCATAAACCATTCTCGAGATATTGCACATTTTTCAAATACATGTATCAAAAAATCACATGAAATAAAATATATATTAACTATTGTGAAATATGTTCACTTTTCATATGTAATATCATGCGATAAATTTGGTGACAGCATTCTCATGTATCTAGCTCGTTCCATTCATGATAAGATATACTTTGGGAAATACTTTTGTATTTGAACGCCAATAGTCATTTATCTGCAATAAGAATAACTTATTTCTTCGTCCATAACGCTTGGCGACGAATTTGGCGGAACGTCATCAACTTGGAAACTTTTTTAAATGTTGCCAAATTAATGAAAATGCCGTCAAGTTGATAAAAATGATGCTAAATCAATGAAAATTACGACTAATTGATGAAAGTTCAATATCTTGGAAATAACATAAGCATAGACTATAAGAATAACCCATTTTCCTGTCCATAACTATTGGCGAGAAATTTAGCTGGACGTTGCCAACTTGGCGATTATTTTAAATGTTACTAAAGTGACAAAAATGTCGCCAGATTGATAAAAATGACGCCAAATGGGAAGTAATGTTTCGAAATTTTGATTTCCATCATATGACGGGCATACTTTCTAGTATATAAGAAATGCTCTTCTCTCCGTTTGTCTGTAACACTTGGTGATGCATCTGGCAAACTTGGCGAATAATTTAGCAAAGTATTGCCAACTTGGCGATATTTCGCCCAGATAAACAAAAATATCGTCAAAATTGTAAAAAATGACGTTAAATTAATGAAAATGGCGCCTAATTGAATTAATTATTATTAAAATATTATAATATATGGACTATATCGCTTATTGAGGATGTTATCAATATTGATAATTGTTTATTTAGAGTTGCGCTAAATATAAGTTAATTGGGTACTTTGAAATAGTTTTACATGTTGTCATCCGGAAAATCGTCAAATGTACAATTTAACGATAAAAACACAGTACCGTGGATCTTATACATTATATTTTGACTGTAAAAATTGTAAATTCATTACATTATATAAGGAAAGTCATGTGTTGCTCATATCAAATTTTTTAAAACTAAAATCATTTTCACGATACAAATAAGATCTGTAAATCATAAAGCGAGAATCATAATTGCCCTTCCTAAAAAACAGCTTAATTTTTATATTCCCAATACTTCATTTTGATCGCTTATGAAAACGCGAAAGCATGTAAATGTCTCGCTCTTACAAGACTAAGAAGCACACAACTTATAGTTCTATAGCTAATAACAATATTACAATTAAATAATAACATATTTGTAGACTATGTTTCTGGACTTTTAGGGGCAAAAATATAGAGAGATCTTTTATTTATGGTCTTATGAGATTAAAAGATATTTTTTATTTCGTTAAAATTTATAAAGCTTCCATATAGGCGCCCACCCAGGCACAGGCAATGATCAGATCGCTTTATCGGATTTTGAATTGTCTTTATTGTAGAGAGGCTCAAAGAACTGTCAGGCCATGCCAGTTTGAAGACTCAAATAACGATTGGGTCCCGTTTGTTAGGAGGCTTATAAAACGATTGAGTCACAACGTCAGAAAACAGTCAAAAGAACATGTCCGGCAGTTGCATTGCCCCTTTCCCGAATACCTACCTCATTTTCTCTTTCACCGCCGACAAAAAGTTGCTGAATTGTATTCATTGAACATCTGCGACCCAAGACAAAAGGCAAGAATGACGAAAGAACAGATATGTATACATTCTATTCTTTCGTTAACGATATTCCATTTCTCAAAACACCATAGCAAAATGGCGATGTCGCTCGTGATGAAAGCTCACAAGTGATTGACATGCGATTGACATCACTCTCCGAGGGTGATTCCAACGAGTTAGTATATACTACCTCGATGGGTGATTCATCTGAGTTTGATTCAAGAGGAAATCAACCCGCCCTTCGTACCGCACTGTTGGTTCGAAGTTTTTATATGAGGGCCACGGACAAATCTAGACAATCATGTATATCTACATTGAATTTTTTTCAGATATTCTATTTAATAATTTGAATCAAAATTTTATCTGAAATTACATACAACGGAAATTGCATGATTCAAGTTAGTCAACTTGTTTTTAAAAGGGACAGTTATTTTCATGGCTAATGAAATATTTGTACCAAGATGTTAGTCACGTTCACATTACAGTGTGCGATATAGCACCAGTCAAGTTCTGTTTAAAAATTTTCTTCTGTATATTCACCTTCTTGAATCTCAGAAACTAAGAAGAGTAGTAGTCAATTTTTTAATTTTTTTGACAGGCAGGCGTGATGAGACAAGACATTATTAATTAGGTTTATTTTACTTCGACTCATTTTCTATGTCAATGCATCAAAAAGAGTGCATTTTGTTTCTCTGTGAAATTTTCACTGCTACGCCTAAACTCTTAAAGTCGACTGATAAAGTCAGAAGCATGGCGTTAGAAAGAAAAAGATAAAACTTCTATGGATGAAACGCTTCATATTTCATTTCGTTTAATTTATAACAAAATACCTTTTCCAATTCTTGATTCCTGAAGATCACACCGAACATCTAACTTTATCATCATTTTTAGATCCATCAGGGAAAGGGCTTTTGATATTATTTAAAAGATGGTAAAATACCTAGTACAGATAATCTTGATTACAGCATATGAAAAAAATTCTTTAAATTTAATCCTTTAATATTTGTTAAAATTTTTAATCTTTGTTTTAAATTTTGCTATTTTCCATCTTGCTCACGAAACGCCAGGATAATATTCTTATTTAAATCTGGAAGAGACCCTACTACGTGTTCATCATACCTTCTAATCTGTTTACTTACAACAGCAGGTAAGATTCTTGAAATAATTTCTATTATCAGGCTGAATTTTTGGCTCGAAACTAATGACGTTCTACACACTACCTGGAGGGGGGGAGGGGGGGGGGTTGCTTTCCCGGTCGTCCAAATAGTTGCTCAAGTCCTCTGGATGAGTCAGACGGCCTGGGTCTTCCACACTACCTGGGTTTTCCACACTAATCAATTCGGTTTCCGCGAATTACATAGTTGCGATATTTCTGCTCTTAAGTTGATCAATCATATTTCATGTCTCAGAACTTCCAATCACGTGTCATTGACTACCATAGACTTTCGAGGAGCTTTTGATCATTTAAACTGGAACAGTCTTCCTTTAACTTTTGACAGATTAAATATACCACTACCTTTCGGAATTTTATATATTCGTACTTAAAAAGTAGTACAAATGCATACACAGAAGATAACCTTTCGCTCAGTAAATATATTTCAAATAGTTCCCCTCAGGGGAAAGTGCAACTTCTTCGGTATTATGGAACTTATATCTGGATCCACTTTTGAGATTGAATGATAATATATACTACTTGCAAGCTTTTGCAGATGACTCGTGGTAGCTACTTTTGGCAATAATAGGAAACTTTTGGAAAAACAATGCAAACTCTCTTTCGGATTTAATATCGAATTTTTTAAATTCTTTGAAACTACAATTATCAATAGATAAGAGTAATTATATAGTTTTGGGTAAAAATACTATAAGTTAAAAAGAAATCCTACTGTTAGGTTACAATTTAAATCCTCCAAAATTACTAATCATTTGAAATTTATTGATTTAATCATAGATAGTAAGCTTTCGTGGAGTAAACATATTTACTATTCAAAGGAAAAATGTTTCTGTTCTAATTTTGGTAAAACTTTGCAAAAAAAAATTGGGGTATTAATAAATGTGTACTAAAAATTTGGCATCAAACTGCAATAGAAAAAATGATTGTCTATGGTTCTGGTGTATGTGTGTGTAGGGGGCTGGGGATAATTTAACTGATGTTTACAAATGCCGGTCGTTTGGCCGTTCGGCCATTAGACAGCGAGCTGTCCAGTATTTCTCAATGATTGAAAGGATAATTTAACTAAGGAACGCATTAAATTAATTTCATTACAAAGACAATTTCTCTTAAAAATTTCGACAGGTTATATAGAACCTCCTCTAACGTTTCTCATTTCTCGAAGTGTATCTGATTGTATTTTGGATCGAGTTCATCGAAAAAATCGCCAGATTAACCTGAATCTACAATCTTGTCAGGTTCAAATTAATTTATATACCCCCAAGCAAGTTAGTAAAATAGTTTAACTTTGAAGTCGAAGTATCCAGATGAAATCGGGGCGAACGGTATTAGCAGATCATCTTAAATTAAACAAATGAGGCTGAAAAAATCGAATACACTTATTTTACAAGATGTTATAAACGCAAAACCATCGAACTACAGCCGATTTTTTTCTTTTTTTCTTTCAAATATTTTCAGGTTGGTAACGATTCATAACATAACTGATTTACAAGTTGAAAAGAAAATCATCCATTAAGTGATTTTTGTTGGGAGTACAATAGTTTGATTATAATTTTGAGACTGTACACATACACACATACACAGACCTCAACAACGTTCGATTCGAGTTCAAGGATGCTTGAAACGTTCTTTTCAGTCGAAAACTCAAATTCGAATTTTCGACCCCGTCACAATACATTATCCATGCATTAAACTATCGAAAGTAAAAATGACGGGTTGGTTGCAGAAGGCGGCTGGTATTATATGATAATAATACTAAGTGATATCACTAAGCAATTTATAAGACGATACATACTTTCCTGCTGTGCTTATCTTCAGTACAAGAAAACCGCATTTTCTAAAGGCGATTATGCAATCTCAGTTTATTTTGCATTCATTCTGAAACTCGCACGAAAATTACGCTTTTCGTATTATTCTTTGTTGTTCTCAGCGTATGCTGTTTTAAGCAGTTATAGTTACATTTTGATTTATCGCAAAATTGAAATGCATTCAACCCATTTGAATCCATGTTTAAAAAGGTTTATCTCAAAATGGGATCTTTAAATCCTCGTTTCTCTTACTGTTTTCGTTTTCCTCCTTCTGAAAATAAATACTGGAATGCTACAATGCAGACAGTGTAATCCGATTATGCACTTTACCGATTTTTAATCGAGACTTTGCTCTTTTTACAAGCGGTTTATAGTAAAAAGAGCTTTTGGTTGAGGATTTAAAATATGATTGTGCGCATCTTGCGATATTGAATAATGTCCTTTCACATTTTGATTTGTTGATCTAGTAAATGATTTCTTCCTGATTTTCTGATCTTCCTCACCTGATTAGAGATGTGAGATTTGAATATCCTCAAAAGATCATTCTCTGTGAACGAGAATATTCTGAGAATATTCTCTAAAAAAATTTGAATACTTTATAACTTCATAACCCTATTTTTTAGGAAATTGCAGTTTATTTCATGTTAACCATAGAAATAAACATAAAGCTCATTTTATGTTTCACACACACACACACACACACACATATATATAAGTAATAAAGATGTATTAAAATAGAATTGTTGAAGAGAAATAGTAAAGCATCCATAACAAACAAAAGTATTCAAATACAAACCAGAAAAAACTAACAGTCATAAACATGAAAAGGAAAAGGAAACCACCATTAAATTTAAAACAAATATATTAAAGAAAAATGGAATATCAATCAGTGAAGAATCAAGGTGATGTAATAGTAAAATCCTTAGGGGGCTAATACTATACATCAGCTTCATATGGCACATTTCAGTTATTGACCTGTTACTATGAACAAAAGGTCAATAAAAAAACCCTATGTTCTATAAATGGAAAATGATTAAGAAATTTGAAAAACTAAAAATAATAGAAGTAATAGAAGCTAGATTAGTAATAGAAGCTTCATTATTCAACAATTCCAGATTATCCGGATAGAAATCGATGTTGATATTATTTAAATCCGTTTTAACAACACAGACCAACCAGATCGTCTACATACCGATATAATTGTAAGTCAGTTAATGTAAATGCACATTCATATTTATAAAGATATAAATTCACCAATATACTTCCTATTGCAACCATCTTACGGGACACCTGATACATGTAAATATAATTGGCTTCTCTGAAAAATATTGTTTTTAAATAAAATAAAGTACAGAAGTTTAGGAAAGTTTTTGATTTTAATATGATCGGCACGGCATGTTTGGTAACAAATGCATTATAAAGGGATTATGCATTATAAAGGGATATTGTAAAGATCTTGAATATTAATATTATTAAAGAGATCTTTAAAATCAACGGTTTGGAAGCCAACGGTTTTGTCAATTAAATACAATTTATCAATTAATTCTTGACTGTTATCTAAAATAAAATAATTTGAGAACATCGAAGTCTGTCATTTAGTTCTTTCAAGCAATTGAGTAATGCTTTACTAGCAAATGCAGAATAAGTATTATGCCCACTAGTGACTGTTCTAAATTTAATGGGATTCTTATGAAATTTAGGTATTAAAACTATATACGGAGATGCATTACATTTTAAGTTTATTTGTAAATCACCATAAGTATTAATAATTTTTGGTTTGATACTATTAAGTGT
This sequence comes from Amaurobius ferox, assembly GCA_951213105.1. Lineage (NCBI taxonomy): Eukaryota > Metazoa > Arthropoda > Arachnida > Araneae > Amaurobiidae > Amaurobius > Amaurobius ferox. The sequence goes on along the minus strand of OX578143.1, from coordinate 127,805,994 downwards.
GAATGTGAGTCTATTTTGAAGATTCCAATAGTCGATTAAAAATGGAATATAAAATTGTTTACAAATAATTGCATTTAAACTCTTTGATTATATATAGATTTATATATTAATAATTTTAATTTACTTGTATTATAAATACCAGAGATTGATCATTTATTGACAATGGTCTGTAGTGAAAATTTGAAGTCAAAATTGACTCTACAACAAACTTGTGAAAATTATAAATAGAACATTAAAACAGGCACTAAATATGTATGAAATATCCCTCTTTCCCTGTTCCATATATAAGGTAAGCAATTGTAATAAGGTTTACATGTGGTGAAAGATTGGTGAATATAATCCCTTAACTACACCCTTAGATTAAAATTTATTTTAAGTGTTATAAATCATTTATATGTAATACAGGTACTTGAGGTACTAATCCCCTTGTTCCCTGCATAAACATATATGGTGTAAATGCATGAATAGTGTATAAGATGAAAAGTTTCAAACAGAAAAAACTGCACATGGAGCTAGGCCTTTCTGGCTCCCAAATTTTTCTTTTATATGAAAATGAATATAATTGAAAAAAGTGAAAAGCATTTCCGAAACCATGTACGCTATCAAGAGCCATACCTGGTTCGGTAATGCTGAACATCTACATTTCTGTGTGCATAACTGTAAATTGTATTACAGAAATTATGCATATGGCCCGACGTAGAAGAATGTAGAAAATGGAGTATATATTGCATTATTTCTGTAAAACAATTTACAGTATGCACACAGAAACGTAGAATCAGCATTAACGAACCAGGTATGGCCCTTGATAACGTGTATGGTTTCGGAAATACTTTTCACTTTTTTCAATTTATTCATTTTCAAAAAAAAAAAAAAAAATTTGAGAGCCAGAAAAGCCTAGCTCCACGTGCAAAAAATTTTTCTGTTTTGGAACTTTTCATCTTATACACTATTCTTGCTTTTACACCATGTATGTTTATGCAGGGAACAAGTGGATTAGTACCTTAAGTATTTGTATAAAATATATGATTTATAACACACAAAATTTTAATCTAAAGGTGTAATTAAGGGATTATATTCAATCTTTACCACATGTCATTCTTTTTCAATGCCTTAACTTATATATAGAATAGGGGAAAAAGGGTATTTTATACCAACTTAGTACCTGTTTTATTTATAATGTTTAATTTATAATATTCTATTTATCATCTTCACAAGCTTGTCGCATAGTCATTATTGATATCAAATATTCACTTCAGACCATCTTATTTTCATTTTAGCTATACAGAACAATTTCAATAAATGACAATCTCTGGTATATATAATACAAGTAAATTAAAATTCTTCAATTATATATATATATATATATATATATATATATATATATATATATATATATATATATATATATATATGAATCCTATGAGATACTGCATTGCACATAATATTACCCCGAAACACGATCTCCAGCCGCTTGAATAGTATGACATCAGACCAGACAATCATTGTACCGAGACATACATATGTCTTTAAATAAAAATAATCCCCACAATCTCGTTTTTGAAGCTTCCGAGCACGTGTTTTATTTATAGGGGCCCTCGCTCGCGAAATGTCCCTCTCGAGAGTCTTATTTATAGATGTCATCCGAGTGAAGTTGAGTAGTAATTGGGACAATGAACTGGGGCAGGAGAATATCCTTGGTAAATTATCTAATTAATAGGATATCGAAGAAAGGAGCGGATGGCAACATTAAAATTGAGGGACACGGGGCAACAAACATTAAAATTTTCTCTGAAACTTTTTACAGTTGAAACTTTTTAAAAAATCTCATTAAATGGCTTTAAATTTTAAGGAGACCTCATAGAAACGTGCCCCCGCATGGCATTATATATTTTGTGAAGTTGTAAAGAATCTTGCTGCCCCAACCGAAAATCGAAACAAGAATTTTAGCAATGGCCGACCGGCTCTCTACCGTTGAGCTACTGTATGGAATGGCAAAGTCTTATCGTCAAAGTCGACTCTGTATTCACCACCGTCTAATGTCAGATTGACGTGAAACTGACAATCTGACTGACCACTACTTGCTATATTTTCCCCAGGTTAGCCTCCTGCTGCCTTTAGGTTAGTTTGCTACGGCTAATGGTCGTTAGGGTGGCTACAGAACTTGGAAATCAGGGAATATCAACATTCTGGAAAATCAGGGAATTCCTAAAAAAAAAAAAACCTGTCAAATCTGGGAAATTTGTATTTTTTTTTTTTTTTAAATTGCAGCTTTCTTCCGTCTCACGATAACACACATGCATAGAATTTCTTTCTCGTGTTTCGTGTAACTGGTGACAGCCTATTGGCTTCAATTAAAAGAAGAGTTTTAAAATTTCAACCTTTCTCAGTGATCCCTCTCATCTTAATTGTTTTGAAAGTCAAGATATTTCATATGACAGGAAAAGCAGATTTAAAAAAGAAATACTGTTTCTACTTAATTTTATTGCAGTAAGTTATATTTAGCTATATGAAATTCTTGACTGAATTTTACAGAACACTGCTGAGTTTATAGGTGAGTTTTATAGCTTATCTAGAATTTTAATGCTTGAAGGTTTAGTATTCTTATATACTGTCCTTATATAACTCTTGCATAAATTCTATGGTTTGATTATAATACTTTTCAATGCTGAACATATTTAATTTTAATTATTTATTCTTGATTATCACTTTCAATTTTATTAATTAACTTTTTAATGCTTGTTAAAATGATATTCAGTAGATAGTGATATATATCAGGGAATTTTTGAAAATATTTTCTGGAAATCGAGGAATTTTTTATCTGAGATCCTGCAGCCACCCAGATCGTTGACTTCCCGATCTGAAATCGGCGCTCAATATACCAGAGTCTACTGAATCCGTACTAGTGTTTCGGGGATCACTTTCAAACCTTCAACATTTTTGCACTGACCTACAAGGTTAATTTGTTAGAGCCCCTGTGTAAAGTACCTAGTACCTTTAACCAGGAATCGAATTATGGATCTTCGTATCAGTCAGCCGACGTTCAACCGTTGAACTACTGGGATGGAATTGCAAGATCTTATCGTCGAAGTAGATACTGCAAAGTTCTATAAAATTTCATGTTTTGGTAAATGAAAATTATGTTAAAGAATTTTAATTTGTTAGCTTCACACGATAAGCAAATAGTATGGATGGCCAATACCATCTTTAAAGACAATATGGGTCTTTTAAATAGCTTTTAAGTTGATTTCAGCTTTTTAAATTTAGCAATTCATACGGGGCAGACGTGAACAAATAATATTCGCTTATAACCCATTAGTGCCATGAAATTGATTCTTTGTTTGTTGTACTTTTTGTCGACATAAATAGAAAGTTAGTTGACATATTTTAGAAACGTGTGACATTGGGGTAAAATTTATCTGAATCCCACTCCCCTGAGATTGATTACTAAGATTGATTATGAAAAAGCAGGACATAGTCATGAATTTACCACAACATTTTATTTGAGGTGAAACACCTTACGCAATTATTGTTGACATTTGATATAAATCTTAATCAGTTCAACTCGTTATGATTACGTTTTATTCTGATTTTCAGGCCGTCAGACGATTCCTTCCATATGTATTTACAGGAACCCTTGTAGTCAGTTCCATTTCCGAGTTCTTGCATCCTATTTATAAACATCAACCCGTCGAAATAGAGTATGATCAGGGACAATGAACCAAGGTGTGATGGCGTCTGGTACAAGTTTATCAAATGCCGAGATCGTGCCGAGGCTCTTTAGAATTCTGGACGAGCGGCCTCCTCGTTTGTTGCCGGCTATTGCCCAAACAACCCGGTTCATAGAGGCTATCCTCAATGGGTGCGAACTGTGTTCTTTTCTTTTGTTTTAGTGTTGAGGTGAAAGAAAGAGAAAGCTTAGACGGAGGTCGTGTTTTGAAATAGCAGCCCGGGGGCAGAGGATTGTTTTTAGTCAAGGTGAGGAATAGCCGGTGGGAGAGGCAAGACATATTATAGAGGTGTACTCTTATTGGAAAAGGACCTTGAAGGGGAATGATAAATTGAACTTCTTCAAGATGAGGTGAGTCTTAACTCCATTTCCGAGCGAAAATGAGTTGAAGTGTTCAATGGTTCGATCTTTGAAATTTTAATCAATCAAAGATAGCCACCAGTAATTCATAGCAACCAGGCACTGCTTAAGTGAATAATAATAATAATAAAAATCTCGCCACATGTTAAAATAAACTATCTACCGGTCACTTATAATTTCACATTTGCTATCTGCCGGGCGCTTATTATACATTTTATTTTTTTGAGGGGGGGGGGGGGGGGTATTGGCAATTGCTTATTGATATTAAAAAATCGGCAGTAGCTCTAGTCCGATGGAGCCGAAATGGTTTTGCGTAAATAACATCTTTCTTTGTGAGTGGTTTGTCTTCTTTAGGCATTTTCGGAACAGTTCAAAATACTAAAATATCAAAATTAATTAGAACTATCTTTTCAAAATATTAAAATATCAAAATTATGATCACTATATATTATTTCGAAAAACTGAGAACTTGATCCGAAGTTTAATTATATAGCTTTGCTGAGCTTTCAAAAAGCTACAAATTATCTGCAAATGGTTCATAACTTTAAGTTTTCGTTTTGACTTCAGCCGTACTGCAGACTTCACGTTAAAATATCAAATAATTTTGCTAACTTACTTAGCGGCATATAAACAAACTTATACAATATCTCTGACGAGATTTGAGATTCAGATGAATCTATAGACTTGCTGACGGCACATTGTGTACGGCAAATGTGTACTAGAATTTCATACTTCCACAGTTCAAATCTCATCAATCACTATCATCATCTCAACAGTCATTATCATCATCTCATCAATCATTATCATCATCATCTCATCAATCATTATCATCATCTCATCTTTAGAATTCCCAAGTTCACTTCATTTCCTAATTTCTTTCAAACAAAACAAATCAATTATACAAGGTAGGATCAAAAAGTTCGGAGAATGTGCTGATATCTCCAACCCTGATTGGAGTAGAGGAGAACTATTTTACCGTAGCGTAGAGGCACATGTGACGTGAGATGAAAAAAACATTACACCTGCTGCAAGGTTTTTCCAGACAATGCGTGTCAGTGAACTGTAGTCATTCACGTTCGTCGAAAACGGAAATGGTGTTTGAAGAACAACGTGCGAATATCAAATTCTGCCAGGGTTTGGGGAAATCGCCGACAGGCTGCTGCAGCAGGTGTAGTGTTTCTGTCAGCGATTTCCCCAAATGGAAAAACACATGCTTCTTCCTTTTCACATCTCGCTTCATATGTGCCTCTACGCCACGGTAAAATAGTTCCCCTCTCCTCCAATCAGGGTTGGAGATCTCACGGAAAAGTTCTCTCATCAAAAAGTTCGGAGAGCACAGTCTCCGAACTTTTTGATCCTACCTTGTATAATCTCTATTTATAGTAGATCTTGAGAAATAAATGCTTTAGAAAAATGCTTTTTGTAAAACATATAGATGGCAAATATGATTGCTAACAATTGCGCCGAACAGACCCTCAAATGCGACGTTACGTTACAACACGAAATGCGACGTTACGTTACAACACGAAATGCGACGTTACGTTACAACACGAAATGCGACGTTACAACACGACGTGCTGTGCTGCACGATATTTATCCATAAACTCCAAAAAGTATCCAATTCTTCAGACAATTAACAGTTCCTAGTAGATTCCTCAGAGACTCACCATTGCTAGTATTGAAGAAAAAAAGCCATTTTTGATTACCTTAATGTGAATGATTATAAAATTTAAAAAAATCTGATGTGGGCAGCACATGACTTTCCCTACAGACGCAAATACATTTTCTCTTTATTTCTGTAATAATTCATTAAATTGAGCTTTATTGCACAAAATAACACTCATAGTTATTTGAACGGGCACTGCATTTGCCCTTTCAATTCAATTACCGTTTTCATTTAGTAACTGGACGTATTTTCAAATGCGGCGTGGCAAAAACGCAAAAAAAAATATATCTCTAATCGTAATGAGGTTGATCTTATTCTTTTTACCATCAAAATGTACGTATAAAACAAGCATTTAATTGATACAGAGCATACTCTGTTTTCATTTTAAGTTTTGATGAGTTTTGCAGGCCACTTTGCAAGAAACGGCAGATTCTGTTTTCCAGAATCGTACCAAAATCTAATCAGCACCAGGGTACAGTGCCTAGAAGTAATAGTGTGCCGACCGCCTATACCTCCCAATGCTGGGAGCTATAGCTGTTCCCGTAAAGCCGCCTCCGCAAGACGGCTCTGGTCTCGAATAAGGGATCAAAAGCTGAGGAGTTAACATGGAAACTAATGGGAATTGAATGCAAATGAAATGTCCGATATCTTTGGAAATAACTGAAGAATTTCTGTGAAATTTGGTGCGATTATTGCAAGCGGTATATATAAAAAGTCAATTGATTTTCAGAGAGATTGAGTATATTTGTATTTTTAAAACTATATTTAACTTGATCTGGTGTTCGTTCAAACCTTTGAGGTCTAAAATAATCAGGTCCATTTATCACAGTAACGTGAAATTCGGTATAACGTTTTCTCTTGTTGTACATTTCAGTTTTTTCGATTTTGAAGCTTATCGGGCTAGCCCATCATAGGACGTTACCCGTTTTTAAAAAATAACTCGAAAATCAGAGAAAATAGGAAATCTAAATTTAATATATCATTTTCTTTTGGGATATATTTTAATTATTTCAAATGTGAACCGTATCGGGTTAGCCCGTCTTGGGCCCGCCTTAGAAATTCACCCGTTTTTTTTGGAATAACTCGAGATCAGGTGTATCTAAAAATTCGAAGTTTAGCTAGGTCTCTTCTAGGCACTGTAACCAGGGTATCTAACAGAGTTTGTGAAATTGGGTCAATGAATTCTTTAGCTAGAGTAGGTGCATGCGATTTTTGTGCGCATTTCGCAAAAACAGGCAGGTTCTTTTAAACCCGAATCATACCAAAATCTAATCTGCACCAGGGTCCCCACAAGTGACTTGTCTACCAAATTTTAGGAAATTTAGTCCATTAGTTTTTAAGTTAGAGTGGATACATACATTACACAGACAGACAGATACACATACACACACACAGAGACGTCACGCTAGAAATAGTTTTTTCGTGTTCTAGAGGTCTCCAAACGTGTAGATCCGTCGAAAACTCGAGTTGTGATTTTCAACACAATTCCAACACTTCCCCATACATTACCATGTATTTCAGAGAAAGTAATAACTATATTTTTGTCAATAAATTTATTTTATTTCACGACAAAAATTTTTTCACCCCAATGTTTATTGGGGGTAGGGGGGTCATAGAAATTTTCAGAATTTCAAATACAGGTAAAAATGGGAGTGATTGCTATCCTGTGGGGGGGGGGGGGATTGATGGAATTCTACAGTAATCAAATTTAAATTGTTTTAGTCAGATAACCAGTAAGTGGTTAACAGATAACCTGGATAATATGGAATAATGGGAATGTGTGATAAAATCGAGTGAAGGCTTCTCCCACCGTGTATTTAATAAAATAAATTGCCTCATTTTCTCAAGTATTCTTCGGTGCCCATTTCCACTTTAACCGCAAGGGCACTTAAACGGGCATCGGAGAACTCCAGTTCACTTCAGTGAGTGAACCGAAGTTCCTCGTCTCGCCAAGCGTGAGTTTAAAACGGGAACCGACTCCAAATGCCAATGATGCGTATCGAATTATTATGATTATAGATACGGAATTGAGCGGAGAGCCTAAAAAGCTTCATTGTGATATTGTTTTGTATGTTTTGTTCATTTTCGTGTCAGACACATTTCAATAAAAGTCAAATTACAGAGCTGCATCGACACAGGCCCTTTTCTTTCAATGTCAATTACTTCACGCAGGTCTTTGTTCCAAATGATTGGAAGTTGTTTTGGCTAGCTTTTTGTTGTCCAGTAATGTATGCATGGAGAAAGTTTTAACCTAATCGTTCACGATGTAGAAACAAACTAGCCTAATCCGTTGAGCCATGGAATTAGAGAGACGAGAAAAACTCCAATGGAGGGAAAGCTTGAAAATACCATAATGCTTTGAGAATTATATCTAGGTGTCGCTAGAGTTAGTAAAAATCCCATCTGTTCTCATTAGATACAACAGGGTGGCGTAGTGTTTAATATGCGTATTTTTGATTATTTTTTTAATTAAAGTTTCCTAATTATGAATAAAAGTAATAAGTATTTTTTCCTAGTTGTAGAACAGGGTACAGAATATAGGGAGACAGAAATAAATTGAATAGAAATAAATTTAAATACGTAAGAATATTATACCTTATTTGAGGTCTAATTTTCATTACATTGATAATTTTTTTCTGAAAAATTAACAGTTAAAATAAATATTATTTGATTCAATACGAGCCTTTCGCCAGAAAAATACATACAGTGTAAGAGGACTTATATTACCCCAGCGCCACCTGAATTATTGTCCCAAACGATTTTGATTTTTTTCCAACATGACGTTTTAACTTTCTCTTTATTTCTATCCAAATTATTTAGAAGTTTCTTTTATGTTGGCAACAACTTAGTTATTCCATTAGATGAAATTGGCTTATCTGTGCCAATATAAACTGCTCTAAAACAATTAAAATTCATATAGAGTAGTTCAAATTATCTCCCGTATACTATGCACTGTCACCATCTTTATTCCAAGAATTCTCATTTTTTTTTCAATAGAAGATGATAATGTGAGCATCGTAAAATTCGAATAACATGATTTCTGATGATGAGACTGATTAAAAATTCTATCGAGTTCAAATTTTTTATATAATGTATCCACACACAAAATAATTTATAGCGGTAGGAATATTTGTTCTTATGTTATCGTATTCACAGATACACAGATGGTAATCTTGCTTATCCGTCAACATATCGAATTTTAAAATTTTAGAGTAAACAATGCTTTATCTATATAAGAAAGTTTATTAAAGAGTAAACAATGCTTTATCTATATGAGAAAGTTTATTGAAAGTTTAAAGAAATTAAAAAATATATTGAAGAATTGGGAGAATTTTCATTAAATTGAATATATCATGAATATTTCACCACGATCCCATGATTTGGAAGCGTAAAAAATAGCCCTAAAATTTTTATGGTTATTTTTAGTTAAAGGCAGATGTGCTGTTATCCTATCAATTACTTTATATCCCCATTATTCATTCATGTCTCAAACTGGACGGACAAAAATTTCTCACGGCAAAGTGAAATCTAGAAAAACATATATACTACAGTGGTAGCAAACTTTCCCTCTGATGCCTTCATGTTTAATTATATTCAACGGAAACTGTAGAGGCAATAGAAATCTAAGATATAATTTAAGCGCTTTTCAGACAAAACTATTTAGATGATAATTGCTTTATTTTTTTCCTTAATATAGTATTCTCAATGAAAAATAAGTAATGAGGAAACGAAAGTTTCTAAGTATTATTACAGTTTTTGATCTTAACTATAACAAATCTGGTGAAAAACCTTTTGTATCAATTTTTTGCAAGATTTAGAATGGTGAATTGGCAACATTAGCTTTTGTTATCAAAATGGCTTCCGTCATGCTTGGAAGTTCCATCTTTTGTTCGAAGTTCGGTTGCATTTTCTCTCTTATTAGCAAAGTATTTTTATTAATTTTTATGTGGCAGAGCATAAAAGATCAACACTTATTGCTTTTTGCCAGGAATGTCGTTTTATTTGGTTGTGCTCACTCATTTTTTTAGTTAGATGCAACGACCGACAAGGTATATTTAAATAAGTGGTGTGCAAATGTGAAATGGTTAAGTTGGGCATGAGTAATTAATTCATTCAGATTCAGTTTTGCTCAAAATTCGAAGCTATAAAGAATTTATTGCATTGAATATTTGCTATATAGCAAGTTTTGTGCCGAAAACGGTTCTATTTTAAAAAGAAAATTATAATGCTATGCTAAAACAAAAACTATACATTAAAAAAGAGAGATCTTCAGATTTTATTTGGTTAGATAAAGATCATATTGAATAATACTTATTGAATTTTATGCACATGAAACTGGTAATTCATAATGTTCTGTTTGAAAATAAAAAAAAAAATCTGATATGGGCAGCACATGACTTTCCTTATATAATGCAATGAATTTACTACTTTTGCAGTAAAAAAATAGATTATTTTTATAGTTGTTATTTATATTCTTTCCAAGATATTGAATTTTCGTCAATGAGTCGTCATTGATTTAGCGTCATTTTTATCCATTTGGCAAGTTTTTCGTTAATTTAGCAACATTTAAAAAAGTCGCCAAGTTGGCCACATTCCACCAAATTCGTCGCCAAAATCTCGCCAAGCGTTATGGACGAAGAAATAAGTTATTCATACAGCAGATAAATGACTATTGGCGTTCAAATATAAAAGTATTACTCAAAGTATCTTTTTTCATGAATGAAACGAGCTAGATCCACGAGAATGATGCCACCCAATTTATCGCATGGTATTTTATATGAAAAGTGAACATGTTTCTCAATAGGAAATATTTTTTTTTATTTTATATGACTTTTAGATAATTTTTTTGAAAAATGTGCAATATTTCGAGAACGGTTCATGTTAGCGTTCTAAAATTTATGTCAATCGTTTTCTAATGAAAAATTACATAAGAAATGTCTATTTGCGTAACTTTATTAGTGGTTTTGATTTTTTGACGATTTTTTCAAAATTTTACTCGAAAATTAAGGGGGGTTCTGACCATTCGATTGCGTATGAAAACAATAGGCTTCCAGTGTTTACAGATTGTGATTCCAGTGTTTACAAATTGTACCAAATTTCGTTCGAATCAGTCCATTTGTTCGTCAGTTATCGTCTCCACAGACTCACTGACACACACACACACACACACACACACACACAGACATCACTTCAAAAATGTTTGATTCGTGATCAGGAATGCTTGAAACGTGCTCTCCCATCGAAAACTCGAATTCGAATTTTCGACCCCGTCACAATACTTTCCTTATACATTATGTATATAAGGAAAGTAATAGGAAACTTCATTAAAAGTCTGACAATGCAATGATAGAAGTTATAAGGTTAATGTTACATTTTTTTTATCGCTTGCAAATTGAGTGCATTCCGTGATGAATTTTGATATCGCCTTATTGAAAAGAAAACATTTCCCCTTATATTCCGAGAGTATTGAGGCATAAGCAGCATAACAAACGGAGTGCATTTCATGATGAATTTTAATAGCGCCTTATTGAAAAGAAAATATTTCCCCATATATTCCGAGAGTATTGAAGCATAAGCAGCATAACAAACGGAGTGCATTTCATGATGAATTTTAATATTAGCTTAATTAAAAGAAAATATTTCCCCATATATTCCGAGAGTATTTAAGCATAAGTAAAGTAACAAATGGGATACATTTCGTGAAGAATTTTGATATCGTCTTATTGAAAGAAAATCTTCCCAATAGATTCCGATAGTATTTAAGCATAAATAACATAACAAATTGAGTACATTTCAAGTAGAATTTTCATATTGTTCTGCATCGAAAGGGGAAATTTTCCTGCAAATTTCGAGATTATAAACACAAAGAGTACATTTCACGATGAACTTTGACATCATCTACATATATGAAAGAAAATTTTGAATTCCAAAAAACGCGAACACACAATGAAACATTTTGCACTAAATTTCGATAGATATCGTTTGCATTGAAATGATATAATTTCCAGTGAATTTTGTCAGTATAAATGGAAATAACGCAGCAGACTGTGTGCATTATTAGTTGCATTTTCATATCGTCAGCATCGGAAAATTACCTGGGAATTCCAAGAGCGTAAATACAAATAACACAACAAAATGGATATATTTGGCAATGCACCTTGTTATCGTAATGCCTGTATGTTGAAAGGGCAAAATTTCCAGTGAGTTTTGAATTGTAAATAAATACAAATGACGCGATATATTTAAACCTTAACTGAGTTCGAAACAGAATACAGCCTCATGTTCTCGATGGACTATGCAAATTAGCAGTAGAGACGATTGCAGAACTCTCTAAGAGACAACAAGATTCCTTCGGCTTTAAAAACACTTAGAATAATTAGAGGCCTTAATCAGAAGAATCCTGCAATTAAAGCTGCCCCTCTGGGCGTTGCGCCTCGTTGAATGGCAAGATGCGATTCTTAATCCTCTTTGATAAGGTTAAAATGAATGTTGTTTTGTATTGCTGGAATGCAGGAATGGCGTGACAAAATGGGAGGATAGCCATTGTGTATGTGTTGTGCGGAGGATTGTATATTTGTCTGAGTTTTTGTCAAGGGCCTTGTTAAAGGATTGTGATTTCTCACCCGGAAGTGGTCCACAGATGAGGTGGAAACATTTCTCTCGTGATTCTTTCCCATCTTAGAAGTGGCCTTAGTTGTATTCTTACTCAATGTGACAAGGAATTAGAATATGCACTTTTCAGATGACTGCCGTCTTGTTTCATACACTGACCGAAAAGGCATAGAGTTATATAGGTCGATGCGCACCTTGTCTGGATCCAACAGCGGCCGACTTAGCTTAACTGGGGCCCAGGGCAGACACTTCTCTGGGGGCCCCTTCCATCTCTCGACACATATGAAATGAACGCAAATATATTTTTCAAAAAGATAATTGCATTCTAAAAATGTATAAAAAATGAAGCTTTAACATATTTTAATGGAATTTAAATTTTTGGCAACTTTCCATCATAACCAAGAAGGCAACATATTCTAGATCTTGAATGAGTGCGATCTTATTTATCCCCAAAGTGAATCATTTCGCTGGCCAAACTTATTCGGATGGTATACTTTTTTTTCAGGAAGCAGTTGTTAACTTTTCGATGGTTCAATTGTTCAATTTGGGGACCCCTCTAATGCCCATGCGTTAGTCAGGCCATAGATCCACAGACTAATATATATAGTATTCTGTGTTTGGATCTCTTAGGGGCTCTTATGGGAGCAATGATTTAAAGTACTAGGCATTCACTAGGCAGTGATTCCTTCTTATCTTCACCATTCATTTTTAAATTACGACACTTTTCAAAATTGTTTAATTAGATTCTAATAGGCACAGCATTAGATTTTTCTAATGCAACGAGGAAGAGCAACTATTTCTCCTCTAAACTCTACTTTCAAAAATCTGTACTTCTGTCCCCACTTAAATTCCCCAAGAAGTAAAAGCTGCAATTTTTTCCTAGCTCAGGGACTCCAGAAAACTGAATGCCTTGATCCTAGGCAGTTTAAAGTACCTTGTTTAAAGTACCTTGGATCCTAGGCAGTGATTTACCTTTCATGAGCCAAATAAGGATATTTAATATGATTAATTACAATTACAGGGCTACTACTGGTCACTAAAATGCTACTGAATGCAACTGTTTTTGACTCGAGGTAATTATTTCTAGCAAATAAGTTTCAGAAAGCACGTATTTTTGTAGATCAGACACCATTTCTATTTTCCCCACATTGGGATTGCACATTTTAGGGCAATCTTGCATATTATTCAATGCAGCATTTTCGATCGATCTGTTTAGGTTAGGTGACCTTATGCAGAGCTAGGAATTTATATATCAATTTAAAGTTAATGGTTTACAAAATAAAAATTATATTTTATGATGACACAAAATATGACTGCGTTATAAAGGGGCTCCCAAGAATAGCCCCACTTAAGTTCTCGGACGTGTACATCCGCCTATGGCTGCAACGAAATTATTTTTGATCGGCTACTATTTTTAGCATCTTAGACCATCAGATTTCATAGTGGAAAAGCTTTAGAACTTTCTTTCATTTTTACTACATTAGCAAGGTACATATTTAGAAGTATATTTGCATCTCCAGAGAGTTCAACCGCATTCTCCCAAAGGACCATTCCTCAAGTGTGCAGTATTTTGGTGATTTTAGCCGATTTTTTCCTTTTAGGCTAATAAAATTACGCCATTCATAAATAATTTTGAATATGCATTTTACTATAATGGAAAAAATTGAGTGTCTCCCTTTCAGCTGTCGGGGTCCATGACCAAAGAATATAGATAGATTTTATTTTGTGAAAAAATACATAATAATAATCTCTTAAACTGCTATCAATAAAAAGTACTTAACAGCTAATAACAGCATAAATTAACTGAAGTGTGATTTTTCAAGAAAAAATTAAAAAAGAAAAATGTGTATCGTTGATCCCAATAATCACAATTATGACAGTTACTCTTCGCTTTAGAGGGCCCGAAAAAAATATTTCAATTCATAACAAATTTAACAATATTCATCCTCGGGAAGGGGGTAACTTGTTCCCCCTGAGGGGGCTAATGACGTCATGAGCACAAAAATTGTATCGCGGATAATTTTCATTACAATGATTGAAACTGTTAAGTTTCGTGATCATTGAGCTATAAATAACCCCTTTTATGCATAATTATGTCAAATTTTGTTGTAAGCTGCCGTGTTAAGAAAATATAAAATTTCGAAGTTTTCACTCGAATTAAAAAAAAAATTCTGTCTAGGAAAACTATATTTTTAACAAAACGGTATATAAAGATTTGTGAAATCCATTAATATGTGCATAGGAAATGGAATAAAATTCAATGGCGGCTCAACAGTGCTGAAGCAGAGGGCTCACTATGAAAATTTTTTGAGAATGTGCTAAGTTGTTTAACTAAGTTGTTATTAAAAAAATATTTTAATCAATTGTAGCTAAATACGGTACTTTTTTATTATTGGATACCACTGCTATCATGTCAAAGTTTATGTACTACAATGCCAATTAATCATTAGCACATTAAAACAATAGTTATTATTCATATATTTTAATCCACATAAATTACTATTATAATTTTTCCCATGATAGTGTAGCTATATTTGTAAGCTAATAGTTGACTGTGAAAATCTATATAACTAATATAAATCAATATTAATACGTAATAATTACAATGGATGCTAATATAACCATTAACTAGTAGCAAAGCTGTAAAATTTTAATAATTAATGAATAATATTAACTCTGTCTTCTAATCAGTTGATTTTGACTCCATAATACAAACCTAAGTAATTTATAAAAAAAATTCTCAAAAAGCAACCTTTTATGTAAAATTTAGATAACATTTAGAATGAAATATCACGTCCTTGCTGAAAATCAACTATTTTTACTGTAGGAGGGGGGGGGGGGGTGAGTATACTTTTGGGGTTTCAGCCCCTTCTGCATGTTTACGGCTCTGCTTCAAAATATGAAAGTTCTTATGTTTTGTTGCTCTTAGTTGGGTTATTGGATCTTTGCATTAGATATGTGAGACATTTTGACAAGCTTCTATTCCCTGGAGGTCGGACAGCCCAGTGGTTAGCGTGCGGGGACTACACTCAGACGACCCGAGTTCGATTCTCCTCTCTATACCCAAACTGCCCGTACTCAGGCGGAGTACGAGCACATTAAATGTGTGTTTCGTAAGTCCTTCCGAGAGGTTGGTGGCAGGGAAAGGAGTGTACGGTCCCTGTGGATACCTCCCTCACTGGGTTCTGGTCTAAATTGGATGGCTGTCCAAACAGATACAGTACATCTTTGGGTAGGTCGGACGATCTAGGTCTAAGAAACTTCTATTTCCTGCTGATTTCATGC
This sequence comes from Amaurobius ferox, assembly GCA_951213105.1. Taxonomy (NCBI): domain Eukaryota; kingdom Metazoa; phylum Arthropoda; class Arachnida; order Araneae; family Amaurobiidae; genus Amaurobius; species Amaurobius ferox. Next base: position 127,790,344 of record OX578143.1, on the reverse strand, counting down.
CTAAAATTGTGCCAAAAATAAAAATGGTTTCCATCTTATTCGTTTTACATGCTCAGTACCAAGTGATTGTGAAAGGTAGGTAGAACATTGCTTATTGGACCCCACCTATCTTGTAGTGCACTAACCTACAAATGACAATCAGTCTCATGGCAGCCTACAATGTTTTTCTGAATGAAAGATCTTGGGTGTGACGTAGGTGGAATGTGGGCGTATCTGTTGCCTGAGTTTGTCTAAGGTGTGGGACTTCTGCTGTTTAGAGAAATAAATCCGATGCATTTTCAAATAATACCAGCACCGCATCTATTTTTTGGATTTGCAAAAGAAATCACTTGTAAATAACTCGTCCCAACCGAGATTCGAACCAGGGATTGCAGGTTTGTATGGGCCTATATTTTATACTTTTATATCACTCGGGCGAAGCAGGATGACGTTTTGCAATCTAAAATCCGAGTCTAACCCGGGCTGAAAATCTGTGCAGGTCTGGCCCGAATTGCCTTTTTACAATATTACAATACTAATATGCAGTATTCAGTATTGGTTTTACAAAAAATTTCAAATTCGAGATTTTGATGTCAATATATGTTTTGAGATCCCCTGAACACGTTTTGACTATTTTTGGAGTGATGTCTGTCTGTCTGTGTTCGATTTCTTGTGTACACATATGAATGGATTTTCACGAAACTTTATATCCGATTTTGTTATAAAAAAAATCTAAAACTAGATAGAATTTTTTAAAATTCGAACGAAAACTTCGCAATTTATTTCAAATTTCATATATTTTTAACATGGCGGCATAGGACAAAATGTGGCATAAATGAGTTGGTTTATGGCTTCATAATCACGGGATTTTATAGTTTCAATCATTGCTGTGAAAATGACCGCGATACAATGCTTTTGTTCGTGGCGTCATTAGCCTCCTCGGGGGGCGTGTTATCCCCACCCTTCCGGGGGCACAAGTATTGTATCAATCTAAAGATTTTTTCAAGCCCTTTAAAGTGAAGGATAACACGCTATAATTGCAATTTTTTGGATCCATGATACCGATTTTTCAAAATTTTTCTTGTAAAATTTGCAAAAGAAAAGCTACTAAAAATGGATTCTGGTATAAGGAAGTCGAGTTGAGCCACACTTCACATAATTTAGGCACACTAACCGCAGCCAGAAATCATTTGTTTAACTGTCATTTTATGGCAGTCACATTTTTTAGAAGGATTTCTGCACTCTTAATAAATTACTCTAACAAACGTTAAAAAACGTTATAAATGTTTGGCTCATAAATCATTTATAGAGCATTTCTAGCACTTTTTAGGCCATAAAAATCCTAGTAGTAGTAGTAGCAGCAGTAGTAAATAGGACAGTAATCATTTCGCGTCACGAATTTCTGTTAATTTTAGGGGAGTTCTGAAATTTCGCTAATATCAAATATATTCACGAATTTCAGATTTATTTTTAAGATTTTTGTTTTGCTGCACAAATTTCAGCGATTTTTAGGGTTTTTTCAGAAATTTCGCCAATATCAAATATAGGAAGTCCTTGAACCTTTCAGACGAAGGAGATTCGTTTACATTTTAGTTCATATAAAGCGAATGTTAAAGAATTTCGGATGAACAAAGATTTAATTGATTTCTGGAATACAAAAAGAAAACGAAAAAGTTTTCTCTAGCTACATAAAGTCGTCATCCGTTGTCTGTCAATACCCACAAACAATGTCGATGCCGAATGACCCTTTCTAAGTTTAACAAGAAAGATCAATCCTGCATAAAGCATTGATTATGAAACACTTTCCAATTACAATGCAATTTTATTTAAACATCTCTAAAATGCGATACATTCAGCGGTGAAAAATTATCACAGTACTACAATAATTTATTTTACTCAAAAACTTAAAACCATTGAGGTAAAAGTACTTTCTAACTCTATGCTTTAAACTTCATCGAAAAGGCAATGCTATAAAATCGTCTCCTTTTCTATGTAAAATCAATGAATATTTCATTCATATCACCTATATTCCAGACTCCAGAGTTAAATAATTTTGAATTAAAAAATTCAGCAATTATTATACAACTCATCTTACAGCTTGATGTGCTTACATTTTGCATGCGTTAAAATTAGGCTTCGTTGTAGAAATAATCAACGTTGAATGATCATTTAAACTAAAAAATATTGTAATTGCGTTGGCCCAGAATATAGATGTACAGAAAATACGCAAAAATAAGGCGGTTTTAGGACGGATGCAACACTAAATATAAATTTAAAAGAACTTTAAAAATCACGATTTTGACCCTGGGAAAAAATATGGATGCCATATTTTATTTTGAAGTGGATAACGTGATCTCTTCATATAATATGGTTGCAATTATTATTTTAATTTTTACTTAAAAAACTACCTTACATATTTTGCTCAAATTTTTTTTTTATATATTTTATGGGATAATTTGAATATTTCCTAAAATTTTCGAAGCAATTTGTGAATTTTAAATTCGCTGAAAAAAGTTTGAAAAATTAGATTCCGTTCAATGTATTTCACCTTTTCAACTCGGATTCAGTCCAAAACTAATTGGGTGATATTCATTTATATTCCCATAGGTGCCACAGACCGTCTGAACAATATACTAAAATTTCATTTTGATAAAGTCATTTTTACGGCAGTTATCGTGTGAACGGACAGACAAAATGACCAAAGTCAGAAACACTTTTCAACTATGTTGGGAAGACATTACGGAAGAAAATCTGTGTAAGTACAATTTTATGTATCCAAACCAAACGATGTCCCACTTAAATGAAAACCCTGATCTCGCATGTCACGACGTTGACAGGATTTGAATGGTTTATAAATGTAAGTATTACAGTTTAAAAAAAATTGCAATTACAATGTTTATGAATTTGCGATGTAGTTGTTTGTATTACTGCTTCGTAGTTGGTAGACATTTTTTTAAATGTTTATGTAAATCCTCGGCCGCGAAATTTTGCGATTTCCCCGAGAATTTTGCCTTTTTTACTTTCCCTGCAATACATGGTAATGTATAGGGAAATTATTGGAATCATGTCGAAAATCGCAACTCAAGTTTTCGACCGATCTGCACGGTTTAGGACCTTTAGAGCACGAAAAACTATTTTAGCGTGGTGTATGTGCGTGTGCGTGCGTGCGTGCGTGCGATGTAGTTGTTTGCATTACTGCTTCGTAGTTGGTAGACATTTTTATTATTTATTTTTTTAAATGTTTATGTAAATCCTCGGTCGCGAAATTTTGCGATTTCCCCGCGAATTTTGCCTTTTTTACTTTCCCTGCAATACATGGTAATGTATAGGGAAATTATTGGAATCATGTCGAAAATCGCAACTCGAGTTTTCGACGGATCTACACGGTTTAGGACCTTTAGAACACGAAAAAACTATTTTTAGCGTGATGTCTCTGTGTGTGTGTGTGAAATGTATGTATCCACTCTAACTTAAAGACTAATGGACCAAATTTCATAAAATTTTATCTATCACTTATTGCTTACCCTGATGCTGATAAGATTTTGATACATTCGAGATAAAAGAACCTGCCTTTTATTGCGAAAATGGCCTGCAAAAATTGCATGTATCAACTGTAGCTAAAACACTAATTGACCAAATTTTGTAAAATTTGGTAAGTAAGTCACTTGTGGTGCGAATTAGATTTTGGTGCAATTTGGGAAAAAAGAATCTGCCATTTTTTTGAGAAATGGCCCATATAAAAATCGCCAAAATTTTAAATACTAGGGGGCTATACCCCCTGCTCGCTCCGTTCGCGCAATCCCCTTCGGGAGGCTTCGCCTCCTACTCGCGGAGCTCGCTTCATATCTATCTTTTTTTAAAAATTCTTCTTTCAAAAATCTCTTTTCTAGCCCTGCCTATTTTACGCAGGAGGGAAAAGCGGGGATTTTTGTTAGCCCAGGGAATCCAAAAACTGAATTCCTTGATCATGAACTATCTTCGCGAGTTATTTCATGCCAAACTAAAGTTTAATCGGTAAACGGTTTACTTCATCGTGTTACCGTATTATTTTTCTATAAATGTACCCAATTTCATATTTTTGTATGCTGTAGTTTTTACGGTACGAAATGGAGAAATTGCTAGACGTGCCGATACAAAAAAAAAAGTTCACTAGTGCATAAAAAGTAAAATATCTCAAAAAAAACTACATCGAAATTAAAAAAGGAGCTCCGTCCTGTAAAAATTCACCTATGTAGGTACTTGCCTGCAAAAATTCTTGGTCTTGCTATTGTTAGTCTATCCAGGACGCGAACTCGCAGCTCAAATATTTTGTCTTTGACATTAAATATTTCTTAAACTACAATATATATCAAAAAACGGTTTATTTCAGCGTATTCCCCAAAGATTTTTCTACAAGTGCACCAAATTTCATATTTTTATATGCAATAGTTTTTGTGGTATGAAGCAAAGAATCTCGAGAAACGAGAAATTTGTCAAACAACGTCGGTGGCGGAGTCGGCGACGGAAGTTTGCCCAAATGTATAAATTAAATGCTTGTTTTATACGCAATTTTTTACGCTGAAAAGAATAAGACCAACCCCATTACTCTAGGACACAGTCTTTCTCGAGATATGTAAGTTTTTTTCGCATGTTTGCTGCACCGGGTTTGAAAATACACCCAGAAGACGAAAACTGAATTAAAAAGGTAAATTCAGTGTCATTTCGAATAATTATGCTTGTTATTTAGCGAAATTAAACTCAGTTTAGTGCTATTTGATGAATTATTAATGAAATAAAGAGAAAATGAATTTAAATCTGTAAAGTCATGGGCTGCTCACACGAGAGTTTCCCCTCCTTTCAATAAAACTACTGTCTTACAAATAAGCAATGGTCTTCTCATATGCAAACGCTCAATAATTATTTCGTTCATACGAGTATAATATTCTTGTTCTCTCGATATCCGTAAATGTCTCTGTCTGTCTCTCATTTACGGCCAAATTAACCCAAATACGCGCATGTATGTCTCTTGAAGCACAACGCGCATGTCCTTAACGAGCCATTATCGAGAGAACCTACTTTTCCCGCAGTTATAGTGGTGTGCGGGTGGATGATCCATCACTATAGTTATGGTAATGCTCCGTGGGATGGCTGCAATTGGGCAGAGATTTATGTCGTGAGGCGGAACGGAAGTTGTAACATTTAAATTTATTGGGCGCTATTCGAAAGAGGTCGTTATAGTCGAAAAGATTTATTAACCGAGTAGTGTAATAGTTTGGTTTTAATGTAAAGGACTTTTAAAAAGTAAGGAGAAATCTGATAAAGAGATGTCGTCGACCAGCGCTCTACCGACTGAGATACTTGGACTTTGAAGGAAGAGGACATGTCAAAATTAAAGTCTTGAGACAAACATGACTTTACATTAAAGTCGGTCTTTCGATGTTAGGTCTTTTGACGTTATGTCGTAATACGTTAAAGTCGGTCTTTCGAAATTAGGTCTTTTGACGCTCGGTCGTAATGCGTTACATTAATGTGGAGGATTAGTAATGGATCATCCGCCCGCACACCACTATAACTACAGGAAAAGTCGGTCTTTCGACGTTAGGTCTTTTGACGTTCGGTCGTAATGCGTTCTACGTTCAAAAGGAAACTTTTCGACTACTTCGGACAAAAAAAAAATTATGTACGTATCTTGTAGTTTAGATATTTCTTTTTCCAAAACAGTTTGTCTTTTGATTGTACGTTAGAAATGAAGTTATAACCATTTTAAAACATATCTGCAGCCGGGAAACTAAACCGAAAGTAGCATTCCAAAACCGGAAGTTGTCGAAAATTGCATTATGCCACTCATTTTTAGCAATTTTTTTTATATTATTTTTATTATCTTGCAGTATAAAGAAAAAGGTATTATTTTTCAGCTAGGTGAATTTTAGACTTTTTGTCAATACTCTTTATAACAAATAATTTTAATTTCGCCTTTCTTAAAATTTTGTTTTTCATGTAAACTCTACCGTTAGCATGATTTCACTTATATATATATATATATTGCTTCTATGGTGATGTTAATATTACTTGAATTAATTTTTTTATTATTAAATTTTTCTTTTATATATATATATATAATCCAATGGAATTGTAAAATCTTCGGGAGATGTATATAAAACGTTACCTTCTAATAGTACTTTTCATTGAATAGCCGTGTCACTTTGAACAAAAAGGCCTTCTACACCTCCAAGTACTATAAAATCAATGAAAATTGGAGAATGTAAGAGAAAGTTCTAAAAAAAAAAAAAAGATTTCTTACACGTGCAAATTTGGTCAACTACAATATTCTTACCACACATGGAGTTATAAGACAGTGTTTTAGATATTTTCATGTTTTTATTTCACATTTACCTAAAGAGAATAAAAAAATATTTAAAAATGAACTTTTTAAAAAATTGGGTCCAAAATTTTCGATACTGTAACAATAACGCAACTTAACAATAACACAAATAACAATACTACAAATAGAGTATTTTTTTTTATATATATATATACTATATAAATCGATATTACAAAAAACTACAAAGATTTTTGCTTCTGCCAATTGATATAACCATATACCTACTTTCATGGAAATAGATTGATTATTTAAAAAAATATCAAACTTCCAGTGAAAATGTAACATTATTGATGTCTTCAGAACGGCTCGTGGTAGTACTTCCTAAACAAAAGTATTTTATGTTGAAAGCATTCACTAACTTATAGTAAACATATACAGTCTTTTCCATTCCAGATTTTTTCCATTTTGGATTAAAAAAAAGAGAAGGAAAGAAACGTACAATATCCCAAGTAGAGTTCATGTTAATATTCTGTGCATGATATCATTTGCTTTTAAACAAAATACACATTTGAAACGGCTATTTTTGTGACAATTTTCAACCTATGGAGTAAAGACAAGGAGCAAAAACTCCATACTGAGACAATGCCGATATCATTTGAGACTGTCATTCAGGTGGCACGGCGATAAGATAAACGACCCAGCTTTGTATGTATTTGTATGGCGAAAGGATTAACTTACTTATTTAAACTGTCAGTTTTGTAGGCATAAATTGGTAGCGCAATGCAAATTAGAACTAAAACAATAAGGAATATTCCTACGTGTTCAAAATTATTTTACCCTTCAATTTATTTTTATATCCTTATACTCTGAACTCTGTCCTACAACTGCGAAAAATACCGATTAATTATACTGATAATTAGGAAATATTAATTTAAAAATAATCAAATATATATATATATATATATATTCAATACTTATACTATGCCACTCTGTTGTATTAAATGGAAACAAAGGGCGCTTTACTAACACTAGCTATGCTTAGATATAATTCTCAAAGCGTTATGGCATTTTCAAGCGTTTCATCCATAGGAGTTTTATCTCCTTCACTCTAACTCCGTGTTGCAACTTTTCTATTCGAAAAGTTAACTGCCTTTCCCTAGTTCAAGCTCTTTGGAAATCATGGATTTATAAGAAAGAGAACCGGACAGATAACGTTTCATTCTTAGGTGCCGCGAAAAATTGCAAAGCAGGCGAACTGTCTCCCAATTGAACGCAATCTACGACTCATCTATGGTAGAGTCCGTATAGATATTATATTTTATTTATTAAATATAATATTTATTTTAATAATAAGCGTATCATTTCAAACGTCAAAATAAAAAAGCGGGTTGATTACTTTATTTTTTTGCAAAATAATTAAAAAATGAATATCAAAAGAAGATAAGAAAAGAATAGGAAATAGAGAAAAAAAAGCTCAATACAGTTGAATAACTACATAGGGCAGAGTTCCGTCCACTATTACATTCGCGTCGTCTGCTAGACTGAGCCGCGTTTGTGTAACATTATGATATCCATCCAGTTCTCATCTTCTATACATCCATGTCAGAAATCAACAAGCCTCTGACATTTATCGATTAAAAAAAATCACAAATTTCTTCCAATTTCTTCGAGTCATATCGAGTCCACAGCCTCACATATAAACAGACAGACTGGTTAATTCAGGGCTTTTCAAAACTCGTAGATACATAGGAATCGGAGTCAGAGTTTTATCCCTCACCCCCCACCCAATACTTTTCCTTTACATACTATGTATTGTGTAGGGGATATAATGCATCATTAAAAAAATCTGTCTCGTACCACAAAAACTATATAGTATACAAAAATATAAAATTTGGTACATTTGGTACAGAAATATCAGGGAAACACGTTGAAATAAATCGTTTTCCGATTTAAACTTTAGTTTGGCTTGAAATAGCTCGCGAAATGAGCTCAGCGAACGCCAGCGAGTTACGGAGGTTGGCGAGCGTAGAGAACAGGAGGGCGGAACCCCCTAGTAAAGAACAAAAAAATACTAGATCAGGTAGTGCGAAAGATCCCCTACGCATTTTAAATTCTTATTTGGTAAAAATGCCTGTCTTCACTGTGTTTACAATCGTGCAGGAATCCAGCCTTGTTAGCAGTAAAAGCAGGTGCTGCTCTCGATTTCCCCAAAACGTTCGAACGCAAATCGTCTGCGACTCGCGAGCAAAGAGGTCGTGAATGCTCAATCGCCAGGGGTAAGTGAATAAACTTTTAGAACTGTAGAAACTATCATGTTTATTTTGAGCCGATGCTATTTCAGTGTCATGCGCGGACCGGGAGCAAAGCACACCGCCATTAATTTTTAAATAATTATAAATTACTTTTATTATAATGGAGAATAGAAAACCCTTGGAGATTTTATTATTTAATTTAATTCAATTTTAGCTTTATTAATTTATTACTTTCTGTATATACGTAATATAATGTATAGGGAAAGTATTCTGATGGGATAAAAGATTCGAAATCGAGTTTTCGATGGAAGAGCCCGTTTAAAGCATTTCTGAATTCAAATTGAACACTTTCGAGTGTGTGTGTGTGTGTGTACTTATTCTAGCCCCTGCAAAAGTTTGTTTATCATTATACAGTGTCAAATATATAACACAATACTTGATATCATTTGCTACTCCTTATAAGATATATTCAAAGTTATTTGATCATTATAAGAACTAATTACTTTATCTACATACAGTATAATATACAAGGAATGTATTATGTCGGAGTCGAAAATTCGAATTCTAGTTTTTGACGAACGAGCATGTTTTAAGCATTCTTGAACTCGAATCGAATGATTTTGAGGTGATAACTGTGTGTGTGTGTGTCCATGTTTCGTGGATGCGATATCTCACAAACAAATGAAGAGTTTCGAACGTAATTTGGAGCCATTATTACGATCCGTGATTACTGTATTGACACTGTATTAATATATCCGTGAATACTGTATTACTATAACTCTAACGCGATTACTATAACTCTAACGCGATTACTATAACTCTATCTTTTAACGCGATTGAACGTTTGTAAGACCCACAAATTTTCATATGAACTTTTGAAAAAATCTTTAAAAATTCAGGACATTGAATAATGTTAAATAAATCGCAATTTTATACGTAATATTTTATTCTAAAACGAATGACAAACTTTAGAACGCTAACTTGAGACTTTATAGAGATATTGCACGGTTTTCAATTAAATGTATACGTACAAAATAACTTAAAAATGAACAGTAGTATAATCAAGTATGTAACGCTTGGCGACTCTGCTGATCATGTCACTGATTTGGCAAAATATCGCATACCTGGCGACTTTTCTTAATAGGGTTTCAAATTAACAAAAATGATGCCAACTCGATGAATTACTAATTAACATATTTCAATATAATGGAGTGCATTGTTTAGCAGATGTAATCAATATTTCTAATTATCAAATTATATTTGCTAAAATTATTAGTTAATTAAAAGGCTCCTAAAAATTAACTGTATTAAAACATTTTTTAAAACAAATCTTATCTGTTACCTATACGTATAATATGCACTGACACTGAACAAACTGACTGATAGGTGATGTATCATAATTATATAGAGCTCAACCATTTCAGCTAGAATATTGATTTTGGTTTCGTTCGATCCGTCGTAGCTTCGAGACCAAGGGGAAAAAATCTAAAATTTTGAAAATTCGAATTAGGGATAACGGTGCAAAGGGATAATCAAAACACTTAGAACCACTTTCCAAAATGATTGAGCACTGCCATCCGAGCCAGACTCTCGGTTTTAGTCTCATTCGATCCATCTTAGATTACAGGTCAACGGAAAAATCGGACATTTCGAAAATTTTAGTTAGGGGTGATGATTTAAAGGACTTTTTAAAAACTTGCACAACGTTGCATCTCAAAAGTGATAAATACATTATTTGATATCTTTTTTGCTCCCAACAATTAAAAAGAGAAAAAAGAAATAACTTCATAAATGTAACGCGATATAATTTTTTTTTTAATTGTGAAAAATCGTTTCACAATAATTAACTATTTTTTAGCAAGGAAATTATATTAAAGATATTCTCCAGACATAATAAAAAAAACAATTTTATATCCTTTCGCTGATAATCGAATGCAATTAAACCATTTTGCTGAGCGTGGAAATACGATTCAATATATTTTCGCCAGTTTGGTGATAAATGGTGACATCCAGACCAGGAGTACAGTGCCTAGAAGAGACTTCTAGGCATTGTACCAGGCTACTTCCAGGCACTGTACCAGGGGTATAATCTCATTGGATTTAATTCCGTCGCTTAGCGACATGATATAATTTTCTTTAAATAAATTTGCCGAAAAAATATCGTCTGCATAATGTTTATGGAAGTTTCAATTGTGCGTTTCTTTAATCAATGTCTAGATAACCCTTGGTTCTAGAAACTCGAAACCTAGACTAAATTTTAAGTGGAGCTCTTCCAAGGCTACCCACAAAATTTCATGAAATTCGGAAAGTACAATTTCAGATAGTAAAATGAGGATATTGTGAGATGTATATTAATTTGCCTATCTAATTGTACATTCCAGAATTAAAGATGTGGGTCGGAAAAATTTTCGAGGAACAATGTTTGGAAACTGAAAAATTTCGGAAAATTTTTTACTGTGTTTTTTCGAAAAAAAAAAATTCCTTTTTCTCTTTTTAATTAATTTGAAAATGGAGCCCTCTCTATACTGCTTTTTGAAAAGCAAATAGCTTCACAAGAAGTCTTTGATTATTTCGTTTCGGAAATGAAAAAAAGAGTTGGAGGTTAATGATTTTATTTTATTTATTTCATTTTATTTTATTTTTAATGTGAGTAGCCTTTTCTGGATGAAATCGGAACAGTACGAAAAATGTAAACACTTTGTACGCTTATATCTCCAATCCTAATAGATAGAAATTTAAACAATTTGTATTTGTTTTGTCGGGAAAAGGGTACCAGTTTTGCATATACAAAAATAATTTCCATATTTTAATATTTTGAACTTATTTTTTCTTTTTTTTCGAAAAACTAAAGTTTTTGTTCGAGCGAGTTTTTGTTTCACCTTGCTTACTTTCACTAAAATATTTTCTAAACTCTAAAATATGGATATAAACATTAAGCGACAAAATTATTCAAGAAGTTCAGTTTCTAGGTTAATCATTTTTTTTTATAAAGCTGTTAAAATTTTCGAAGCATATTTTTATTAAACTGAAGAAGGTTGAAAATTTTCCATTTTTAAAGTTTGTAATACTTATCTCGAAAAGTAAAAGTTCTAGCTATGAACAATAAATTGTAATTTGTAGCCCTTTGAAAGCCCTAAAGGGATATATAATTAGATTTCGAATCGAGTTTTTAGTCTTTGAACTATAGTTGTTATAATTTCGATGTTTTAATATTTTGACCTGTTCCATAGATCCACAGAAATTAAGTGTTGAAGAACTGCTTTTCTTTTTAAAAATAGATAGAAAATTAGCCAAATCTAAAATCTTTCTTAATTTTCCTTAAAATCTAAATTGCCTTCAAGCCGGGGACTTTCTACTACAAAGTTTGCGCCCACCAAACGTCTGTTGAAGGCTGATGCCTTTCCGACTCTGCCACAGTGACCATGCCGGTCATGTATTCCATACCGATAAAATAATTTGAAAAATGTACTTACCATCCCATTTAAAAATCTGGGGCTTTTAGAGGGAATTCTTTATATCTTGTGCTCATCCGGAAAATATCGGCTATCAAACAAAAAATTCATTTTGAAAATCGGTTCGATAGATTCTCAGAAATTGAATAACAAAAAAGGCCTGTGCTTTAAATATATAGATTTTAGCTTTGGTTCAATTCAGATAATAATTGAGTTTTGCCGTGCGGATATTGCTCATCATTAAAAAATAAATTAAAAATAAGCCAGGACGTCCTTAAATGCTACATTTCAATTTAGAATTTTGTATGTAAGTGGTAAAAATCCGATGTAATCTTTGCAATTTTCTATTATAAAGTATAATGAAAACTGGATATACCATCTTATTTTATCCTCTTTATATAATTCTAAACTAAAATATAGCATATAAGGGCTTCCTGACTTCTTTTTTTTCTTTTTTTTTCACAATGAAAACTTAAATAGTCCTTAATATCAGGCTATCTCGTGATTCAAACGGTCTAGTGGTTAAAGAGTTGGAAAACAAATTCACAGATCTGTTGATGGCGAGTTCTGTCCTCAAATGCAATGCATTCACGATTGCAGTCTTAAACAATTTTGTCAAGGTAATAGATTTTGTGGGTTCTGCCCAGATTTATTCGAATAGCCGATCCAGGGAAAGCTTTATATAGTTAGAATAAAATAAAATTGCAAGGCTATTTGTAGTACCGCGATAGCAGCGCAAAGCAAACGTTTTCGTCGAAGGTTCTGTCCCTGCAAATTTTAGACACGTTTCCTTTTTCAGATTAATTAAATGGACATGTTAAAAGTAAATACACTGAAATCATATTTTCGGTTATCGCCCTCTTGGCCGGGAGGTTGGGGCGTCAAGTTGCGGGGCTTTAGGCTCAGAGTTCGGTTCCCGTCTGAGTAAAATGGATAATATTGCAGTGTTAGAGAGCAGCGGGGTTGAAGGTGGACTAGGTGGAAGAGGGTTTGGGGGATCGGGCCTTCTTAGGTCTTTTCTCTCTTAACTTTCTTATATTTCTTACTAAATTATTTGCACGAGATGGAGGACGAGCGGCGCGTGAGCTCCATCGTTGCTGGTGGGGTTTCTCTTCGGGCCTGCTGGCTTCGGTGTCGACCCCCCCCCCCCCCACACACACACACTCGTCCAAAGTGCGTGCAGGGCTTGTTTTGCATCATGTGACACCTGCTAACGAAGTCCAAAAATTTTATGCATTTTTGAAAACACGACATCTCTTTTTTTCACTACTCTTTGGTGAGTGTTCAGCGTGCAGCATGTCACGTAATTTCCGGTACGTCATTTCCCGTGCTGTCACTTCCTGCACGTCATTTCCGGTCAACTTATTCAAAATAATAATAAAAAAAATGCGCTGTTGAGAAAGAACGTCCAAATGCAAGTGAATAGACTAGAACCCACAGCCTCTGGAATTGGAATCAGAAAACATGACCGCTGAGCTAGACAGCTCATACACTGGCGCTTCTAATTAATTTATTTAAACTTAACAAAAAGACTGATCAGAAAAAGCACAGATACCAAAACGACAACTCGCCATACTCAACCTAAGAGAATGGACTTGAACCCACCGTCTCCGGAACTAGAATCAGACAACGTGACCACTGATCCAGCCAGCTCACATCCGGCGCTCTTAATTAATTCATTTAAACTTAACTGAAAGATTGATCAGAAAAAACACAGATACCAAAATGGCATAACTCGGCATACTCAATCAAAGTGAATGGACTCGAATCCACTGCCTCGGAAATTGGAATCAGACAACATGATCACTGAGCCAGACAGCGGACATACCGGAGCTCCTAATTAATTTATTTAAACTTAACAGAAAGGCTGATCAGAAAAGAACAGATATCAAAGCGACTCAATTCAGTATTTTCAATGGGAGTGGAAGAAAACCACAGGACCACTGAGCGAGCCAGTCTACAGACCGACGATCCTCTTTAATCTATTTAAACTTAAAGGAGATTATTCTTCAAAAAAAGTACAGAAACCAAAATGACTCAACGTGCGATACTCAAGTCGAGTGAATTAATTCGAACGCACAGCCTCTGGAATTCGAAACAGACAACATAACCACTGAGCCAGTCAGTTCAAGCACTGAAGGTCGTTGTTAAACTATTTATATTTAACGGAGAAACTGATTGAAAAAAGCACAGACGTCCAAAAAGACTCAAACCCACAGCCTCTGGAATTGAAAATATATAACATGACCCTTGACCCAGCCTACCGAAGGTCCGCATTAATCTATTTAAACTTAACCTTTTGCTTACGGGTGGGACAGCGTCCATTCTAAACGAAGAACTTCCCAAAAAGACAGGTATTTGACATACCCTATCCCAAACAGTTCGATCCCCATTTGCAGGCATTGGCGTCCATGCCTGCCTGCAAAGATGCCAATGCCTGCAAAGGGGGATCGAACTGTTTGGGATAGGGTATGTCAAATACTTGTCTTTTTGGGAGGTTCTTCGTTTGGGATGAACGCTGTCCCACCCGTAAGCAAAAGGTTAAAGGAGAGACTGATCAGAAAAAGCACAAAAACCCAAATGACTCGGCTCAAAGAAAGTGGTTGGATTCGAACCCACAGCCTCTAAAATTGGAAACAGACGGCAGGACCACTGAGCCAGCCAGTTCACGTACTAAAGAACCTATTTAATCTATTTGAATTTAACGGAGAAACTGATCAGAAAAAGTACAGATACTAAAATGACTCAATTCTCTGGAATTGGAGGCAGCATGACCACTAAACCAAACAGTTCACATACCGAAGGTCCTGATTAATCTATTTAAATTTAATGTTGAGACTGATCAGAAAAAACACCTGCCATGAGGTGAGGACAGAACCTGCTATTAGCAAATCTATATATTTAACTTTTTATTATAAAAAAATAACCAAGAAATCCTTGGGTGCTATTTTAGTTTAGAATTATATATAAAGAGATATAAATTGAAATGTAGAATTTAAGGATTTCTTTGCTGTTTTTTCTTCTTTTTAATGATGCGCAGTATGCGTACGGGAATGTGAAAAAATATATATTTCCACTCGATATGCATCCAAATTAAAATACAAGTCATTTTGTTTAGGGATATAAATAAAGTTGGAGCTAGTGTTTCTGGATGTTTCAGAAAAACCGCGCACGCACATTTGTCTAAATATTTAATTTTTCTAATTTGTACCAGTTAAATAGACAGAAGTAATTTTACTCCCCCAATATCTCTAGAACGGCTCATGATAACGCTAAATAACGGTATTTATTCAAGTCGGGTTAAAATAAATTGATCTAAAATACAAAACATTCACTAATTTGAAAATAGTGAGTTTATTTCATTTTCTTTATAGTTTTTTCTATTTTAAATCAAATATCTCGAGAACGCTGCATGTTAGCATCCTGAAAAACGATGGCATTCACTTTCAATTAAAAACTATACATTAAATAGCTATTTTCGTAACACTTTTATGTGCAATGTTTTTCTAACATTCTTTTAAAACAAAAATGTTAGAAAATTTAAGGTCCTAACCTTGGTCCGTACTCCACGAAAGCAAATAGCCTCCAACTTTCATTAACCGAATTAATTGAACTATTGATTTTATGCTAGCGTGTTGTCAGTTTGGCTGCATAGGCTGTGGATTCGTCAGGCCCAACAAAAGCGCCCCGCTGTTTACATTCATTTATAAGATGAAATTGTACCTATTACGGCAAAATATAGTTTATTTATTATTTATTATTAATCATATCCAATTTCATTTGATTTGCATAATTTGTTCGAGACATACCGTATCCACAGGCAGACACACACGTATAAGTCAATAAAAAATATGTTTGTATTCCAGCAGTACTCAAAACGGGCTGATCTATCAAAATTCGAAAGTCTGATTTTTGGCCCAAATTAATAGACTCCCGGCTTTCCCTTTACATATACTATTCCCTTTACACATGTATAGAACACACTTCCCGGCCGTCCAAACGGTTACCTTACACCTTTCTGGTAGGTCGGACGGTCTGGGTCTCAACATGTATAGGGCAGTCATTTTAAACGTGCTACGATTTTATAGCGAGAAGATGGAATTCACGGGGTAAACCGTAAAAGTTCTCGGATATACACTAGCATTCCTAAAAATAGTTTGAGCAGTGATACAGATAAGTACTTCGAAAATCAATAATTATTATATTATAAATAATTATTTTTTAAAACTAACATACTTATATTTATGAACTGTCTGTTGGCTATTTTACACGTTTTTAAATTTAGAAAAGGATCGTTTGGCATCGCCACTGTTAGTGGATATTGACAAACAAATGATTGCGTCTTTATATAGCTAGAAAAACGATTTTTTCTTTTCTTTTTCGTATTCCAGAAATCTATCAAACTCTTGCTGACAGGAAATTCTTCTACAGTCTCTTTATATGAGCGGGGGGGGGGGGGGGGGGGGGGGGTTCTTCTTCGTCGTCTAAAAAGTCCAAGGATTTAATATGTTTTATATTCGTGAAATTGCAGAAAAATATTCTAGAATTCGCGAAAAAAAAATCCTGGAAATACGCGTCTTGAAACAAAAATCTAACAATTATAATAGAAATTAAACAATATAGGGAAAAAAAATCTGAAAATCGTGACTATATTTGATATTAGTCGAATTTTAGACACCCCCCCCCCCCCCCCCCCACTTTTACTCGTAAATTCGCAGAAATTCATTTTCGAAATCCCATCATTTTTCAAAATAAATAACTCAAAAATTCTCACAGTGACCAAAATACCTGATGACTTCAGGTTTTTAGGGGAAAGATTGTTAAGGGGAAGAAGGGAGGAGTCAAATCCCTGGGAAAATCTGCAGCTAATCAATCACTGTCAAACCACTATCAGGCAGGGATTGACATTTTTCACTTTACCACTATTAAATGTTTGACCTATTATAAAATCTTTAATCAACACAACTCTTTTCTTTTTCAATAAAAAGTAGAATCTTCGATCTTGACACGGGTGTTTTTTTTTTTTTTTTTTTTTTTTTACTTGATTTAAAACGTTTTTATCGTTGAGCAAAGTTAGAAAAACAAATTTTTGTACTTTCACGTTAATAGAAAAAAAAATCTAATTCATTTAAGAATAATTTAAGAAAATACAAGTATGCTTATAGTCCAGTTCTAAGTTTTGTAAAAAAATTCCAGAAAAAAAATCTCAAAATCCAACGCTATATTTAGCTATTTTCGCTCCCCCATTGATTATGGAATTCCTAAGTTAACCTTTGCTTACGGGTGGAACAGCGTTCATCCCAAACGAAGAACCCGCCAATGTGTTCAAAGGGGGATCGAACTGTTTGAGATAGGGTATGTCAAATACCTGTCTTTTTGAGAAATTCTTCGTTTGGGATGGACGCTGTTCCACCCGTAAGCAAAAGGTTAAAAGGGATCGACCATTTTCGACACTGAGCGCCAAATGCTGTTAAAAGTCAAACTTATTAAAAACAGTTGCCATTTCATCTCTTAATAGAGTTTATTTCCCTGTCTTTGTCAGGCTTAAAATACTGGATTCAATAATACAATTTTATTTTCTATTTTTTCAGACTCTCTTCTGAACATGGATCCTCCCAGTCTTAGCTGCGCCGAGAATTCGAAAACATCGTTTCTCTTCCACATCATTTCGTTCGAGATCCTTCAGGTATGTCTTCTTTTCAACTATTTCCGCATTTCAAGTGGAAAATAAAATGACATTCATGGTAAACTGTCACTCGTTTGCATTACTGCCAGCAGCTGTTTAGCTCAATCCAACCACCGTGAAAGGAAGTGTTTGTGAGATTTTTTGGAGTCAAGTCTTTATTCCAGACTTATTTTACTAACACTTTACAACATAGTTGAAAAGTGTTTATGACTTTTTTATTAACACGTTACAACATAGTGGAAAATTGTTTATGACTTTGTTCATTCTGTCTGTCTGTCTGTCTGTCTGTCCGTTAGCATAATAACTGCCGTAAAAATGACTTTATCAAAATGAAATTTTAGTATGTTGTTCAGACGGTCTGTGAGACCTATGGGAATATAAATGAATAATATCACCCAATTAGTTTTGGATTGAACCGGGTTGAAAAAATGAAATACATTAAACCCTATAGGAAATATTTTTTCAAATATTTTTTAAGCGGATTTAAAATTCATAAATTGCTTCGAAAGTTTTGGGAAATATTCAAATTATCCCATAAAATATGTAAAAAAAAGTTCAGCAAAATATATTCAGTAGTTTTCTAAATAAAAATTAAAATAATAATTACACCTTTTATATGAAGAGATCACGTGACCCACTTCAAAATAAAATATGGCATCGATCTTGTGTCAAAATCGTGATTTTTAAAGTTCTTTTTAATTCATATTTAGTGTTGTATCCGTCCTAAAACCGCTTTATTTTTACTTAAATTCTGTGCATCTACATACTGAAACAACGCAATTACGATATATTTGAATTTACATGATCATCCAACTTTGATTATTTCTACAACGAAACCTAATTTTCACTTATGGAGAATGTAAATACTAAAAGACGTAGAATGAGTTGTATAAGAATTGCTGCATTTCTTTAAAGCAAAATTATTTAGCTCATGGAGTCTGCAATATAGCTGATATGAATGAAATAAATATTCATTGATTTTACACAGAGAAGCAGACGATTTTTTCGATGAAGTTTTAAGCATAGAGTTTAATTATTTGTACCTCCATGGTCTGTAGTTTTTAAACAAAATAAATTATTATAGTATTGTGATGAATGAAATGAATTGAAAAAATGTTATGAATGAAATGAATGGAAAAAGTTTATGAATGAAATGCTGCTTTTATAAAGAGAGCCAGGCGTGTTATATTTCGATAACGCCATTTGAATAAATTTCATTTGTTTTCGATGAAATTTTCAAATATAATAAATTATTGTAGTATTATGATAATTTTAAAAATGTTACCGAGGAATGTATCGCATTTTAGAGATGTTTAAACCAGGTTATGTATATTTCAATGCTGTCATTTGAATGAAGTTTACTTTTTTTCGATGAAGTTTTAAGTATTGAAATATAATAAATTAATGTAGTATTGTGATAATTTTAAAAATATTACCGAGGAATGTATCGCATTTTAGAGATGTTTAAATAAAATTGCATTGAAGTTGGAAAGTGTTTCATACTCAATGCTTTATGTATGATTTATCTTTCTTGTTTTATAAATAGAATGGATACACATCAACTTTAATAAACTTTTTAAATTAAAAATAACCAAAATAGGTTTAAAAAGTCATTTAAAAATATTAATAATTTCGCCACTGATGAAGGGCATGGTGATGTCCGAAAGCGCTTTGGCTTTGTAAAATTTATGTAAGTTGAGGAAGGAGTTTTATTAAATGACTTATTAAACCTATATTGGTTTCTTTAATTTAATAGTTTATTTTATTTATTTATTAATTTTTTTAACCTTTGGCGTGGATCTTTAATTTCTAACTTTGGCGTGGAACTTTAATTTCTAACTTTGGCGTGGAACTTGGATTTGCAATTTACTTCTAATGCAAAGTTCGAATTTTCTCTTAATGTTTTTGTTTTCTCTACGATACGTAGGGGAAATATTATATGTATAGGGAAAATATTAGACTGGGGTGGAAAATTAAGAGTTTCAAGTTTTCGATGGATTTACATGTTTTCTTCACACTCGTTATTGGTGTCGTTATTGGTGGCAATCAAATTTACCATCTGTATTTTTACTAAAATATTTTGAGGCAGCTATTTCTCGAGATCTACTACTGTACATAGAGCTTAGATCAATGTTTATTAAACTTTTATGGTCGCGTAATCCTTTTGAAATTTAATTTAATAGCGGAACCCCAAAATATGAAAAGTCCATTGTGGTCCAAATTATACATTCAAATTTTCAGTATTTTTTAAAATTCTTTAAGAAAATTTGTACTAAATTATCCCGCTCTGAAACCCCTGGAATACTATTGCGGAACCCCGAGGGTTCCGCGGAACACACTTTAAAAAACGCTGGCTTAGATGGTGACTAATATGGATTCAGCATCGAATTTCGAAGGAGGTAGGTGTTGGATTAGTAAGGATGCCCACTTCCGGTTCCATTTCCGGTTCAGAAATTTTCCTTTTCCTTTAAACATCATTTTTTCAAGATTTGTTATAAATAAAGCTTAGGTGTTAGCTGAAATGGATTCAGTATTAAATTCTCGAAGAGGAAGGATGGTTTACTAAAAATGCCCACTTCCGGTTCTTTTTCCACTTAAGCTTCAAAAATTTCCTTCCAAGCATCTATTTCTCAGGATTGGCTATAAGTAGAGCTTAAATGATGACTGATATGGATTCAGCATAGAGTTTGAGAGGGAGTAGGGAAAGGGAGTTCACTAAGGATTTCCACTTCCGGTTTTTGGAGATGTCACTTCCGGTTTTTTCGAAAATTCGCATTACTGTAATTAATAATTATGCAAAAGAGTGTAAAAATTCTTAATAGTTCCGTCGGAAATGAAGTGTATACACCATTTACCACCATATGAGAGCTCCTTTATAAATTTCTTGGGTAAGACATATTATCTCTAACTTTTGTTGTCGAACTTTATTTCTTCGATTTGGGATATATTTCCAATACAAAGTTCAAATGTTTTCTTGGAATTTTTTTTTCCTTCTCTACAGTACGTAGTAATGTACATATGGAAAATATTGAACCAGAGTTGAAAAGTAGAATACAAGTTTTCGATGAATTTACACGTTTTTTCCCACTTTATTCAATAATTATTTTCTTTAACTTTTGGCGTGGAACTTTATTACCTGGATTTGCGATATATTTTCAATACAAAGTTCAAAATTTTCTATTTCAAAATTTCAATTTTCAATTGTTCAAATTTCATGTACAATACAGGGTGTTTCAAAAAGACTGCACGACAAAATATCACTTGAACAATGGATCACAAGCACACCATTCCAATTTAAGAAATACTTCAAATAAGATTGACTTTCATTATACGGCAGTTTGGGTCACGTGACTAATTTTAGTTATTTAAAAAAAAAGAAAAAGATACAATATTTAATTTTTTTATACGGGTCGTCTACCCAAAGGCAGCTCTAATTAGCCAATTATTCTTAATTCATATAAAAATTTATTGAGGGTAATCAAGGTTGCTTCTAAATCTGGAATTCAGGGAATATCAACATTCTTAAAAAATCAGGGAAATATCAGGGAATTCTTTAAAAAAAAAAAACCCTGTAAAATCAGGGAAATTGGAGTTTTTTTGTATTTACAACCAGTGGCTGAAAAAACTACTTTATTATTGTAGTGATCTATAACTACAACTACATTATAACAAATGTAGTTAACTACAATTACAACTACTTTTTTTAAAAAATAGTGGCTGCAAACTACTTTTAAAATGTAGTTACTACATAACTACTTTTATAAGACGAATTTTGCCACAGCTTCAATTTTCACAAAAAGTTGAGGATGTGGATATACTGTAGTAATTTAACATACCTATTCTGAATAATTAAAATTTACTGATTCCCAAATTTACTGATCAACTTACCAATCATTACGCTTTTACCCACTTCTGAAAACAGTAAAATAAAATAAAAGTATAAACTTTAAAATCAAAGAAAAACAAAAATAGGTTTAAAAGTCCTTTAATAAAATCCCCTTTCCTCGAAGTACAATAATTACACGGCTAAAGCACTTTCGGACATCACAATGAGCCAATGATGAAGGACATTGTGATGCCCGAAAGCGCTTTGGCCGTGTGATTTTTGTACGTCGAGGAAAGGAGATTTCATTAAAGGACTTTTAAACCTACTTTCGGTTATCTTTGATTTTAAAGTTTAATTAAAGTTGACGTGTATCCATTTTATTTATTAAAAGTATAAAATAAAAATAAAAGTAAAAACTATTTATTTAAAAACATGTTTCTTCATTTTTAGTAGAATTTGCATTTCAAAATTGCAATCAGATGAGCAGGATCTTTTGGGAAATAACACATCTCTGAATATATCCATATAAAAAATCAAATTCATGACGCAATGGCCTTCCTAACCCTGCAGCATCGGAAATCTTATGTAGTTTCTTCTCGTTCTCTCTCAGAAATCGGCATATGCGTTCGACGGCGTCTTATTTGGTATTATGAGACGGGCACTTAGCTCTGAACATGTCTCGTCAGCTGAAAGAACCGACATTTTTTATTTGTTTCAAAGCGCTTGGCACTTTGCATATCGTACATCGTTGCGCAGAACAATAAATTTCGTAAAAATGAAGAAAGGGTGATCACATGATATGTAGAATGGCACCTTGTTTGTTTACTGAAGTAACGTTAAAAGTAGCGTCAAAACTCGATACACACGAATGATTTATTGTATCGCGCTACTCGCTACACTACTTATTTTTAAAAGTAGCGCGTTACACTATAAACTACGAGAAAAACTAGTGACTACTGTAGTTCCGCTACTTCCGCCCACTGTTCACAGCTTTCTTCCGTTTCGCAACAATACAGATGTATAGAATTCCTTATTCGTGTTTCATCTGACGGAAGACAGTCTATTGGACACCCCAGTAAAAAGAAGAGAGTTTTAAAATTTCAACATTTTTCAGGGATCCCTCTCATTTAAATTGCATTGAAAGTTGTCAAGATATTTCAGATGACAGGAAAAACAGATAAAAAAAATACTGTTTCTGCTTATACATAATTTTATTGCAATAAGTGATATTTAACTATATGAATTCGTGGATGGATTTTATAGAACACTGCTCAGTTTAGATACACTGAGTTTTTACAGCTTATATAGTATGTTCATGCTTGAAGGATTAATATTTGTAAAAATACTATTCTTATATAACTCTTGCATAAAAACTATGCTTTGATTATTACACTTTTCAATGCTGAAAGGGAAAAAAAAATTATTCTTAATTATCACTTTCAATTTTATTAATTAACCTTTTTATGCTTGTTAAACTGATATTCAGTAAAAATAGATAGTGATATATATATTAGGGAATTTTTGAAGATACTATCTGGAAATCAGGGAATATCAGGGAATTTTTTTATCTAAGATCCTGTAGGCACCTTGAGTTGTCTAATATGCAAAATTCACCATGAAAAATTTTTTACGGTTCATTACTTTGCTCCCACCCATCAAAACAAACAACCGCGAAAACATAAATTTTAGCGATTTCCTCAAATAAAATGTGCACTCAAACTAGCATCACATGCCTACCAATATTTAGTAAAAGGTTTATGCAGTCCACAATTATCAGTTGAAGATATCTGTGTGTGTGTGTGGAAGTCGGTAGTTGGAGATCTAAGCGTTGTGCATCCATGAAATTTTGTACACAGGTCCTTCAGAACCCAAATAGGCTTACCTTTGCGTTATTATTATTATTACTATTCCTGCAATACATGGTAATGTGTAGGGAAAGTATTGGAATCGTGTCAAAAATCGCAACTCGAGGTTTCAACGACAGATCTACACGTTTCGGGACCACTAGAACACGGAAAAACTATTTTTAGCGTGATGTGTGTGTGTGTATCCGTCTGTGCAATGTAGGTATTCACTCTAACTCAAAAACTAATGTACCAAATTTCATAAAATTTTTCAATCACTTGGTAAGGTAAATCACTTGTATGCGATCATGGTGCTGATTAGATTTTGGTACGATTCGGGATAAAATAACCTGCCTTTTTTTGCAAAATGACCCACAAAAATCTCATGTATCTACTCTAGCTAAAAAACGAATGGACCCAATTTCACAAAATTTGGTAGATAAGTCATTTGTAGGATTCCCTGGTGCTGATTAGATTTTGGTACAATTTGGAAAAGAAAAGCATGCCTTGCTTTACGGAATGCACAGTAAAAATCGACAAAACCTAAAATAAAAGACTACGTATGCTCAAATGTATCAATCAAATGCTTGTTTTATATATAATTTTTGACGCGAAAAAGAATAAGATCAACCCGTTACTCTAGGACTAACCGTTCTTGAGATATTTTAGTTTTTTCGCATTTTTGTTACACCGCCTTTGAGAAAATATCCAGTTACCAAATAAAAACAAAAATTGAATTAAAAGTGCACATTCAGTGTTGTTTTGTGCAATTAAACTCAATTTAATGAATTATAAAAAATAAATAAATAAAGAGAACGTGAATTTGAATTTGAAGGGAAAATCATGTGCTGTCTACATCAGATTTTTTTTGTTTTTAAATTTCGAATTAGTTTTTTACTTAGTTCTTTTTAGCCCGATTTACAATGATGTTTGAGCGATATTCACACAAATTGATTTTTTAGCGATTGAAAATATTTGCACAGAGTATCGGTTTTGTGATTTTTTTTTTTTTTTTTGGGGGGGGGGGGGAGAGATTGTATCATGACCGTTGCGCCGATGCACACGGATTGCATGCAGTTTTCACTATTATTTACCCTGCTTTAACTGCCAGGCAACGTCTCTACATTTTTTAGTTAATAATATTTTGATCGCATGACAACGGAACTTTTTTTGTTTGGCTAATCGGGCTATAGAAAATATTTTTATAATTAAATAAATGTTTTCTAGAGGGCCCGTATAAAAAGTTACAGTTTGTATCTCTTTATCAAAAGTTGTCACGTGATCAAAATTTGCATGCGATTTTAGTCCCCCCAAATTAAAGTATTTCTTAAATTGGATCTATGAGACTATACTATGCAATCTGTTTGAAACACCCTGTATATTGTATTGAAGTTTCCTCGATCAGCTGGCATTCAAATTTTCTTTCTTTTACAGTGAATTTGTGGCTTCTCCTCCGAGGCAGAATGGTCTCCCAGAGTCAAGACGGAATCGGCTGGGAGGGAAACGGCAGCCCTTCTAGAGCAGGCAGCCTTTTGTCGCTGGACGGCCGACAGAGGCCAGCCCCTGCAAAGACCCCACCGTCTTACTACGATGCGGTCCGTAGCAGGCATTCGTTGTCTCAGCCCCGGCCGTCGGATAGCAACAAGCAAGATAAAGGACACTCGGGACAGCAAGTTAAATACAATAGTCTGCCCAGGTGAGGACAGAACTTGGATTTTGTTTATGCGTGTCATTTGTATAAATTTTTTTTTTTAATTTTAATTCTGAAATTCAGTGTTTTTTTTTTTTTTTTTTTTTTTTTTTTTTTCAAAAATATCAAGTTGAATACTTGATAGTTGAATATTTGAGATATATAGAGATTCATATAGGTATTACCGTATATTTGCGCAGTGAAAGTTGAATACTTTTCACTGCGCAAACCTATTCCAATGATATAATTTTTTCCCCCGCAAGTAGCCATTCATTTTTAACACTTTACAACAAAGTTGAAAAGTGTTTATGACTTTGTTCATTCTGTCTGTCTGTCTGTCTGTCTGTCTGTCTGTCTGTCTGTCCGTTAGCACGATAACTGCCGTAAAAATGACTTAATCAAAATGAAATTTTAGTATGTTGTTCAGACGGTCTATAGGACCTATGGGAATATAAATGAATAATATCACCCAATTAGTTTTGGATTGAACCCGGGTTGAAAAAATGGAATACATTGAGCCCTATGGGACCTAATTTTTCAAGCATTTTTTAAGCGGATTTAAAATTCACAAATTGCTTCGAAAATTTTAGGCAATATTCAAATTGTTCCATAAAATATATAAAAAAAAATTCAGCGAAATATATTCAGTTGTTTTTTAAATAAAAATTAAAATAATAATAACACCTCTTATATTAAGCGATCACGTGTCCATGAAATGAAACGATCACATGACCCACTTCAAAATGATATATGGCATCCATCTTGTGTCAAAATCGTGATTTTTAAAGTTCTTTTTAATTCATATTGAGTGTTGTATCCGTCCTAAAATTACTTTATTTTTGCCTAAATTCTGTGCATCTACATACTGAAACAACGCAATGACAATATATTTCAGTTTAAATGCTCTTCCAAATTCGATTATTTCTACTATTAAGCCTATTTTTCACCTATGTAAAATGTAAACAGCAAAATATGTAGAATGAGTTGTATTAGAATCGCTGTAATTCTTTAACACAAAATCATTTAGTCCATGGAGTCTGCTTAGCTGATATGAATTCATTGATTTTAGCAAGAGAAGGACGATATTTTTCGATGAAGTTTTACGCATAGAGTTTACTTACTTGCAACTCAATGGTCTTAATTTTTAAATAAAATAAATTGTTATAGTATTGTGATGAATGACATGAATGGGGGAATTATTTATGAATGAAATGTTGCTTTTATAGAGAGAGCCAGGCGTGTTATTTTTTTATGACGTCATTTGAATGGATTTCAGTTGTTTTCGATGAAGTTTTCAAATATAATAAATTATCGTAGTATTATGATAATTCTAAAATTATTACCGAGGAATGTATAACATTTAAGAGATGTTTAAACCAGGCAATTTATACTTTAATGCCGTCATTTGAATAAAGTTAATTTTTTTCGATGAAGGTTTAAGGTTTCAAATATAATAAATTAATGTAGTATTGTGATAAGTTTTAAAATATTACCGAGGAATGTATTGCATTTTAGACATGTTTAAATAAAATTGCATTGAAGTTGGAAAGTGTTTCATAATCAATGCTTTAAGCATGATTGATCTTTCTTGTTTTATGATGCAATTGTTTAACTTGGAGCCCTTCTGATGAAGGAGCACGGTGTAGCTGCCTACATGGCTCTGCGCTGCAGCTGCACTACATGGCCCTGCGCTGCAGCTGCACTACATGGCCCTGCGCTGTTGCGAATATTAAATATCACACAAGTAGACCACTTCGCGTACCCACTTATCTTATTCGGGATTTCTCATAACCAGTGACAGATCTACTCAGGACAATTTTTTTTAAGGGGGGGGGGGGTGCATCACGTTGTCATATTTTGTATCCTTATGATATATAATATTTATTGATAATGTTACAGTGATGCCGCATAATTTTATATGCACTTTGCGATTATGATGGTGTTTTAATTTTTTTTTTTTAGTTACTTAAATCCAGTAAATAAAAGATAAAAATTCATTTAAGAAAGCGATAATAATTTTATTTTTGCTTTGATTGGATTGAAAAACAAAACGTAATTAAAAATCAAATTTTTATATTCTGTATAAGATACAATTATGGTTTCAATACTTATGGTTACTTTTATCACAGCAAAGAAGGCTACACGAAGTGTAACTCTGGGTTGGGGCTCGACAGAGAGCCCCAGCCAGACTGAGGGAAACAGTTACTAGATAGTATTCATGTGGGACGCCTAATTCAGCCTCCCACGAAAGACTACGAAAATATGTAGTAAATAACAAAACGAAGGATACAAACTGCTTCGGAAACTAAAGGAGCTACTTTCATCAAAAATCATTCATTCAAATTTCTGCACAAAAAATTCCAGTTTATAAAAGACTACGAAAATTAAGAAAATGACAAAAATAAAGGAAAACAACCTGTTTTCCTTTGATAGCTACATCCTGAAGAAGGGCCTTTTATCAACGAAATCGGTTAATATTTTTAATCATCTTTGCTAACGAAGAATTTTTTTATTGCAGATTAATTTAAGTAGCTAATTTTTATAGTACTAATTTTTCGAATTCTTTCTTATTAGGCCTCTCCCCCAACGTTACCCACCCACCTCTGCAAACGGCCAGCCACATCGTCCATGGCCCGATGACCACTATGAGCCCGTCCGACCAAATGCCAACCAACCTTGGAGGCCCGGAGATCAGCCGACACCTCGCCAACATTACGACTCTCCTCCCAAACCTGCCAACCATGTTCCTCTGCAACTCCAAGTACACAATCAGGAGAGGTATCTGGTGAAACGGGGCCCTGATCAGTCGGAATCCTGCAACGCCCCAGGCACTCTGGGGCCCCGGGGCGGCGACCAACCAAGAATAAATGGTGGCCCAAGGGTGGATAGGCTAACGGTTGATTGCAGCGCTCGGGGGAATCCGATGGTAAGAAAAGTAAAAATATTTAATGGATGACTTGGTTTTGTGTGCGTGTTGTGGCAACAAAAAAAAGAAGGAAAGTTGTTTTCAAATACTTTCTTCTTCGCGCAGAATCTGTACGTGCTGCCGAGAAGTTTCACTGAGTTTCCATTTTGTAACTTTCGCCGTGATTGTAACTTTTTGTAGCTGTCTGTGATAAAAAAAAAAGTCAGTTTACACACAACAAAAAAGCTGTTATGTGCATATATGAGCTTGTTTGTGTAAAAAAAAAATATATGTCCGACACTTACAATTCTTTGTAAAATAAACAATTTTGATTTTAGCAAGTCTTTTTTGCTGCTGCCATTGCAGTTATTGGCTATTCCATGATGATGTGCGCATGATATGTATGGGGCGCATTTCAAGAACTGCTTAAGGGGGCAAAAATATTTCTTGAGAGTTGAACTAGTGTTCTAATGATAGAAATAGGACTCAACAAGGAAAATTATTTTAAAAAACATCATCGGAAATCTTTGAGAGGGGGAGGAGACGTTTTATAAATGGCCCCACTGAAAAAGCAGAAGCCGGTCAATACTGTTATCTGCAAAAACACACTAGATTTATTCTTAGTTACCCAATTAAAAAAATATATATTCTGCTTACTGAACGGTAAGAAGAAATTGCAATATCTTGATAACGGCTTGTGATAAGTCCAAATCAATGATGTCCGTCGATTCGTGGTAAATAGTAGGTATAAAACTTCAACTCACTCGATGCTACTTATGATTACTTAATATCTTTACGAGCTTCTTACTTACTATATTTCGGCACCAAATGACGTTTAGCATATCGACAAAGGAAGAGCGCATGCTCGTATCTTATACATGATTTGAGTTCCTTAAATTATTAAATTACATATCTGATCATTTGTCACTCGAGAATTTTTTTAGCTATTCCCATTTCAGGGCTCTTTCTGTGGACAAAAATATGACGTCCTTGGCGAAAATGAAAGAAAATAATAAATTTCATAACATGATTTTTAAAAATTTGTGTAAAACCATGGTTTACAATGCTTTACTCTTGAACAATGATTTCCTATTAACAATATATTATATAGAAGGGAAAATCAAAAGTCAAAACATATATAACGAATAAAAAACAAAAAACCCACAATCAAAGTCGATAAGATATCGGCAAAGCAAATCATCAATCACAATCACGGGAATTCTAATCCCGATAGTAAACAAGCGATGGTCTTGGTCAGAAAAAACTTAGGCCAAATTCTATAAACCCGCTTTTCAAACTTTCTGCTTCTGAAATTTTTAAGTATGGTAAGTCAGAATATATTGTGTTTTTTACAGGTTTCTTTTCCCCCTCTAACGTGCATATGATGTACAATTTGTACAGTACGAAATAAATTTGTGACGTGCGAAATTTGTGCAGTGTTAAAAAATATATGTAAAGACTGGAGAAAAGTGTTTAACTATGCATAAATAGAATCGTTAGAAACCAGAGAAATTTTAAAAAGTTTTTTAAGAAAATGAAATGTTTTCTTATATTTATTAGATAAGATTTGTTATTATGGTTTATGACCGAAGTTTATTTTTACGAAAATAGACGGGTTTAGGTTAAAAGTCTTTTATGTACGAGAATTAATGACTCATCTTCAAAGAGAGGAATTCAGTGGCACCTAAATACATATATCTAACATTTTATAATCTTCTTCTTCTTTTAAATACGTTTTATACATTAAATTAATGCTGTTTAATTTCTATAAGATACAGAACCAAATTTTCGATCAAATTCTTGAAAATATCTTCCTTTGAAAATATTAACAGTAATATTTATGCGTCTCATTTTATTGCAGTTATGTGTTTTTTTAAGATACAGTATCAAAATTTGTTAAAATGTATTTTAATAATTTAGTTAATTTAAAACATGTTTAAACTTTGGCCATGTTTGAGGGTTGCAAGTTATATAGCTATACATTACAGCATAGATTTTAAGGCAAGGTAATCCAAGGAAAGACGATATGACCCCCCCCCCCCCCGCGAGGTATAAAATTTAGTATATTTTATTAAATATTCTAAAATAGTTGCATTTTGAGCCTTGAAATTTCAAAGATTTCAAAGTTTTAAAGATGAGAAACTTCACCCCCCCCCCCCCCCCCCCCCAATTTATGTGTCGATAGCATTACCCACTTGTGCAGTAGAATATTACATTAAATGATTATTCTATTTACTATCCCCTTAAAAATTAATCATAGAACTGAAAGTAGAAATTATCTAATGTCTTTTCCCGGAAATAGATTGGAGTAGCATTTGTAATTACGCGACACTTATTAACAAGAATCAAAAATATGATTCTCACTCTATAAACAGATTAACAAATAGATGGACATTTTTTTTTAATTATTATTATTATTTTTTTTTTTGCAAAATTCCGGTCTTATTAAAATTTATGAAATACTTTGTGTATTTCTATTTTACATCTGTTACAGTTCTAACATTATATAGAATAAAATATGGTCTTATTATGAGCTCAGAAAGACCTTGAATTATTTGAAATACCTGTACTAAATAATGAAAAGTAGTTTTTGAAATATATATTTATGATGATACACAGTAGTGTGTGAATTACCCGGGGGGGGGGGGGGGGCACTTTAAAATAAAAATGTGTATTTAATTTTAAAAGTACTAAAATTTTAAAGAGGGGCAATTTTGTTATAAACCTGTGGATGTATAGATTAGATAAATACAGCATTTAAAATCTTTAATAGTAATAATAAATTATATAAATATGTATTGTAAACGATATATTTTTTATGCCTAGTACAAAAGAATTGAAGTACTTTAAAAGATAATATTGAGGAAACCTTCTAAACTAGATCCTCTTAACATAGCGCCATCAAATGATTGGAGCCAATCATCGTCTTGGCGATGAAAATATCAGTGCCATTCCAATGTAAATCCGAATGATTCAGACATAATTTCTATCAGTTTTTAGTAAAAAATCCTATTTGATCATTCATTATCTTTTATGATGAATGTATTTCGATTTATTTACCATTTTAGCTTATGTTTACATTATTATAATATGGTAAGATTTCCACTTGGAGACAGTTTAACAGTAGAATTCAACAATTTTATGATTCATTATACCCTAAAAATGCAATAAAGTGTATAAAACTTGAAAGATATTGGTGTAACATGAATAAATCTTTAATATATATATAATTTGAAGCAATTATACTTTTAAGTTTGTAAGAGAGAATAACACATTCAGGACTACAAACCACGTTTACTAAGATAAGACTATAACAAATAAAAGTCCATAATAATACATACTACAGTTACCGAAATTATAAAATGAGTGTTTAAAATAAATACTTTATATAAAAATAGAAGTTTCAAATACAATATTGTAAAATTTTGCTTTCATAAGTATGCTTCTGTACCGGGTATCCAATGATTCTGCCGACTTTTTAAGCCATTTTTTTTATTCCCTCTTCATTTCTGGGAAAGCGAAATTGCCTAAATTTCTAGTACGTTTAGACCAGTTTGGTGCAGAACACCCACCAAAAATTATTCCAATAGTACTTCCTATAGTGAAAAAACGAATAGAGCTAATGCTAATGGATTACGCTTTTGGCCTCGGTGGGCTTCAATATGCTGGACGAGTCAGCTCGTATATAGAGGCGCCTTAACCAAAACATTGACATCAATTGATTTTTGGTAAATAGTACGTATGAATTTTCATTCGATGCTACTGAGATACTTTATCTTTTCTTTCTTTTTTTTTCGGGTTACTTCAAATTAATAAAAATCAGAGATCTCACTTTGGTGTCCCTCCGGACCCCCCCCCCCCCCCCACACACACTTCCCTATCAGTGGTCCTGGGGAAAGTCATGTGTTAAACACATTAAAGTTTTTTCATACTGCACAGCACATTGTAAAGAACTTTGCTGCCTTATCCGGGGCTCTAACCGCGGATTCTCGTACTGGCCAATCAACACTTTACCCATTGAGCTATTGAGATGGAATTGCAAGCTGTTATCGTCGAGGGGGATTCTGCAACATGCCTTTACAGCTAAATAAGCACAGAGACGGGTCACAATAGTGCTAAATGTAAATGTGCAACGTAATTTAGGGATATTAAAAGCGTTGAATCATATTTAATAAAGGAAGATATCTGCCTATGTGTGTTTGTCTGTCTGTAGCGAAAAATCTAGATGTCGGCCGTCGTACGACTATGAAATTTGGCACATATAGGTACTTAAGTACCCAAATAGGTGCACCTCGACGTAATCTTTCTTGATATTTATTTTATAGGCTCAAATTTCCTTTGCGACCACTAAAAACTTGATGAAAGGCGTGGAGAAAAATGTGGCTCGAATTTCATTCGAGGCTCGGTGGCAAGATCATAGACAAGCGTCTCGGTCGTGAATTCCAGACGGATGACGCTTCCTATTCATTAGAGTGCATGTGGATTTCCCCAGAATCGCCTGTTTCATGAGCGGTTGAATGTGCGGCCAGGTGTTATTCTCATATTTTTTATTTTTGCCGAGAGTGCGCGCGATTGGATTCGTGCCATCTCCGGATCGAAACCACTTTAAATTGTGTTCAAATGTATTATTTAAGAAATGGGTGCTTATTTAATTATTAATACGCAGTGGACGCTTATTTAGAACCCGGGAAACGTCGTATCATTCATTCTGGTGCGTAATATAATAGAAAGCAATAAGAAAAATATCCGTCTCATTTTGTGAATCAAACGAATGAAATACCCGTAATTCAAAATCCTCCATGTATTTTAAATTTGTATTTAATCTCCAATTCTATTTTTTCACATCATTATTGCGTTTCATTCTAGATAACTTTCCGCTAAGAGAAAATACCAAACAAGCCCAAGTCACATGTTCCTCATCTGCGTCCCACATATTTTATTTAATACAATGCAATTACTTTTTTCTTTCCGAAACAACAGCAAAATGTTATATAATGAGAACGAGCTTTTTGACGGTAATGGATCAATTGTTCGAATTTGCGTAGGAATTTCATAAACCATGCTTATTCGTTTTGTTGCGTTGTTACTGAATTCGCGAAAACCGGTTTATGGCTTTCTATCAATATTAAAAGCAGGAATACGCAGAAAACAGCTGAAAATATATATTTGCTGTCCCTACGTGCATATAGTATAATGTACAGGGAAGGGATTGTAACGAGATAGAAAATTCGAATTCGAGTTTTCGACGGAAGAGCACGTTTCGAGCATCCATGGACTCGAATTGATCGTTTTTGAGGTGGTCTGTGTGTGTTTCTGTGAGTCTGTGGACGCAATATCTCATAAACAAATGGAGCGTTTCGACCGTAATTGGGTACGATTATTACAATCCGTGATTGATTTTAACAGCGATCAAACGTTTGGAAGACCTCAAAATTTTGAACGAATATTTGAAAAATAATCATTAAAAAAATCAAGACATTCAATAATGTTAAATAAATAATCATTTTATACATAACTTTTTCTTCTAAAACCAATGACCTAAACTTTAACACGCTAGCTTTAAGCTTTAATTGTTCCCAAGATATTGCACGTTTTTCGAATAAATGTATTTAACAAATTATACATAAAAATGAACAGTAGTAGCAGTAGTAGATCAGTATCATCAAATATGTAACGTTTGGAGACCTTGGCGACTAATCTGGCGAAGTACGACCAACTTAGCGACTTTTTTAATGTGGCGCAAAATGGTGGAAATTTGTTGTCAAACTGGCAAAAATGACGCTAAAGTTAAGAAAATGATGCCAAATTGATGAATTAATAATTAACATGTTCTAATATAATAGAGTATATTGCTTAGTAGATGTTAACAGTATTTTCAATTGCCAGATTATATTTGAATATCACCATAACAATATACCAGTTCTTCAAAATAATTTTACATGTTGTCATCCAGAAAAGCAGCCGATGTCAGTGTACTTTTTCAAAGACAAAAACACTGCACCGTGGATCTTGTCCATCATCATTTCGCATTGAAAGAAGTGAAGTATACTTGCATTATGCAGTAAAAGTCATGTGCTACCTGCATCAGATTGTTGTCATAGAAACGAAAGATAAAACTCTTAAGGAAGTATATGGACTTTGAATGAACGACCATAGGGGAGGGTAAGGGGAAATTTCTTCTCCCCTGATGTTTAATGCCACAAAGGTGGACATCAAGATAAATATGTTAAAAAAAGGAAAGAAACATTTATTAAATATTTAATGATATCAAAATCTTTGTTTCAATTCTTACTTTCCCTACAATGTATGGTAATGTATAGGGAAAGTATTGCATTCGTGTCGAAAATCGCAACTCGAGTTTTCGACGGATCTACACCAAACGCTCTAGAACTCGTCCACATCAGATGTTTTTTATTATTTTTTTCGTTGAATTGAATTTTTGTCGATGTTGTATCCCTTATCATTGTGTCTACGCGCTCCTGGAAAAAGTTCTATGGGCACCCATGACTTTGTGCACAAGCAATTAGTAAATCGACAGCAACTTAAACTACTGCACACATTATTAGTTACTTATTTACGCAGACTTATTTTATATTGCTTACTATTTACTGAAACGTGTTGTAAGCAAGGGAAAATTATCTAAATTTGATTGTGACCACTAATATATTTCGTAAAATCCGCCGACTTCATTGAAAATCCACTGTAGCTCCAGTTAAATGGTTTTGGTTAATGGAACTTAAATGGTTTTGATTAATGATGACTTAAATGATGGCGTGATTAATATTTTGTAAAATAAAACTCAACTTTTGTAATATCGAAAAAAAAAAAAAAAAGAACTCTATCCAGAATCCGATTACATGCACTTATAAGGCTGTCAAAGAGTTACAAATTTTTGATTATCGTTTGTAGCTATCACTTTTAGTTAAGATATAAGCATTACAAGTTAAGATATAAGCATTACAAGTTAAGATATAAGCATTACAAGTTAAGATATAAGCATTACAAGTTAAGATATAAGCATTACAAGTTAAGATATAAGCATTACAAGTTAAGATATAAGCATTACAAGTTTAGTTAAGATATAAGCATTACAAGTTTAGTTAAGATATAAGCATTACAAACTTTAAAAACGCAAAAGTTTCATACTTTTTCAAACTTGACAACACAATGACTCGAAAACTATAAATGTATATTTTAAAAATACATTTCCTAGTACACATTTTTGCCGTTTACTATTTATATCTTAAGAAGTTTTTTCGAAATAAAAAAGTTAAAAACATTAAAATATAAAAATTATTTTTATCCATTCATAATCTGGACACTATTTCCGACAAAACAAATTATTTTCATCATTTTTATCTATTAGGTTCGGGGGTATAAGATTCCGAAGTGTTTACATTTTTCGTAATGCTCCGTTTTTCCGCCAGGGAAACACCAACTACAGATGTTATTCACATCAAACAGAGGTTCATTAAATCTCAAAGTAAATGAAATTTTCTTTTAAAAATTTCGGCTAATTTTATACGTAAATAGGCTGTAGGGAACAATAATGAGGTATCAGTATTAAATGTCTTGAACTAGAGCCATCTTTAGCTCCACGCTCTCCTACCACGCTGTGGTCTCGAGATCGAGCACCGGCACTTCCAAGTTGGTTGTTCACGTCACAAAGCATTCTTTTTGTAGGAGACAGGAATGCTAGTTCCAATTATTCCAAAATTCGAATTAATGAACGTTCTACTAAAATATTCCGGAAGTAAGGATGAAGTCATTTGCTTTGCTTTTCAGGAAATGATTCGCAAAGATTCTCTGCGCAGCCTGCCTCTCTGTCCAGATGCTCGGTCGCCGCCTTCCATTCCTCCAGGGAGTCGTCTTGCTCATCCAAGATCGCCACCAGCGAAAGACCACAACACAAATAGCTTGCCCAGACGGTAAGAAAAAATACCATTCCTTTTCTCTTTCAATATTGAATATTTAGCTGACATCGCTGCGCTGGTTATGTACAAGAATTGAAACTTCGCCTTTTACTAAACTCAAACCCCAGTGCCCGACTTAGCCTAATTGACGCCCAGGGCAGATGCTCCTCTGGGGTCTCCCTCCCTCCATCTCTCGACATATGGTATATGAAATGAACACAAATATTCTTTTTCAAAATCATAATTGCATTCTAGAAAAAGGAAAGGTATAAAAATAAAGCTGTAACATATTTTAATGGAATTTAAATTATTGGCATCTTTCTGTCATAACCAAGAAGTTAACATACTCTAGAATCTAGCGTATAAGGGATAGATCTAGAGTCTAGATCTTGAATGAGTACAATCTTATCCCCAAAATGAATCATTTCGCTGGGCAAACTTATTCTGATGATATAATTATTTTCAAGCCGTTGTTAACTTTTCGATCATCCAACTGTTTAATTTGAGGGTCCCCGTTAATGCGGGGGCCCTAGGCAGCTGCCTCGCATGCCCCTGCGTTAGTCAGGCCCTGCTCAAACTGGTGATAGACTTTGTAATGTGTTGAGAAAACCCGAGATTAGAATAGCAATTTCGTGAAATCTCATATCCTAAAAAAGGAGATTGTATGGTAATTAAAGTCATTTCTTACATGCTCGGAATAATGTAGCTGGAAGCACTTCTGATAGCATGCAGGAGGTCAGAGTTCGATCGGTCCAATGTTGGTTTGAGTTTAACTAAAGTCTAATATGATATTCAAGGTTCGTTAACGAACTATCTTTAACAACAGTTTGAGCGAATGATTATACTGTTATTAAAAGAAGTAAGTTTGTGTTTAAACTTTATAGGTTCATCAAAATATTATGAAACATTTATTACTTTGCAGCAAAATATAATTATAATTTTATATGTTACATCTTCGAAGGATTACTGTAGCATTTCAAAATCACTGATTTTCCAAAGATAAAGTAAAAAATTTATTACGCCATAATTTCTTACTTTTTTTACGTCTGATGATATATTCAATAGTGTAATTTAAAAGTATAATTTATTAATAGTATAATTTAAAAGTTATTATTGATCATTTTTATCAGCGTCAAACTTATTTAATTATATTTCTAGAGAGCCCAATAATACATCAGGTCTTCTGCGTCGTTGCTACACCACGACACCGGAAGGTTCACCACTGACACCATCGAGCTATCCTCTACGATCACCCATGAATGGAAACTGCAATTATGAACCACGATATTCAAAAAGTGGAAAACTATTCCATCGACCATTGAGCCAAGGGTTTGAATCCAGACCTATGCCTCCCCCCGCCATCCAGCTCCGCACTGGTCCTCTGGGTAGCTACCCAGATCCCGAAACTTTAAAACGCAGTGAAATCGCAGCGTACAACAGAAATTTCGATGGTTTCGACAGACAGCTCCAGAGAACACCAACTAATGGGGATATGTCGCAACAAATATATGTTGATACTAATTCATACACAAATGGACAGTCTGTGATTACAGATCATCTAGCTATACCTTACCGCATACCGCAGGTCTCGCCAAAGAATGCTCATCCTTTATTCAACGGGTGCAATGAAATAGACGCGAGGAAAGAGTCTTCTGTGGGAATGAGTCTACGTGGACAACCGTCGCCATCTGCGAACAGCATGAAAAGCCAACAACTGTCAACATGTCCACGACCTATTGAAGACCACGGTAATCC
Organism: Amaurobius ferox; assembly: GCA_951213105.1. Classification (NCBI taxonomy): domain Eukaryota; kingdom Metazoa; phylum Arthropoda; class Arachnida; order Araneae; family Amaurobiidae; genus Amaurobius; species Amaurobius ferox. The sequence continues at coordinate 127,752,741 of OX578143.1, read as the reverse complement.
TATCGATCACAGGGCTCGTCGTCACCACGACGGCAGCCCAATGCAATACAGTGATAACTTGCAAACTTATGGCAATCAAACAGCCTTTCACGGTTACAACAAGCATCCTTCATCCCCTGATAATAGAATTCCTCCTCATATGAATGACAACGGCGCAATTTATGCGAATCATCAAATGTCGTTTCATCCCTCAGGCTTGAATGACAGCAACTTAGATCATAGGTCTGGACATAAACGTTCTCCGACTGTAGCCAATGGAAACAGCACGCTTTATGAAAAATCACCGAAGAATTGTTCTAGAGAAATGCAGGATATGTCGCATGACGATAACGCTGTGTATGCTAACCAACATGTGGCTGGTACTCGTTACAAGTCCAGCCCTCTTGGATATCAAGCAGATAATATACACACGCCATCCAATTTTCAAATGGACTGTGAAAATTCCATGCCAAACTTCAGAAATTCTCACAACTCTCAGAAAAACCATCCACCTCCGCCAGTTGCGCAGAAACCTCGCCCAACGTTGCCACAGCCATCAGAGATGATCATGGTTACTGAAACTCGAGGATGGAACGGCCAAGCCAATTCCTACCTAAAGGACGTTGTAAAACCGACACCTAGGTTACCACGCTTTGCGAATATTGCGTCTGGCACTCAGCTGGCTACAGTGCCAGCTTACCAGTGTGTCATCAACGAATTGTCCAGTCAGAATGTACAGCAAGCTTTCCCCCGAAGCAGCGATTCTTCAACCTTATCTTTGAGATCTGGATATGAATCGTCTTCCAGTTCTGTCAGAGATTATGGCCGTCAGCCTAGCAAGTCCGACAGCTCTATAGACATGAGGAAGCTGTCTGAAGGTAAGCCGAAATTTCTTTAGATGAATTATATGTATAAAATGATTCTTTTTAAAAGATCAATGACCAACTTAGTCTAATGAGTTTTGGGTATCTGGTAAAATAAGAGAATTTTGCTCATATTTTGTGGACTGGTGGGAGTTTACTGTTTTCTTGGTAAGTAAATATACTTTTTCATTATATATAATATACTATGCTTCGTTAGAGTAGTTATTAATAGTCATAGTGATAATAGAAATTGTTTCAAAAGTTAAATATCAGAATGCTTTAGAAATGATTGACAAATTAGAATTATCGAATCATGAAGAATGTTCGTTATATTTTCTGTTTACGAAAGCTGCAATCTCGGCCGTAAAAACATCAAATCTAACTATTGTTTTATAAATTATTATTCAATGATTATCCATATCCGATGCAATAAAGTGAAGCTAAATACAATGACGGCTCGGGACTTCACGAATGGGTGAAGTAGATTTAGTGGCGGGATTTTCCCCTCCTCCTTGACAACGAATATCATCAAAATACATCGCGCTACTGGCACAAGTGCTGTCAAATAATATCTTAAAAATAGCCAAACGAGTCGGAAAAATTCGCCAAATAATAATAATATCCCATTCAACCGATAACGTCAGGAGACTTTTAACCTTCGTCCAACAATGGTATCCGATGCAACAAAAAGACTGAGCACTTCAAAAATGTTTTAAAATTTAATTTTAAAAAATCTAATTAAAATTTGGAAAAAGGCCTTCGAGGTGCTAGTTCAGGTATAAACATTATACTGTGCAGTAGCGTTTCAGAGCAATTTTTTGGGTGGAATTTTGATTGGTAACCAAATATCTTGTTTCCTATTTCTCCAAATATCATATCTACGAACATCATTGGATTTCGACGGATCTCTGAAAGGGGTTATGACTCCCAAAACCCCACCCTTGGCGATGTCACTATTACTGTGTAAAAAACCTCAGGTTTGTGTAAGTGCGGTAGATATCGTGTGGCATCGCGGACAGACAGACAGATTCTTGCTTTTATTATCATAGATATTTATAATCGGAGCTTTTTTTTTCCAGAAAACCTTTTTACAGATGTTCGCAAATCAACTCGCATTTTGTATCAATTTAATCATTATTTGCATTGTAAATTGTTTTTCTCCCAATTCCTCCTTTGCAGGCATTGGCGGCCAAGGACGCCAATGGCTGCAAAGGGGGATCGAACTGCTTGGGATAGGGTATGCCAAATACCTGTCTTTTTGAGAGGTTCTTCGTTTGAGATGGACGCTGTCCCACCCGTAAGCAAAAGGTTAATAATTGGAATTGTGATTCTGCAAATATGCGTGCAATTTCACGTATGTATGCAAAATTTCATTTTCCAACCTGTTGTACTCGTAGTTTTCGAATAAAAGGAATAACAAAATTCAGACAAATGTTGATTTCGGTTCGTTAGGAATGAAAAATGGACTTCCTCATCGCTTGTCCATAAAAAGTCGATTTTGTTGGAAATTAAAAAGTTTTCATTTTCACCGATTAAATCCAGCATAACGAATTTTACGAAAATCACTTGACTTCATTTCAGTACATCTCGTTCCTTGTGGAAAAATAAAATTTCTAATATATTGAGAACGGCTCATGATAACTTCTAAATAAACTCAAATTATTCGAATTTTGAGTTTATTTAGAAGTTATTTTGAAGATTTTGAAAGAGTTAGTTTTCATGGAGAAACAATATTTTCTGGATCAATTAGAGGTAATATACAGTGTTCTAGGAAAATTCTTAATCGCCCCAATAACTTTGTAAGTAAAGGGCCATGAGTTGTACACGTTAAGTTCATCTATAAAGTGATGTTCGATCGAATTAAAGTGATTGCAGCGTCTCTAAAGAAGAATTCAAAAAGTTGGTAGAACGAATTCTGTACCAAAGCGAGATAGACGAAATTTGCCCGTTACAAAGTTATAGAACATTGTCTGATTAGCAGAAATCGACAATAAAATTGCTACAGAAGACATTTATTGGACACAATAGAGTTATTGGTGAATTGCTATTTGTTCTATTTAGGAATGCTGAAAAAATCACTTATATGAACAGAAATCTAGAGCCTGTCTTTTATCTCACAGATGGGTATTATTTGCATACGCTCTTGAATTCGGCAACGTTTGACAATATTGTGGAGTGGCTTTGTATCTAGCAACCGATTAAGTAGGATTGGTATTTATTGACTTCCGTCTATGCGTTTCATTCATTCTTGCTGTGGATTCGTATTTACTAGACAATACTCTACAACTTTGTAATCGGCTGTTTTTCGTCTATCTCGCTTTGTTGCCGAGTTTGCTCTTCTGACCGTTTAAATTCTCTGCTAAGGGCACAGAAATTACTTCTATTCGATCGGGCAAGGTCACTTTACCATAGGTAGAACAAACGTACATGGGCCTCTCCTTACAAAGTTATTGGGATGCGTTAGGACTTTCTTAGGAACCTTATATTAGCACAAATCAACCAAATATATATCGCTTCCAAATAAATATCAAATGTATCAGCTTCTCTAAGCTGTTGCCAACGGGAAAAAAAATGTGATCCCAAATGTATCAGCTTCTCTAATCTGTTGCCAATGTGAAAAAAGAAAAATCGTGATCCCAAATGCAACAACTTCTCTAAGCTGTTGCCAACGTGAAAAAAAAAAAGAAAAAGAAAACTTGTGATCGAAAGCTCGAAGAAAGACGCATTTCCGGTTAATATTGGCTGCCACAATGACATTTTTAGATAACGATGTGCTGAAGGATTTCCTGTTCATTCTTAAACTAATCGGTCAGTGTTCCAGCATGACCGAAGAAATTCGACGCTTCATGGCAGCGACGGAGCTTCAATTTTTGATCGAGAAACTTTAAAACCTCAGGTACCGTGTATTCTTTGCTATAAATCAGAGCTCCAAGGACCTTAGAAAGTCTCTATTTTAATTTTTGAGCATTAAGGATATCTAAAAGTACTTATATTTTCCTTATACTTCTTATACCTTTTATTTTTGTCTAATATAAATAATGGCAATAGTATAGAGAAAATACGTATATATATATTAATAAATTTTTGTTCAACGGGGTTTACATTGAACTCTATATACAAACTAGCCATTTTCAAACACGCTTCGTGCTATCACTTCACACCTACTATATGAATATCAAAAACCGTTTCAAATTTGAGCATAAAAATGGCGCGTATTTTATAATTTTTCTATTTTATATAATTATTTGAATTTTTTACGTATTATATAATTATTTGAATGTAAAACAATATTTCATCTCGAATTATTTTCAACGTCTTCAGACATTATAATCTAAAAATCTATTATTAATAAAACATATTTTCTACTTGCGACAAACTTCTTCACACTACACAGGTGTCCGGCCGTCCAAATTGTTGCTCAAGTCCTTGTTGACGAGCCGGACGGTCTGGGTCTTCAACACTACACAGGTAGGGGCGCGGTAGCCCATTGGTTAGCGCGCTGGAGTTGCACTCGGTAGGCCCGGGTTCGATTCCAGCCACTGCCAAAACTGCCGCCGTGTTCATGCGGAGTACGATCACGTTAAACATGTGGGTCCGAAAGTCCTTCCGAGAGGTTGGTGGTAGGGGAAGGAGGGTACGGTCCCTGTGGATGCCTCCCCCACTGGGTTCCGGTCTAAAGTGGGTGGCACTTCCCGACCGTCCAAACAGTTACCTTACACCTTTCTGGTAGGTCGGACGGTCTGGGTTTCAACAACAACAACACTACACAGGTAAAACTTTGTCTCTTCTAATTTATATATCCCATCTGATAAATGCTATTAATAATTAAAAACTAAAATTATTTTGTAAAATGGATGATTTAAGTTCAAATCAATCGATAAATAACTATTAAAAAAATTATTATTTTTCGATATTTCAAAAAAAAAAAAAAAAGTATTCTAAATTGATATTCAAAAGAAATTCCGTTGCTATGACTCAGTGTACGTACACAGTTGAAGGCAAACGGTTATAGCGCCCACAAAAATACTCGAGTTAACATTGCCGCAAAGTAATAGTTTGATTAAAAGAATTGATAACAGACGATTTCGGTATTTTAAGCGTAACTCTGTTACTATGGTTACAAATGAAATAAAAATGTGTATAAAAAATGTATTATAAAATAAAATTAAAGAAAACGTCTGCTATAACTATAAATTAAAACATCTGAAGAACGGTTGGTTCGGTTGGTTGTATACCAATAAAGATAGTTGAAAAAATGTAGGATTTTTTTTTTCTCAGGGTTGTATAAAAATGAATTTTGTGTGTCTAGCCGTTGTCGAGTTATAGCTGAAAGAAAGTTGGAACAAAGAGCTCCGTGATTCATAAAATTTTTGACTAAAATTTCAAGATTTTAGGTTTTTTCACTACTTAATAGGTCAAATCCCACGTATATGCAAAGTTTCCAAGTTCCTATATTCATCATTTTGGGTTGTAGATTATCGTTAAAAACCACATCATTAATTTTTTTAAATTTATGAAAGTAAAGTTTTAAAGATCCTATTCTTTTTTTTTTTAATACTATTGTATAGGGAAAGTAAATTTCTATAAAAATTGATATATCGAAAATTTACGAATTATTTTATCGAATTGTGTTTCGAATTGTTTTATTAAGATTTCGACGGAAATACACGTTTTAAGACGTCCTGAACATTTATAAATAAACTAGCAGCATACCCGTTCTTCGTACGGAATACATAATATAAAGAAACTTAAAATTCACAATTATGTGCAAATTCCTATAGTATACTAAATGACATTTTTAATCAAAATATTCTGTTAAAATATTTAATGTAATGCTCCTAAAAAAAAGTTTAAGGATCTCTGTTCTAGCTATACAAAATTATCTTCACGGGCAGATCTGAAGAATAAAACATCCTGGCCCCTTTTGTAAGCAAATTTACAAAAAATATGGAATTGAATCAATATATGCAAAACAAAAGCGTTAAAATTCTATGGCACCCGTACTAGTTATATACGCGAATATTAGAAGATGTAACCTGTATTAGTAGATTACATGTATAACTTGAAAATTTCAATAAACCCGTAATCTTTAAACCTGAAGGCAGTAATTGATTCCAATATATGCTAAAATAAAAGTGCTAAAATTATATGGGAAGATATACCCGTACTACTTATAATGTCGTAGATTAGAAGATATGTCCGAGTGTTAGTAGAAGATTACCCGTATTACAATATGAGCCTCAAAAATCTTTGCCAAAATAAAACAGATGGCGTTTTAAATTGAAAATATCAATAATCCCCGTAATCTTCATACCAGAAGGCCGTACTAGATTCCAATATATGCCAAAATATATGCCAATATATGCCAATATACCTGTACTATTTATATTCTCGTAGATTAGGAGATATATACCCGTGCATTTGTAGAAGATTTCTCGTATAACGTAAAATATATGAGTTTCAATAATTTTTGCCGCAATAAAACAATGACATAATAAATTGAAAATATCAATAATCTCTGAATCAATAATCCCCGAAAATATCAATAATAATAATGCTTAAACCTGAAGACCGTAACTGATATTATCCAGTTAAAAATGCAATGGCAATGAAATTTATTTTATATACATGTTTTTATAATTCAAATCGGAAAAGATTTAATAAAAGTCGCCTGCCGCATAAACACATTGGATTTAAATCCGTTGCTAAGCGACATAGTATCATTTGCTTCAAATAAACTGGTGGAAAAAATATCGTCTGAATAATGCTATCTCTATGGCAGGTTTGGCGAAATTTTCATCAATTTAGAGACATTTAAAAAAAAAACGCCACATCACCGAGTGAGACTGTAGAACTGACAGTCCCACTTAGCGACAAATTGACAAAACATCATCATGATACTATCCAATAACAAAACATAATTAATTTCATTCATTTAGCGCAATTTTATCAATTTCAAGATCTTCTTATGGATTTACATTTTTATTAATTTGGTGACATTTTAAAAATTCGCTAAATGTGTTACTAAAGAGGATGGTTGGACTGACATACAAACTCTAACGAAACATCGTTTCAGTACTTTCTTCTAACAAAGCAAAATAAATTTCATTGAATTGCGTCGTTTCTAACAATTTGCGACATTTCCGTCAATTTGGCAAAAAAGAAAAATTGCCAAGTTAGCGATATCCCGCGAAATTCGTAGCTCTGAATTTGCAGATCTGAATAAAACATTCAGATCCCTTTTTGTATATACTAAATGAAAACACTAAAATTGTAACCCGTTCTACTCTTTTTCAGTTTCAACAATCGGCTAAATGAATTTATTGGCTAAACACAATATATGGGTTTATTAGCTAAACACAATAAGCTTGGCCAAACTAACCAACACTATTTGCCAATATAAATGAAAGTGATGTATGCAGTCCGCAATTAATATAATGAAAAGAAAAATCAAACCGTTCATTTATAAGATAGTATATTTTTTATATCCATTTATTTAATATTGAAATCGAAAAAATAATAATAAACATTAACAAGAAAGATCAATCATGCATAAGCATTGATTATGAAACACTTTCCAACTGAAATGCAATTTCATTTAAAAATCTCTAAAATGTGATACATTCAGTGGTGATATCTTTTACATTATCACAGTACTACAGTAATTTATTATACTTAAATATTTAAAATTTCATCGAAATATAAATCGTCTGATTCTCTATGCAAAATCAATGAATATTTCATTCATATAACTTGTATTCCAGACTCCAGAGCTAAATAATTTTGCGTGAAAAAAAATTCAGCAATTCTTATATAACTCACCTTACAATCACTTGAGATATTCGCATTCTGCATAAGTTAAAATTAGGCTTCGTTGTAGAAATAATAAAAGTTTAGGGATCATTTAAAATCACAACTGTTGTAATTGTGTAGGCACGGAATTTGGATACACAGATAATATATGTGTGTGTATATGTATTCAAAGTATTGGAATCGTGCCGAAGATCGGAACTCGAATTTTCAAAGGATCTACACGTTTTGGAATTTCTAGAACACGAAAAAACTGTTTTTAGGGAGACGTCTGTGTGTGTAAGGGTGTATCTGTGTGTGTCTGTGAGGATATTGTATCCACTCTAACTGAAAAACTAATGGACCGAATTTCATAAAATTTGGTAGGTAGGTGTTTTGTTGGAAACCCTGATGTTCATTAGCTTTTAGTACGATTCGTAATAAAAGAATCTGCCTTCTTTGCGAAATGGTCGGCAAAAATTGCCTTTATTCACTCTAGCTAAAAACTAATGGACCAAATTTAGCAAAATTTGGTATATAAATCACTTGTAGGTTATTCTGGTACGATTCGAGAAAAAAGGAACGGGCTGTTTTTGCGAAATGGCCAACAAAAATCGTTAAATCTGAAAATAAAAGACTACGTGTGCTCAATTATATCAATTAAATGCTTATTTTATACGTGATTTTTGACAACAAAAAGAATAAGACTAACCCCATTACTCTAGGACTAGCCGTTCTCGAGATATTTTAGTTTATTCTCGTTTTCGCTACGCCACCTTGGACATTAAATCCAGCTATCAAATGAGAACTCAATTTAAGTTTAACGTGCAAATTCAGTGTTATTTAAAATATTTATGTGTGTTATTTTGTGCAGATAAACTCAAATTATTATTGAAGAAATAAAGATAATGTGAGTATGAGTCTGCAGGGAAAGCCATGTGCTGCCTACATCTGAATTTTTAACAATCTTACAACAATGATTCATAGAAGTGAACGGGGATTATTTGCAGGCCATTTCGAAAAAAATGTACGATCTATATTTGAGGATCCACCAAATTTTTGTAGAATAAAATGTTCTACAAATTTAAGCTTAAGTACCAAATTTCAACTCTCTAGGACGTAGGAAAGTGCATTAAAAATGCCATCAAATAAGTATAAAATGACAGACAGACAGACGACCATCAATCATGAAGAGTTATATAAAATTTAAAAAAATTTAAAAGATTGTTATCTACCATATTTATTTTAAAATGTGAAACCTCTCTTATATATAAAATAATTAAACTCTTGGAAATATATTTATTATAAAATATATATCTTTTTTCTTTCTGGAGGATATAGCAAGAGTCAGAATTTAATTGAATTTGTTTTTCTCCCTATATTAAATGGTTTTTATTTAAAAAGCTACCTAACATATTTTACTGAAATTTTTTTTATATATTTTATGGGATAATTTGAATATTTCCTAAAACTTTCGAAGCAATTTGTGAATTTTAAATTCGCTTAAAAACTGTTTGAAAAATTAGTTCCCATAGGGTTCAATGTATTTTATTTTTTCAACCCGGGTTCAATCCAAAACTAATTGGATGATATTATTCATTTATATTCCCATAGGTCCCACAGACCGTCTGAAAAACATACTAAAATTTCATTTTGATAAAGTCATTTTTACGGCAGTTATCGTGCTAACGGACAGACAGACAGACAGAATGAACAAAGTCATAAACACTTTTCAACTATGTTGTAAAGTGTTAAAAAAAACACATTTAATTTTAATTGTGTTGCCGAACAGCATGATATATCCTCATAAAATTCTAAAAATTAATTAATCGTTTTGATTTCTTAATACTTTCATCGTTGAGTAAAAGCATGTGAAAAATAAACCATTGTAATAGAATTTCCATTTAAATTCATGTTTTCAAACAATTCATGATTTCAGAAAGTGACTATTTAACGCAAAAATCAGCCACCAAACTCAGATAAAATTTTAATTCATTTTCACGTTTCAACCTTTTCGTTTAGAGCAGTGTTCTTCAACCTTTGTCATCCCGCGGAACCCTTTTTTGAGATATTTTTTTTATGGAACCCTTCGTTCAATAGCACACCCAGATTTGATTTTAGGGGGGATGTGTCATATTACGTATTACATGTTATAAACAAGGTGCGCCCCTGCCTTTGTTATAAAAACTTTATATAAGATATAAATTTGCATTAATTCAAATAAGAAGATAAATATTCCATATAAAGTATTTGTATTATACATACATATGTCGAACATTCGAATTGTAGTATCGACTCGCGGAACCCCTAAAGCATTTGAGTGGAACCCTAGGGTTCCGCGGAACACAGGTTGAAGAACACTGGTTTAGAGGAACCAGGGAGTTTGCTTGTAGAACTTCTAGGAAAAAGTTTCGTTTTTAATTAATATCTCGACAACCCCTGGTCTTAGAAACTCGAAACTTGGACTAAATTTAAGATGGGCTATTTTAAGGCTACCCACAAAATTTCATTAAATTCGATTCAGCCGTTCTCTGTGATGATGAGACAAACGAATGTTTCGTTTTTCACTAATATCTTGAGAACCACTGATCGCAGAAACTCGATAAACTAACTCATAGACTAAATTATAGAAAGATAGAAACTCATAGACTAAATTTTAATTGGGACTATTTCAAGGCTACCCATAAAATTTCATCAAATTCGGTTCAGCCGTTCTCCCATGATGATGGACAGACAGACAGGCAGACAAATTTTCAATTTTATTTTTATAGATTTTAAGTATTACTTTTTTAGAAGTCCTCCGTCTTCCGAAATACTTGAAATCTTTAATGTGGCCATATATATAGAAAAAGTTTTTTCCCCGAAAAATTTCAAATTCAATATTTTTCGGATCGATATGTTTTGAGTTCGCTCGAACACATATGGAACACTTCCTGTATGTCTATAAGATGTCTCTATGTGTATGTATGTGAGGCGCCGACATGATAGCTTAACAACGAATGCGCATGTCGCTACGAAATTCAATGCGTAGATACATGATGTAAAAAAGCTAGAACTGTATAGAATTTTTTGTAATTAGCTCGTTTAGAATAGGAAATAGCCGAATACCCGTTGAAAATCAGCGGTCTCGCAATAAGCAGCCCTCGACTAATGTAAATTTTTGAATAATTTACGTTTCACATTTATTCGGCAAATCGAATATTTTGGTGTACAGAACCTCCCTAAAGAAGAAAATATTGGAACATTTAAATTCCACACTTCTTCCTTTCGAACTATCCACCCGTACACCAAATTAAAGTCTCTATCACATCCCGAAGCATGCTATTTTATCATTTCCCTTTTCGAACGTTTTTCTGTGGAGCACACCCATAAATGAACATTTTTGTAAAACTCTATTCGTCTTAGTTTTTTTTATCAGATGATTGGCCCATATGCCAAATATCAAGCCTCTATCACATTTCAAAGGAAGCGTGTCTTATTTATACAAAAAATCGAACATATTGGTGTGTGGAACCCGCTAAAGTAGCAAATTTTGGAAATCTGAAATTGCACACTTTCTTTCTTTTAACTATGTACCTGTACCAGTACACCAAATTTTAAGTGTCTATCCTATCGAAGCATGCTTTTTCTATCACTTCACGGTCTCGTAATAAGCAACCACTGAATATTGTCATTTTTTTAATAATTCGTGTTTCACATTTATTCGGCAAACCGAATATTTTAGTGTGCGGACCCCCCCCCCCCCCCCTAAAGAAGAAAACATTGTGAATTTTAAATTGCGCACGTCTTCCTTTCGAACTATCTACCAGTACACCAAATTAAAGTCTCTATCTCATCCCGAAGCATACCATTTCATCATCTCCCCTTTCGAACGTTTTTCTGTGTAGCACCCCTTTAAGTGAACATTTTTGAATAATCGTATTCATCTTGGGGTTTTTTATCGAATGATTAGTCCATATACCAAATTTCAAGTCTCTATCACATTGTAAAGGAGACGTTTTTCATTTGTTTGTCAAATCGAATATTTTTGTGTGCGGCACCGACTACAATAGCAAATGTTAGAAAACTGAAATTGCACAATTTCTTCTTTTCCAACTATTTAACCGTACCCCAAATTTGAAGTCTCTATCTGATCGCGAAGCATGCTTTTTCTGTCATTTCACCTTTTGAATGATTTTGTGTTGTTGATGTTGAGACTCAGACCATCCGACCTACCAGAAAGGTGTAAGGTAACTGTTTGGACGGCCGGGAAGTGTCACACAGTTTAGACCGGAACCCAGTGGGGGCGGCATCCACAGGGACCGTACCCTCCTTCTCCTACCACCAACCTCTCGGAAGGACTTACGGACCCACATGTTTAACGTGATCGTACTCCGCATGAACACGGCGGCAGTTGTGGCAGCGTGCAAATCCAGCGCGCATACCACCGGGCTATCGCACCCGAGATGTGCCAACAGCACGCGGTGTTCCCAGGTGGTCACCCACCCAAGCACTAACCGCGCCCGATGCTGCTTGACTTCGGTGATCTAACGAGAACCGGTGTTTTCAGCACGAATGTTTTTGTGTGAAGTACCCACCCCCTTAATTGAACATTTTTGAAAACTTCCATTCTTCTTGGGTTTTCTATCAGATGATTCGCCCATATACCAAATATCAAGCCTCTATCACATTTCAATAGGAACGTTTCTTCTTCATTCCGAAAATAGAACATTTTGGAGTGCGATACCCCCTGAAGTGGAAAATATTGAAAAACTGAAATTGTACACTTTCATCCTTTCAAACTATCTACCCGTACATCAAATTTGAAATTTCTATCTCATCCCGAAGCATGTTATTTTTATGAATTCACATTCATAAAAATAACATGCTTCGAACGTTTTTCTCTGGAGCACCACCTTAAACGAACATTTTTGAAAAAATATATTCGTCTTAGGTGTTTCATCAAATGATTAGCGCATATACCAAATTTCGAGCCTCTATCACATTTTAAAACTGGCGTTTCTCATTTGTTTGCCAAATCGAACATTTGGGTGCGCGGCACCCCATAGAGTAGCAAATAATGAAAATCTGAAGTTGCACACTTTCGTCCTTCCAAATTATCTACCTGTACACCAAATTTGAAATTTCTATCTCATCCCGAAGAATGTTTTTTATCATTTCACTTTTCGAACGTTTTTCTGTGGATTACTCCCTTAATAGAACATTTCTGAGAAACTCTATTTGTCTTGGGTGTTTTCATTAAAGATTAGTGAATATACCAAATTCCCAGCCTCTATCAAAATTTGAAGGAGGCGTTTCTCATTTATTCAACAAATTGAACATTTCGGTATGCGGCACCCCTATAGTAGAAAATATTGGAAATCTGAAATTGCACACTTTCTTCCTTTCGAACGATTTACCCATGCACCAAATTTGAAGTCTCTATCTCATCGCAAAGTATGATTTCCTACCATTTCACTTTTCGAACGTTTTGGTGTGGAGCACCTCCTCCACAGAACATTTTTGAAAAATTCGATTTTTCCAGGGATTTTTTATCGAACGATCAACCCATGTACCAAATTGCAAATCTCTATCTATTCGGGAAGTGCCTAAAAAAGCGTGACAGACGGACACTTAGCAATTAGTATATACTAGCTGAATGCCCGTTGAAAATCAACGGTTTCAAAATAAGCAATCCTTAAATAACGTTAATTTTTGCATAATTCGGGATTAACATTTATTTGGCAAATCGAACATTTGTGTTTGTGGCACCCCTTAAAGTCGAAAATATCAGAAAACTGAAATCGCATATGCTCTTTCTTTCGAACTATCTACCCGTACACCAAATTTGAAGTCTTTATCGCATCGCGAGGCATGGTTTCTCGTCATTTCTCCTTTCGAAGGTTTTTCTCTGCATACATACGTTCTCGCAATAAGCAACCCCTGAATATTGTAATCTTTTAATAATTCACGCGTTTCACATTTATTCAGCAAATCGAATATTTTAGTGTGCAGAACCACTAAAGAAGAAAATATTGGAAAACTTAAATTCGCACTTTCTCCTTTCGAACCATCTACCAGTACATCAAATTAAAGTCTCTATCTCATCCCGAAGCGTACTACTTTATCATTTCCCCTTTAGTATGTTTTTCTGTGGAGCACACCCATAAATGAACATTTTTGAAAAACTCTGTTCGTCTTGGGTTTCTTATCAAATGATTGCCCCATATACCAAATATCAAGCCTCTATCACATTTAAAAGGAAGCGTGTCTCATTTATTCCGAAAATCGTACATATTGGTGTTCGGCACACCCTTAAGTAGCAAATATTGGAAATCTGAAATTGCACACTTTTTTCCTTTCAAACTATCTACCCGTACACCATATTTGATGTCTCTATCCTATCGCAAAGCATGTTTCTCTATCGCTTCATATTTCGAACGTTTTTCTGTGTTCCACCCCCTTAAATGATCATTTTGGGTTTTTTTATCAAATGACTAGCCCATATACTAAATTTCAAGCCTCTATCACATTGTAAAGGAGGCATTTTTCTTTTGTTCGTTAAATCGAACATTTTAGTGTGCGGCACTCCCTACAATATAGCAAACATTGGAAAACTGAAGTTGCACACTTTCTTCCTTTCCAACTATCTAGCCGTATACCAAATTTGAAGTCTCTAACTCATCGCGAAGCATGCTTTTTCTATCATTTCACCTTTCGAATGTTTTTCTGTGGAGTACCCACCCCTTAAATATGCATTTTTGAAAAACTCCATTTTTCTTACGTTTTCTATCAAATGATTCGCCTATATACCAAATATCAAGCTTCTATCACGTTCTAAAAGGGGTGTTTCTATTTCATTCCGAAAATCGAACATTTTTATGTGCGACACCCCCTAAAGTAGAAAATATTGGAAAACTGAAATTGTACACTTTCTTGCTTCCAAATTATACCCGTACACAAAATTTCAAATCTCTATCTCATCCATCAATCAAATTTCAAATATCTATCTACCAAATATCAAGCCTCTATCACATTTAAAAAAAAGCGTGCCTCATTTATTCGGAAAATCAAACATATTTGTGTGCGGCACCCCTTAAAGTAGCAAATATTGGAAATCTGAAATTTCACACGTTCTTCCTTTCAAACTATCTACCCGTACACCAAATTTGAAGTCTCTATCCTACCGAGAAGCATGTTTTTTCTACCACTTCACCTTTCGAACGTTTGTCTGTGTAGTACCCCCTTAATGAACATTTTTGTCAAACCGTATTCATCTTTGGTTTGTTTATCAAATGGTTAGACCATAGCCCATATACTAAATTTCAAGCCTCTATTACATTGTAAAGGAGGTGTTTTTCATTTGTTCAGCAAATCGAACATTTTAGTGAGAGGCACCCTTTACAATAGCAAATGTTGGAAAACTGAAATTGCACACTTTCTTCCTTTCCAACTTTTTACCCGTACACCAAATTTGAAGTCGCTATCTCATCGTGAAGCATGCTTTTCTAGCATTTCACCTTTTGAATGCTTTTGTGTGGAGAACCAAGCCCTTTAAATATACATTTTTAAAAACTCTATTCTTTTTGTGTTGTCTATCACATGGTTCGCTTATATACCAGATATCAAGCCTCTATCACGTTTTAAAAGGGACGTTTCTCCTTTATTCCGAAAATCGAACATTTTGGTGCGCAGCACCCCCTAAAGTAGAAAACATTGGTAAACTGAAATTGTAAACTTTCTTACTTCCAAACTATCTACCCTTACACTAAATTTGATATCCTATCTCATTCCGAAGCATGGTTTTTTATCAATTCACTTTTCGAACGTTTTACTCTGGAGCACCCCCTTTAACGAACATTTTTGAAAAACTATATTCCTCTTGGGTGTTTTCGTCAAATGATTAGCCCATATACCATATTTCAAGCCTCTATCAAATTTTAAAGGAGCCTTTTCTCATTTATTCGGTAAATCGAACATTTTGGTGTGAGGCCCCCCCCCTTAAGTAGAAAATTTTCGATATCTGAAATTGCACACTTTCTTACTCTTTTTGTGATTTCTATCAGGTGATTCGTCCATATACCAAATATAAAGCCGTTATCACGTTTTAAAAGGGGCGTTTCTCCTTTATCCCGAAAATCGAACATTTAGGTCTGCGGCACCCCCTAAATTAGAAAATATTGGTAAACTGAAATTATACACTTTCCTCCTTCCAAACTATCTACACTTATGCCAAATTTAATATCTTTATCTCATTCCGAAGCATGGTTTTTCATCAATTAACTTTTCGAATGTTTTACTCTGGAGCACCCCCTCAAACGAACATTTTTGAAATACTATATTCATCTTGTGTATTTTCGTCAAATGATTAGCCCATATACCAAATTTTAAGCCTCTATTAAATTTTAAAGGAGCTATTTCTCATTTGTTCGGTAAATCGAACATTTTGGTGTGCGGCACCCCCTGAAGTAGAAAATATTGAAAATCTGAAATTGAACACTTTCTTCCTTTCGAAAGATTTACCTTTACCTATTCACCAAATTTGAAATCTCTATCTTATCGCAAAGCATGCTTTCCTATCATTTCACTTTTCGAATGTTTTGGTGTGGAGCACCCCCTCTAGAGAACGTTTGCGAAAAATTCGATTTTTCCAGGGGGTTTTATCGAACGACCGAGCCGAGTACCAAATTGCAAGTCTGTATCTATTCGGGATGTGCCTAAACGAAGCGTGACGACGGACACTTGGCAATTAGTATATACTAGCCGAATACCCATTGAAAATCAACGGCCTCGCAATAAGCAACCCCTGAAGCATAGCATTTTATCTATAAGAAAATATTTCGCAACTGTTTGAGCAGAATTTCGGCGAAATATGTGTGCCGCGAAAGTTAACAAAGCGCGGATAGGGCAGAAAATTTACTGACGCTCACCCTTAAGTTGCGCATTTCTTCCTTTCGAACTATCTACCCGTACGCCACATTAAAGTCTGTCTCATCCCGAATCATTGCTATTTAATCATTTGTCCTTCCGAACGTTTTTCTGTGAAGCACACCCATAAGTGAACATTTTTGAAAAACTGTTTGTCTCGGGTTTTTATATCAGATGATTGGCCCATATACCAAATATTAAGTCTCTATCACATTTAAAATGAAGCGTACTTTATTTATTTGGAAAATAGAACATATTAGTATGCGGCACCCCTTAAAATAGCAAATATTGGAAATCTGAAATTTCACACTTTCTTCCTTTCAAACTATCTACCCGTAGACCAAATTTGAAGCCTCCATCCTATCGCAAAGCATGTGTTTTCTATCACTTCACCTTTCGAACGTTTTTTTGTGTAGCACCCCCTTAATGAACATTTTTGTCAAACCGTGTCCATCTTTGGTTTTTTTATCAAATGGTTTGTCTATATACTAAATTTCAAGCCTCTATCTCATTGTAAAGGATGCGTTTTTCATTTGTTCGGCAATTGGAATATTTTAGTGAGCGGCACCCCCTACAATAGCAAATGCTGGAAACGTGAAATTGTACACTTCCTTCCTTTCCAACTTTTTGCTCGTACACCAAATTTGAAGTCTCTATCTCATTGCGAAGCATTCTTTTTCTATCATTTCACCTTTCGAATGTTTTTGTGTGGAGTACCCACCTCCTTAAATATACATTTTGGAAAAACCCTATTCTTCTTGTGTTTTCTATCAGATGATTCGCCCATGTACCAAATATCAAGTCTCTATCACTTTCTAAAAGGCGCGTTTTTTACTTTATTCCGAATATCGAACATTTTGGTGTGCGACACCCCCTAAAGTAGAATATATTGATAAACTGAAATTGTACACTTTCTTCCTTCCAAACTATCTACCTGTACACCAAATTTGATATCTCTATCTCATCTCGAAGCATGGTTTTTTTATCAATTCACCTTTCGAACGTTTTTCTCTGGAGCACCCCCCCCCCCCCCTCCCATAAACGAACATTTTTGAAGAACTATATTCGTCTTATGTGTTTTCGTCAAATGATTAGCCCTTATACTAAATTTCAAGTCTCTATCAAATTTTAAAGGAGCCTTTTCTCATTTACTGAGTAAATCGAAAATTATGGTGTACGGCACCCCCTTAAGTAGAAAATATTGAAAATTTGATATTGCACACCTTCTTCCTTTCGAACGATTTACCCATACACCAAATTGGAAGTCTCTATCTTATCGTAAAGCATGATTTCCTATCATTTCACTTTTCGAACGTTTTGGTGTGGAGCACCCCCCTCTAGAGAACGTTTCCGAAAAATTCGATTTTTCCCGGGTGTTTTATCGAATGACCGAGCCGTGTACCAAATTGCAAGTCTATCTATTGGGGAAGTGCCTAAAAAAAGCGTGACAGACGGACACTTGGCAATTAGTATATATAGATAGATAGATAGATTGTTTAAATGTTAATGTTCTCATAGTATTAGTTCCTATGGCGGAACAATGGTCGTAATATAGTTTATGCGGATAATGATAATTTGTAATGGATGTAAAATGTATTAAAATATAACAACACAAATCCCTAGAATGCATTCTATTCATCGGTTAATTGGCATGTTGCCAACTTAAAAGAAAAATGAATTCTTAAATATCTTAGAATATGAATGTATGAAATAAATCTCTCTAAGTTATTTTTCTTTTAATCATTGTGACATAAGTGGATCTAAACAACAAAAAAGATGTATGTATGAGAAATTTGAGTTGAGTCTCTCATCCAAATATTTTTACTGTTTACTTTCTGCATCGAATGTTTTATCTGCAATTCTAAGTGTCTTTAATATCAGTGAACGATCAAATCATTTGCCGATAACAGAATGAGCCAACAAATGTAGCCTTTTGCTCTTTATTAATATCCCTAAAAAGGTATTCAATGCTGCCGTATTTATTTTATCCGGCGTTAATAAGTGACACGCATCATTCGCTGTTTTGTCGTGATAAGGAATATCAGCGAATAATTATCGCTCACGCAAGAAAATATTTTCTTGCAGACGATAGCATCCAAAGTGTTCCGACCACAGAGTTTGTCTCATAGTCAGATTGCAGTTTAGTGGTTGTGAAGTGGATGCATTAGAATTTGGTAAGCTACACAAATTATTTTCTTTCTTACTTTCCATGCATACATAACTTAGTATAATGTATATTATTACTCTCGCTATATATATATATTATTACGGCGCATTCTCTGGAATCGTGAGTGTGCGCTCAGGATACAAGAATGAGTCCAAAATTTCTGGATAACTAAGACGTTTATTCACGAGCACAGCGTAAACAGGAACAATACAGTAAAACAACATTTAAATGTTACACTAATTTCACAAAACAACAAATAGTATTCTCGAAAGAATGGCGTGTCTCATTTCATAAAATAGCGGCTACTATTCTCAAAACATTGACTTATATCACAGTTCAATGGAGAGCGTATTGCATCTACTGCTCTCCAATGGAGTGACGTCTCCTTTTATAGACTCTATAGAAACTTCTAGAAATCTCTATCTCATAGAATATTCGTTATTTCGAGGTAGTTCTCGACTTTTCGAAATGTCGCCAAATTGGCGATAAATCCCCAAATATGGCAACCCCCAGAACTTCAGCATATGACAACCTTAGATTCACGCCATAGAAAGGTTTCCTGTACGGGTGTTTTCTCCGTCTGATTTTCAAAAGAGCCTTCAGTGAGGACATTTTACACATTCGCAACAATATTACTAATCTATCCATTTCATCCACGCTTTGTGACCTCGAAATAGCTTGCGGTTTTTAAATGTGACACCTACACATTTGTTGATAATTTTTCAGAATATCAAAACCTCTTTCAGATGTAGGCATAAAAATGCCGCATGTTTTATAATTCTGTTAACATGTTGTATGGAAAAATATATTGAATCTTATTTCCACGCGCCACAAAATGATTTTAATTGTTTTCGATTGGCAGGGAAAGGATATAAAATTGTGCTCTTACCACGTCGGGCTTGTGAGTATTTCGCTACGCGACAAAATTATTTAACTATTATGAAACGATTTTTAACAATTAGAAAAATTACATCGCGTTTCATTTAAAGTTATTTATTTTTTCTAGTTTTAATTGCTGGCAGCGAAAGGATATCAAATTGTGTATTTATTATTTTTGTGAGGCAAAGTGGTGTAAGTTTTTTTTTTTTTTTTTTTTTTAAATTCCTTTGCATCGTCACGTCTAATTCGAATTATTAATTTTTTCCCCGTTGACTTGGAAGCCCGAGACCGATCCAATGAGATCAAAATTGAGAGTCTCGCTCGAGTGGAAGGACTAGATTCATGGCGTTAGAAAGAAGGAGATAAAACTCTTATGGATGAAACGCTTTGAAAACGAATGGAACGTTTTGAGGATTATATCTAGGTGTCGCTAGTGTTAGTAAAGTGGTCGCTAATGTTAGTTAACTCTACAGAAAGGCGTAGTATTTAACATACGTATTTTTGATTATTTTTAAATTAAGGGTTCCTAAATTATGAGTATAATTAATCAGTATTTTTTCATAGTTGTAGGATGGAGTACAGAATACATGGAGATATAAAAAATTGGAAGGTAAAATAATTTGAATATGTAGGAATATTCTTGGTTGTTTCAGTTCTAATTTGCATTGCGCCAATAATTTACTTTTACAAAATTGACAGTTTAAATAAATATTTCAGATCTTTCGATATAGAAATATATACAACGCAGGGATACTTAACTCCTTTTACCCCTATGGTTCGATTATTTCGAAAACTGGTTTTGAGTGTTTTGATTATCTCTTCGCACCTTCACCCCTAATTCGGAATTTTAGATTTTCCTCTGATCTCGAAGTTAAGACGGATCGAATGACACAAAGTGCTCGATAATTTTGATTCATCACCCTATCAGTTTAGTGCATGGGTGTTTCACGCGTTCAGAAGGAATTAAAAATTAACCGTTGGTCATAGACGTTAAATGCAATATACAAAATAATCAGCAAATAGAGGAGAATTTAGTTATGATACCTGTGCACTCCCGGGAACTATAATTTCGTAAAAATGCAAAATTTAATCTTTTTATACGGCTTCTCGATCAGAAGATTGTCAAATAGTAAAATTTTCTTCGTGCAACCCTTTCGCGACGATCGGCACGCCCACGTGCCAGATGCGAACTTGCATTCAAGGACGAACGGCACTCACTCGGGCCAGAGGAAATTTTACCGCAAGCGGATAGTGGCACCTATAAGTGCCACCACGCGGAACGTTTTAATTTGTGTACTAGATGGCGTTACTTGTCCATGGAACTAACTTCAATGTATTTTGCAGAGGCATGACCTTGGCAGAAGAGGATCGAATGAATTATTTCTCCATTTGGAGCGGTGAAAATCATTTTGTAATATAAACAAACAGAGCAATTCTCGTAGCATCAACAATTTTATAATTGAGTTTCGGTTTTTATTTTTATTTCAGCGTTATGATTTCGTTGGTGAATCATAGGAATATAAGAGAGTATTTTTTCTTTTGTTTGGGTTTTAGAGGCAGTGAAATTATTCGTTTATTTCGGATAAAAGAATGGGAGCAACTAATGAGTATTTTGTATTTAGATTTGTATGAAAATTATACATCAAATAGAACATAAATATTTCTTTTATTCCTGAAAAAAGTAGATTTCTGTGTTGAATAGGTGATTTTTAGTGAATTTTTTTCGAGAGTTAGGCTTAGCCCAAAAAATGCGCCGTCCTTTACGACCAGTTCGGAAGCGAAGCGCTTCGTCTTTTGGGCCGTGACAGCTCCGGAATGCCGCCGTCCCGAAAGGGTTATTTAGGACGAAAGACATTTACCCCGAACCTTCTGATGAAAAGTTCGCTGATATATTCCAATTATTGTAATTGGGCATTTTTCGTTCGATTGAAAGGGCCCAGCAACAAATAAATTATTCAACATTAAGTGGTAGTCAATTTCAATTGGCTGTTTTCCTGTTCCAAATTGATTTGCTGGTGTCCTATTCACTGTCATTGGGAGTTAACTATTTACATTTGCAGTTCAGGTAAAATGGAACGAATAAGTCAAAAGGATTTAAATGATCGAAAATCAAAGCGAATTTTTCATCAAAAGATACTTGGTCTTTCACCCTAATGTAGCACGGCGAAAATATTACTAATTGGCATTTTTTAATCGAGGGGCCCGCACAGAAAAATATTAAATTTTGCATATTTGTGAAATTATAGTTTTGGGAGTACAACTATCATAGCTAAATTCTCCTCTGTTTGCTGATAATTTTTTCATATTTTATTTAACTTCTATAACCTTTGATTTTATATTCCTTTCAGACACTCTTTGTGAAATACCTTGTATAGATAATTATGGGAAGTATTGCGTCGAGGAATCGAGTTTTCGACTGATTTATCCGTTTAAACAATCCCTAAATTCGAATTATAATCGAACGCTTTTTGAGGTGAGTATGTGCGAGCCTATGGATCTGACGAATGAATGGAAAGTTTTGAACGGAATTTGGTACGAATATTATAATGGGTGGATACTGTAACTCTTTAGATTTTATACGGGATCGAAAATTTGGAAGACCTTAAACATTTCGAACAAATTGAAAAAAAATGCGGGACATTAAAAAATGCCAAATAAATAACATTTTTATACGTGATGTATCATTAGAAAACGAATGAACTCCTTTTTGTGACTCTAGCATTAATTTTTCTGCACGTTTTCAAATAAATTTATATAGAAAATTGCATAAAATGAAAAAAAAAGTGAAGTTAACACGTTCACTTTCCATGTGCAACATTATGCGATAAATATATTAATATCATTCACCTGAATTTAGTTCTTGCTATTGACGAGAGAAGACACTTTCTACATACAGTTCTGTGTTTTGATGACAAACAATCTACCCTTCGTCATTTATTTCACTAGATATTTTTATACTGTCAGTTGTGTTTTGATATGGATAATGCACGTAAGTATAATTTTTTTGTGTGTGCCAATAATAGGCAATATTAGCGCCCAATTTCAACCTACGTTATGTTAGTTTAATGATAGTAACATTGTAGTTTGGCCTTTTTATTTTACGCTTATGTGGCGACTTTACGCAAGATAATTAAATAGTCTCCTTTTCAGATTGATTCATGAAAAGTTAAATGCATTATTGATGTATGAAAAATATAATTAGGATTTAGATTTGAGTTTTAGGGATCTATCGATTGGAACTCACGTCTTCGATTTTATGAAATAGAATATTATTTTCTAATTGTATAAAACGTTTAATAATGCTTAGCTGGCGATAGCAATTTTTCTTATCAAGTCATATTTGCGTGAAATATCAGTTAATACGAACTTTGAAATAGTCTTACTCATTATCATAAAGAAAAACGGTAAATTTTAATGTACTAAAGACATAGTGCCATGAATCTTGTATTATTTCGCTGTGAAAGATGTAAAGTAGAAGTCATTGGAGAAAGTCATCCCATTTTTCTTTTGTTATCTTTGAAGAGCGTTTTTATCTTTGTTAGACGTTGATCTTTCTGTTGTGTAACAATTACTATTCTTTACAAATAAATATCAGTTAATACGAACTTTGAAATAGTCTTACTCATTATCATAAAGAAAAACGGTAAATTTTAATGTACTAAAGACATAGTGCCATGAATCTTGTATTATTTCGCTGTGAAAGATGTAAAGTAGAAGTCATTGGAGAAAGTCATCCCATTTTTCTTTTGTTATCTTTGAAGAGCGTTTTTATCTTTGTTAGACGTTGATCTTTCTGTTGTGTAACAATTACTATTCTTTACAAATAAATATCAGTTAATACGAACTTTGAAATAGTCTTACTCATTATCATAAAGAAAAACGGTAAATTTTAATGTACTAAAGACATAGTGCCATGAATCTTGTATTATTTCGCTGTGAAAGATGTAAAGTAGAAGTCATTGGAGAAAGTCATCCCATTTTTCTTTTGTTATCTTTGAAGAGCGTTTTTATCTTTGTTAGACGTTGATCTTTCTGTTGTGTAACAATTACTATTCTTTACAAATAAATATCAGTTAATACGAACTTTGAAATAGTCTTACTCATTATCATAAAGAAAAACGGTAAATTTTAATGTACTAAAGACATAGTGCCATGAATCTTGTATTATTTCGCTGTGAAAGATGTAAAGTAGAAGTCATTGGAGAAAGTCATCCCATTTTTCTTTTGTTATCTTTGAAGAGCGTTTTTATCTTTGTTAGACGTTGATCTTTCTGTTGTGTAACAATTACTATTCTTTACAAATAAATATCAGTTAATACGAACTTTGAAATAGTCTTACTCATTATCATAAAGAAAAACGGTAAATTTTAATGTACTAAAGACATAGTGCCATGAATCTTGTATTATTTCGCTGTGAAAGATGTAAAGTAGAAGTCATTGGAGAAAGTCATCCCATTTTTCTTTTGTTATCTTTGAAGAGCGTTTTTATCTTTGTTAGACGTTGATCTTTCTGTTGTGTAACAATTACTATTCTTATGAGGCAAATTTGAGCAACTTATATAAGAATAAATAACACAATAATGCATTTCCTTTTTTGGAACAGCTGCATTACTGCGTTATTTGTGCATATACACGTTGCTTATGTTTTCTTTATCCTTCGCGCACAAAGTATTTTACTTATACAAGGTAGGATCAAAAAGTTCGGAGACTGCTGATATCTCCAACCTGATTGGAGGAGAAGGGAATTATTTTACCGTGGCGTAGAGGCACATGTGACGCGAGATGTGAAAAGGAAGAAACAGGTGTTTTCCTCATGAAGACTAGAGAGAAGGAGAGGACACGCCGTAGTGAAGAATTGCATTTTTTCCCTGGCCAAGCGATGCACTTCACAATTCTGCTAATGGTACCGCCCTCTAGTGCACATTGTGTAAACTAAAAACTCATTTTTTCAATTATAATACGCAGTTTTAAAACAAATGTTTTCAGTTTGAAAATAATATTTAATTCGTATTGAAAGTAAATAAAAAAAAAGGCAAGCCGTGTTAATTTTATTTTTCATCTCTAAGAATTATAACTCATAGAGATGAGAAACTTCATGAAAAAACTTGATGAGACTGCACTTGCTCATTAATTTTAAAATACAGTCGTATAAATTTCGGGATATGAACGTATTAAAATCTAACATTAGCTTTAATATATTTTTAGATTTTATTTTCTTGATTGATATTTCCCTGCAGTGAAATTCTAATCCATAACTTTTGTCAAAAAATGATGAGAATATGCATATAAAATAATATATGTTAAGCACATAAATTAATTTGTAATAATTACACATTTGCAATTTATTTTATGTGCTTACCAATGTTTTAGGAAGTTTACTTTTAAGTTACTTTGTATTTGAGAATGTTTCAACTATACCACTGTTAAAATGATACCTTCAACTTGAAACACTGTAAAATTATCTTTACCTTTAAATAATCCAAACCTGCAATATTATATTATCTGTTAACAGCAATCTCGAATTCTAATAACTCGGTTTAGAATGTATTTATAAAAGATAGCGCTCTACAATGAATAGGATATTAATTTTAAAATGCTATCTATATTTCAATATATGCACTGTGTTTAAGAATATGTATTATTACAAGCAAACAGAGGGAAATGTTACGAGAAACAAAACATTGTAAGCTGTTATCGATATAAATAAAGTTGAAAATCTGCTTGTGTGTTTGTCTCATCGCAGGAGAATTAACTAGTGCACTGAATTTCATGAAATTTTGTGGATAGTCATAAAATAGCCCTTCTTAAAATTTAATCCATGTCTCGAGTTTCCAGGACCAGGGGTTATCAAGACATTTATGTAAAAAGAATCTCCCATAGACAGGGCCTGATTGTTACTTTGTAACTGAATCAGCACGAGCCTTCGGGGCCGCGGCCCTAGGCCCCAAATTTTAAAGGGCCCTAAATTTTGTATGTGATACAAAGATTTAAACAGAAATAATTTAATTAATTTAAAACTGATATTCGTTTTCATTGTAAATTAAAAAATATGTTAATAGATATCCTTTAAAGTCTTAATAAATTACATTTTATAAAGTAAAGAGTTTGGAAATTCTATGCATGTACCAAATTGCTTTTGGAGCTGTGATCCTGAGCCCCCAAATTTGTTATATGTTAATATTTTGCATATGTTTGGCATGTATTGAATGCATGCATATAGGCCCCAAATTAACATCAGGCTCTGTGTCCCATTTTGGCTTTATCAGGCCCTGCCCTTAGATAGCATTATGGAAATTATCTTTTTTTTGCAAGTTTATTTATTTTTTTTTTAAATGACATCATGTTACTAAGCAACATAATTAAACAATTAAAATGTGAATAAATAAGAAATCCATATAACAATAAATGTGATCAGAATGACATTATTTTGAAAGGTTGTGGAGATAACAAATATTTTCAATTTTTTAAACAGAATAAAATTGGTAAGGGTATATCTTCTAATACCATTTCAGCACTTTCAATTCAGCATATGTTGATTAAATTTCATAGCGCTTTCATTCAGGCATATATTGATTCAATTTGATATTTTTTATAAATTTGTTTAAGAATGGATATGCTGCTAGTGAAAAATACTTAGGTTTCATAATTTTACACTTTGCCTAAAAAGTTGAGAAGAGGGATTCTTTCCAAAATAATTTTGTTCAATATCCAGGCAAATTTAGGTTATAAAACAATATCAATAATACAGGTAACAATATTGTGTATAGGTAACAACAGGGTGGCATACAAGTAATAGAGTGTTTTAAGGTATCTTCGTTACATAGAATTTTGTCAATGATTGTGCGAGCTAAAATAATGCTCTTCACATTGCTAGGTTCTGTGTAAATCCTTGACTAGAAAAAAAAAATATAAAATCAGTGCAATAAGTGCTTATTGATCATCTCATTGCCTACCTTATGCTGATGAGTGGTAAGAACCATGAAATCATTCACATGTGGTTAAGTACTTATTTGCTTGTATGCAGCAGTGTGTTTTAAGGTAGCAGTTGCTTTACTGTTATAGATATCTGCTGTCAAACTTGGCCCAAATTCCCAAACAAATTACTTTGTGGACCACACTGTTTTATATATAATACACCCTTTTTTTTAGAGGTTATAGGAAACAAAATACTCATTTTATTAACACAAACTTTTATTGATATTTTTTTATTTAGAACACATGATTGCACATGCCATAAACATTCCTTTGATAGTTGGATCCAAACTGCATATCACCAATTGAACAGTCTGAGATGCAACGATGGCTAAAAATACCAAAATTAACTTCCTTGAATTACAATAAAGGCAAAGGTTAAGACTATCTTTGCATCCTATCCTAGAAAATTAAAATCATTTGACATATACATAAAATTGTTATACATTATTAATGAATTCGATTAAAAATGGGCTTTTACCATTTGTTTTAATTTTTACATACTATGACAAATAGTTAATAAACAAAAATATACATGCACTATATAAATATATTAAAAAATTTATATGAAATTACTTACGTGCCACACTGTACATAAAAAGCATATATTCTTCATATTCTGTGAAATGAGAATATTCTTGAAAATTTTCAGCCAAAAAACCACTAAAGAGATTGCTGACATTATAAAAGCAGCATAACTCTCTAGTGATCATTTAGCTCTAAATGGTTGTAGATGAAGAAACGGTACTGTATATCTCAGAAATCCTATAACAAAATCTAAAAGTTTCTATTAAAATTAAAAGAAACACAGAATGATACTCAATAAAGACATAAAATAATTGTAGGATTGCACATTAAATCAACAAATCTCCATGACTCTTAAAAACATGAAATTCTTTTACCAAATCTTTTATTACCAAACATCAAAATTATTCTGTGACTTCATGCACTTAGTTAAAAGCTTGGAGTTCTATTAAGTATTTTTCCAAAACATGCAAAATTGTTATATTTCTTGCAACCTCTAAGAAGCATGCTATTTCTTATTTGCTATTCTTGAACTCCATCCTAAACTAAATTATACACATACAATCCATCAAAATACTACAATTTTTACTTGTAGCTACTTACATGCATCACTGTACTTAAAAATCACCCATTCAACATATTTGGTGAAATGAGAATATCCTTGAAAGATTTCTACAAAAAAACTAGAAAGTTTGTTGAAATTTTTAACAATTCTGATATATTTTGTATCATAACATTCTAAGTGCCCAATTGCATGCACTCTGTTTAAAATTGCTAAATTGTTAAACTTGATGCACTCTGTTAAAAACATACAGTTTTGTTAGTTTTAAAAAACATGTAAAATTGTTAGATTTCATGAAATCTATTATATCACTCCTTGAGCTCTAAATTATGCATATGCGATAAATCAAAATAATACTATTTTCACCTGCAACTACTTACATGCCTCACTGTACTTAAAAATTACACATTCTCCATATTCTGTGAAATGAGAATATCTTTAAAAGTTTTCTGAAAAAAAAAAAGAAACTAAAATTTGCAGAAATTTTAAAAATCTTTAACAATTCTGATATTTTTATGTACCAGAACATGCTAAAAAGATGTCTCATTGCATGCACTCTGTTAAAAATTGTTAGACTTCATGCACTCTGTTAAAAACATACAGTTCTGTTAATTATTTTTTCAAAACATGCAAAATTGTTAGATTTCATGCAATCTATTAAAACACTTCTTGAGCTCCGCCTTAAGGCAAGTTAAATTATGCACATTCAGTAGATCAAATTACTACAATTTTTACCTGCAACTACTTACATGCCTCACTGTACTTCAAACTCACATATTCCCTATGTTCTGTGAGATGAGAATATCCTTGAAAGTTTTCTGCAAAAAAACTAAAATTTGCAGAAATTTAAAAAATCTTTAACAATTCTGATATTTTTATGTACCAGAACATGCTAAAAATATGTCTGATTGCATGCACTCTGTTAAAAATTGTTAGACTTCATGCACTCTGTTAAAATCATACAGTTCTGTTAATTATTTTTTCAAAACATGCAAAATTGTTAGATTTCATACAACCTATTAAAACACTTCTTGAGCTCCACCTTAATCTAAATTATGCACATGCAACAGATCAAAATACTACAATTTTTACTGTTAAAACACACAGTTCTGTAAATTAGTTTTCCAAAACATGCAATATTGTTAGACTTTATGCAATCTGTTAAAAACATGGTATTTTACTTCTTGAACTTCCCCTCAATCTAAATTAAACACATTCAATAGATTTATGATTTTGAAATGTTAAAGTTAATATTAAAATTCACCAGATTAAATGTTAAAAAGTTAAATTAAATATTATTCCATTTAAGATTTTAATAATTTTTATACATTCCAAATATCTGCACTCTTTCATTTAGAATATTAATAATAAACTGAAGGATAAAAACAAATTAAAATAAATGTTTAAATTATGTAAAAAATGTAAAAATTTAAAAAGAAAACTGTAAATTTCTAATAACCAGAAGCACATGAAATATTGTGAAATTTCAAATCTTTAGCAGTCTTCATTATGCATTAAAAATGTTATATTCTTTCACAGAATTAAAATTGAAATATTCAACAGAGAGCATATTAAATGTTATCACTCTTAAGATCTTCAAGAATTTTTATACATTCCAGAGAATAAGTGCCCAACAAGCGAAAGAGCATATACAATAATAAATTAGAGACAATACTTCCAAAGAATGCTTTCATCTAGTGTGTTATTAAAGCAAGTGATAGACCATTACCTCATATTCGCAATAATGCAATGTACAATGCAATAATGCAATGTAAAAAAAAATTTGTACATTGTTGCAAATTACTCAGACATTTTGATGTCAGCATCTATGCTTGGGGATTTTGTGGTGGAAAATGGAGAGTTACGAAAAATGTAAACAAAAATGTAGCTTATGCCCCCAAACGCAATAGATATAAATATAAATATTTTTTCTTGTTTTGTCATAAATATGATTCAGATTATGAATATATAAAAATAATTTTGATATTTTGAACTTTCTTTCCTAAAAACTTGAGGAACAGATTGGATATAAAGAATTTACACACACACATTAGTATAAAACATCACATTTAGTATAAAATGAAAAAAACCCAAGGTTTCCACTTATTTCTTTACAAGTTTTTGTTTTTGCAATTAACATGATTCAGATTATGAATATATAAAAATAATTTTGATATTTTGAACTTTCTTTCCTAAAAATTTGAAAAAGTATCTATTCGAGTGTTTTTTCATTTTTCTTACTTTCATTTGAAATATCTCTGAAAGTATAAAGATATAAACAGATATCAAAATATCATATTTAGTATAAAATGAAAAAAACCCAAGGTTTCCACTTATTTCTTTACAAGTTTTTGTTTTTGCAATTAGCATTTTTAACAGCATTTCAATATTATTTCAATTAGTTATTTGTTTTAGAGCATATAATATTTACAAGTATTAACAAATCAGTCAGTGGCATTAATTATTGAAAATACAGTTTGGGCAGTAAAAAAAATGTAAATACAATTTCAAATAATTAATTAACAAAATCATAATTTAAGTTATCTTTATACCAAGGATGGGGAGTCTGGCATCTTAACACATTTTAGAAGAGTGTTAATTGAGTATATTGTATTAATTTAACGTGATTTACCTTATAAAAGTTTTTTGCTTTTGCAAGGAGTCGAAATTATTTTTTTTTACTCCTCATCCCTGATTTATATAAAATTAGAAAAGATACTCCCTTATTTAGTGGCCTTGGCAAAATCGCATTGGAGACACAGATTACACATATTATTATGTATATTGTATTATGCATATATTTACAACAAAGGCGACCAAACTTTGTAATTAATCAACTTGTTTACTTAATATGGCCAAGGCTTCCATTTTAAATAAGGGAGTACTTTAAACAGTTACTTACTTTGATATCCCTATTATATTGAATAACTATTCTTTTTTCTGAGTAATATGATACATTCCATCTGGCACACATCACAAAATTATCCACATGAGTAATACTCCAAAAAGAATTTGGTTTTTCCACAGACTGAAGATGCATCAAAAAGTTGTCAAATGTAAAATCTTTTTCTGATTCTACCACAGGCGAATCATCAACATATTTACAATCAATTGTATTTTCAGTTGTACAGATTTTAGATTTTTTCGGTGGTGCAGCTCTGCTTGCAGGCAATTTCCTGTTAGGCTTGGTCTTACATAAATAAGGTGGCAGATGTGGAAAAATTTTGGAATTGCTCCTGATTTTAAAATGTACCTCATTCTTTCTAATTGAAAAGCACTTCCATAAGTAAAACATTTTCAATATCCTCATCCAAAAAATGCAATTCACAGACCTTACTTATTTTGGTCAATTCTTTGTAAGCTCTAGGTATGGCCAATTTCCTTTTGGGAATAGATCAGCATCCTAAAATAAAATGCGTTACAATATTTTTATTTATTAGTTATCTTTTTATGTATTACTAAACACTGCATTACAATCTTCTTATTTATTTATATATAAAAGTGCTTAATAGATGCTCACCACAAAATCTATGTTTACAGGAAATACAATAAGCACACATTTAGCATTGTTGGCTATCAGTTACAATGATCGTATGCGAAACAAAACTTTTGACTTATAAAATGTCAGATTAAAATAACAAATACTTCATTGTATTCACAGCTTCAAATTTTATAGGGTGGGGGGGGGGGGGGGGAAGTGCACTTCAAATGTAATGGCCCTCTTAAAAGAAAGAAATTTCCTTTCAAAATCAATTATTTTATAACTATAGCAAGTAAAACTGACTGAGAAGCGTTTGTAAATATACAGTGAAATCTAATAAAGATATGATACTTACATGCGGCGGGTAGAATAAAGTGGGATTCTTTTTACCTTCAATTTTACGTTGTTTTCTGTCACTGTCTTACTCTCAGGAACGAAACATGTACTAGAAACCATATTTTGAGAAAAATCGAAGTATTGGTAATAAAGGAATAAATTAAAATCAAATAAACTTGTGATCAACCTAATGCTATTTGAATGGAACAATAAGGACTGTACTAACAGCAGCGCCACTAAATTGGAATCTTTCTTCCCATCAATCATTTGTCACTTTTCTCCGCTGCAGCCTATTTCGTTTCCCCTCCTTCTATCTAGTCTTCATGGTTTTCCTAAACAATGCGTGTCAGCGAACTGTAGTCGTTCGCGTTCGTCGAAAACGGAAATGGCGTTTGAAGAACAACGTGCGAATATCAAATTCTGCCAGCGTTTGGGGAAATCGCCGACAGAAACATGGCACCTGCTGCAGCAGGTGCTATGTTTCTGTCGGCACTGAAAACCCTGCACTGCGGACTTGCAAATCTTCCATTCCAAATCTCGTGTCACATGTGCCTCTACGTCATGGTAAAATAGTCCCCCTCTTCTCTAATCAGGGTTGGAGATATCAGCACAGTCTCCGAACTTTTTGATCCTACTTTCAGGGCTGTCCTGAAGTAAATTATTGAGAGTTTGCGGTGCTGTCTCATTTAAAAAGTATTGAAATTATGGGATTTCAAGGGGCGGAGCCCCTGGTGGGTGTGTGAAAGAGGGGTGCTACCCCCCCCCTGAAAATTTTTGAATCATTTAGGCCATATAATTGCCATTTTTAAACCCATAAATGACTTTTTCACAATATTAGTAGCTTAATGCTTAACAGGACATATATTAATATATATATAATATGTATATATATATATATATATAAATTCCCAAAAAGGACAAGTAGCAATGTACTCGTTCAGATTCTAGATGTGTGACAGAAGTACCGGCCGGGGGGAGTTGCGACCCCCAGCACTCCGGTTAAAGCCTTTTCCGCCATGGCAAACGCTCCCGGTAACCGATACTCCCTACACGATTTCCTTCATGACCCTTTATACTTCCGTAAAAATTACACACATATACAATTTCAATAACATGTAAAAAGCTAAAAGTTTACTTTTCCACGCTAAAACTATCCATGAATCATGTTGTAAAAGTATAACAAATAATTTAAAATATAAAATATTCAAGACTATTAAAATCCCAGTCTGAGAGGATCAAAACTAATGTTTGAAATACAATCAGAGTGTCTGTATTTTTAAATATGGACTCAAGACCTATTGGCTACTCCATCGCCATATATATACTAATGTTTGAAATCATTTAACTCATGGTCAATTATTACTGTAAAAACTATATATTCAAGACTATTGAAATCCATGTTATTATTATGAAAATCCTTTTCTGGATACCAAAACCTATTGGCTTCTTTATCACCATAAAAATCCTAAAATTATTAATATATATATATATATATTAATAATTGTTAATCTATTAATATATATATATATATATATATATATTAATAGATTAACAAACATAGATCATTTTGTAACTTGGAACGCTTTCTATTTTTTCCTGCACTTACTTTTGTTTTCTTGTAACTATTCACACACACTTATTTTAATATTACCTACATACATAATTCTCATTCCTTCCTTAATACCCACTAATATTATGAAGTTATTTCCATCATTTGGCAATATCAGTTTACACTTTTATTAAAACATTAAGAAAAAAAAAACATTTACAACATAGAGAAAAGTGGTCAAAAATTATAATTAGTTCGCTGTCAATTCTTTTACACGTTCACTTTTTAGCTGCCGCCCAGGTGGTGAAGTGGATAGCGTCTTCGGCTGCTGTCTTGTGGGCTCGGGTTCGAATCCCGAATAAGGCATGGATGTTTCTCGAGGATAAAGTCAGTCTTTCGCCTTCTGGGTCCTCGTCTAAATGTTAAGCTGCACCCCCTCCGACCTTCGTCAGTGATGCGTTCTTGTAATAAACTTTGTTCTTTCGTCTTGTGTCTTTCTTCGTTTTTTCCTACTTCCTGCGTCACTGGTCGGCATCGCCGAAACAGGAGGTCATCAGTAAACAACAACAAACAAAACTTTTTAGCTAATAACCTGTAGCTGTAGTAACCTAGTAACTATATAAAATATTACTAGAGATAAATATTCTTGGGCAGACAGCTTCGTTAGAAGGGGGATTGATACCTTACACGGCTAAGGGCTTCTCAAATTTTTGATAACAAAGAGGGAAATTCATTTAAATAGCGTTTGTAAAAACAAATCTCCGTTTCTATTTTCTGTCGCCGACTTCAGGATACCTCAGCGTCGATCATCAGCACTTTGTTGAAAGTTGCCCCAAAACCAGCAAATGCAAAAACTTTCTTGAGACCTTGAGAGTACGCGGCGCGTACTCTGTATTTTTCAAAATTTCTTGAGTATACCTTGTATTGACTATTCTTATGAGTTTAAATGATATAAGGTCGCATTAGGAGTCTGTCATGCTTAAAATTTTAATGCATTAAAGAGTAATATCTCTATATTAAAATAAAGTTGCTGACGCCGTCGCTGTTTGACAAATTTCGAGTTCCTCGAGTTTCTCTGCCCCATACCGCAATAATTAATTCTATAGAAAAATAATTCTTTTTCCGATAATTTTCGAATTCGAGATTTTGAAGAATAAGATCTGAACCATTTTGGAATCACTTTTAGAAAAACGTTCGTTTGTGTGTGGACAATATATACAATCCCGATATCAAATATTATGTGTGTCATTATGTGAAAAGTTAGAACTAGATAGAAGTTATAGCAATTGTTATGACTAGAACTCGAATGGTTTGAACTCCAGGATTTCCATAGCATTGTTTCCTATAAAAAAGAGTGATAATTCTCGGAATAATGTTAAAAATATGTGGTGTTGTTTTTTAGTATAACTTATTGTTTTCTAGTGTAACTTAATTATACTTTTTTAGTATAACTTATAATCTATTTTAGTATAACTGTTTAGTATTACTTAAATTTATTTAAAGTAAGCTTCAACTGTTTAAATTCTAGCTCATGTTTTTTTTTAACTTAAACTCATTGAATAACTGAATGTTTCAAAAATGTTTATTAATTCTGAGGAAATGATCTTGTCATTCCATAAAGTTTATTCATTTTTAGGGATATGCTTAATTAAGAAAGGTTAGATCTAAGTTGTATTTTGCGTAATTATTAAAAAGTTTTTATAAGATTAATTGTAGTATAAATAAGTACCTATTAATAAAAATGGTATTTAGAAGTAATGATAATTAAGCCCAGTGTTGGCAATACCACTACTGTGTTTTAATACAAATACAGTAGAATAAGTATTTGTGCAGGTTAAAACATTTTTGTAAAACTTTAGGTTAAACACCATTTTCGGGAAACCTCGTAATAACAACAATCTATGCAAAATAACATTTTTGGGAAGCTTTGTGTGAACTACAATTTTTTTTTCATATCCAGGATTCATGAATTGTTTGTCAAGTAATACCAACGTAATGTAACTAGTTTAGCAATGCACACTATTTTGTAAAAGTTACGTAGGCCATCTAATATGTGTATATATACAGGAAGTCTGTACGGGCCAAAAATCTCAAACATTCGCCTGTCCGACCTGACAGTACCTGTACTCTTTCGACATAGACTGCCTGACCTTACCGAAGATGTAAGTTATGTATCTATTTAGACTCACCAACTTCTCCGAAAGGCTTTCAGACCCACGGTTTTAATGTGCTCGTACTCCGCGTAAACACGGGGATAGTTTGGACAGAGCCGGGAATCGAACTCGGGTCCCCCGAGTGCATTCCATGAGCCTTAACCACTGGGCTATCCGTCACCAGCAACCTTTCGTTTTTTATCTAGGCCGTCCGACCTGCCCGAAGGTGTAAGGTGGACGACCGGGACAGTGCTACTCAATTTACACCGGAACCCAGTGGAGCGGCATCCACAGGAACCGTACTTTCCTTCCCCTACCATCAACATCTTAGGACTTTTGGACTCACAAATGTAACGTGCCAGTGCTCCGCGTTATCGTGAGGGCTTTCGAGTGCGATCTCCTTGCCTTCAACGCTAAATAACTCAAAAATTAATTCGGGAGGAGGGGGAAAGAGCTCAGAGGTGTTTCAGGGCCCGACCTGAACCATCTTTGTACTGAATTTTCGTAGCTGTAGGCAGAATTGGGCAAAATATATTGAAAATGTCTTTTGCCCAACTCTGCCTGATTAGTTTTTGAGTTATACATTGAAAATGTATTTTCAATACAAAATACATAGGTTTTAGGGCATAAAATACAAAATACTTTTGAAATTTAAAAAATTCCAAATACAAAATACATGTATTTTCAAAATACATTTTAAAAAATTAAATAGTGCTGTGTATTGTGGGTAGCACATGACTTTCCTTATATAATGCAATAAATTGACTCCTTTTACAGTAAAAAAATAATGTATAAGATCCACGGTACTGTGTTTTTAATGTTGAATTGTACATTTGGTGATTTTCTGGATGACAGCATGTGAAACTCTTTCAAAGTACCCAATGAACTTATATTATTTCATACAACTCTAAATTAACAATTATCAAATTTGATAACATCCTCAATATGCGATATAGTCCATATATTAAAATATTTTGATAATTAATTCATCAATTATGCGTTATTTTCATTTATTTAGGTCATTTTTGCAATTTTGAAAAAATTTTCTTCAATCTGGTTCGAAATATCGCCAACTTGGCAATACTTTGTTAGATTATTCACTAAGTTTGCTAAATACATCACCAAGTGTTACAGACAAACGGAAAGAAGTGTATTTCTCATATACTAGAGGATATGCCTGCCATACACTGTAAAAAATCCCAAACTGTAAAAAAACCCATTGTTAATTTTACAGTAAAAAGTCCTGACAATTTGGGCGCTAGGACTTTTTGCTGTAAATTTTACAGTACTACTGTAAAATTCCACTACACTTTTGCTGTAATTTTTACAGTGTTTAATACCGTAAATTTTACAAAAAATTGTAATTTTTACAGCAGTTTATACTGTATTTATTACAATGCTTTAAACTGTATATTGTATGGTACTTCTATAAAATTTTACTGCACTTTTTATAGCGTTTTATACCGTAAATTTTACAAAAAATTGTAAATTTTTACAGTGCCCTATACTGTATTTTCTACAGTACTCCTGTAAAATTCTACAGCACTTTTTTTTGTACTTTTTACATTGCTTATACTGTATATTTTACAGTACTCTTACTGCACATTTTACTGTATTTTTATAGTGTTTTACACTGTAAATTTTACTGTAATTTTGTAAAATTCTACTACACATTTTGCTGCATTTTATACTTTAAATGTTAGAAAAATGTCTAATTTTGACAGGATATTTTTAAATAGCTGATAGCATGTTAACCAAGTTCTTTTGCATTATTTTAATAGGAATTTTTACTGCAAATTTTACCAGTGCTGCAAACATTTTATAGTATTAACAACTTTTTAAATCGCGAATATTACAAAAATACTTTAGAATATGACTATTTATGACAAATTCTGCAGAATTTTTTAAAACCTAATATGAGTTTAAAACATTTTGCATACGATGTTACATTTTAATAAATTCCCCTTTCTTTTTTAAATCAATGTATTTTCATACTGCATTTGTTGTCCTCTGTAAAATATGTAGAGTAGATATATTAATTTAATTTGTAATTTTTCACTTTAAAGAAATATACTTTCAATTGTGTGCAGCATTAATGAATTATGAGATATTGTCTCCACAGACTCACTGACACACACACACACACATCACCTCAAAAACGTTTGATTCGTGTTCAGGGATGCTTGAAACGTGCTCTCCCGTCGAAAATTCGAAATTGAATTTTTGACACCGTCACAATACATTATACTATGTATATGAGGAAAGTAAATAAATCCACGGAAGAACACATTTTATATAACAGACAAACATATAATAAAAACAAGAAATATATGAAGAAACCATCATATTGAGGTAAATATGGTTTGTACACTTCATTTCTGGCAGAACTATTAATCATTTTAACTCACTTTTATATACATATTTCATACAGTAATACAAATTTTCAGAAAAAAATAAGTCTTATCTCCAAAACCGTAAATGGAAATTCTTAGTGAATCCCATAACCCCCTCTAGAATTTGACTCTAATCCATATCAGTCATCATCTAAGTTCTATAGATATCCTTAGAAATAGATGTTTCAAGGAAAAATTTTGAATTTTAAGAAAAAAAAAGAAGAAAGATAAGTAGGAAATCTTTAGTGAACCCCCAACCATCTCCCGAATTTTATGCTAAATTCATATCAGACTTCATATGAGCTCTATCTATACCAATCTTAAGAAATAAAATTTCAATAAAGTTTTGTTGAGCTGGACGTGTGAAACAGAACTGGAGGTGAACCCCAGCC
The DNA here is from genome assembly GCA_951213105.1 of Amaurobius ferox. Classification (NCBI taxonomy): domain Eukaryota; kingdom Metazoa; phylum Arthropoda; class Arachnida; order Araneae; family Amaurobiidae; genus Amaurobius; species Amaurobius ferox. The sequence continues at coordinate 127,714,794 of OX578143.1, read as the reverse complement.
CCGATCCAGAATTGGATGCTGACTCCATAACAGTCATTATCTTTGTCTATAAACAATTCTGAAAAATATGTTTTAGGGAAAATTTTTGAACCAGATATGGAAAAAAGAATTGAAAGTAAAAATTCTTTGAACCACCTTACCTCTTCCAGAATTTGATGCGGAATGCATATTATCAGTTATCACCTAAGCTCTGTCTATAGCTAATATTGAGATATAGATTTTGCAAATAAAATGACAATATTTGAACCGGAAATGAAAAAGAACCGAAAGTGGATATCCATGGTGAACCTCCAACCCCTTTGAAATAGGATGCTAACTTCAAATCAGTCATCATCTGAGCTCTATTTGCAGCAGATCCTGAGAAATAGATGTTTCAAGGAAACATTGTATCTAAAAATGATAATATGGCATATTTTTTGTTACCAGTAAAACTTATTGCATGATATAGCACAATCGTGATTAAACAAATGTCAAGGGACTAGCATAAGTACTCGTGAAATTAAGGTATTACTACATAAAACTAAAATCTTACCTTTAGATGCATTTTAAAATGCGTTGTGGTTTCAAAAGTCTCATTTATAACGGTGCATTTTAGTTTGTATAATTGGCATTCCCCCATATTTTTCCATTATCAATAGGTATCACTTTAAAATACCTTTCATTTAATACTACATACCAGGGTTCCCACTAAGTCAGGAAAAGAGGGGGAGAATTTCTCTCCTTCCAAAAAATTTTGGGAGAGATTTTCTGTTATAAGGAGAGACACTTAAAATTTCATTTTTTTTTTAACATGCTAATTTAGAAAGTAATAAAAAAGAAAGCATTAACTATAACTCATATTCTTCGACATTTAAATTTTTTAATTCTTAAAACTAACATTCTTTTAACATTCTTACTAACATTCTTTTTAAAAATTAATTAGGAGTCGTTTAAGTATTAAGTAAGCACATTTTTGGTAATTTCATAGCTCCCCCCCCCCACACACACTTGTTAGCAAAAATACTCAAATTCCTGACTTCCCCCATGCTTACGTTATGATTTTATTTGCTGACATAAAAACATTTACATGGGTTATTTTATGTAAAATGACTCACATGCGAATTTACGATTTTTTTGTCTGTAAACTGCAAAAGTCGAGGGCCGACTGTATTTATTTTATATTTTGCTTTTTAAAATAATTTTATGATCAATTTTCATGCAGCAATAGCAATTAAAAACTTTAACGATTTTTGATCGCCGAAAACTATTTCACTAGGCAAATAGAATTAGGTAATAAATTTGACTTTATGTTTGAAAATGGATTTTTTTTTTTTTTTTTTTTTTTTTTTTTTTTGCAAAACTTGCAGAACATAAGGATTGCATCGTCCTTTTGTTGAATCTCAAACCAGTCATGTGATTTTAGCCATTTTGTTTGACTCGACTTTTTTCTTTTTGATTCAAAATAGCCCTTTATTTCATAAATAATACGTTTGTAAAATAATTTTTCTGTATGAAACGCGAAACAATTACAAACACTGTAGTCGATGCAAACAGATTGGAAAAGTGGGAAATATTTTTCAAATTAAACGAGGTATGCCGAGGATAGCGTACAAATGCAGATTTTCGTGATGCTGCTGCAAAATAATCTTTCATTTTATTAATAATACGGTAGAAAAATGGTTTGGTTTTTATTATTTGTATATTAAACGACATAATTATAAAAAAATCCAGTCGATGCAAATATATTGCGAAAATGGCAAAAAGATATTCATTGGTCATCTCTCCTCAGAAAATGTGGGAATCGCCGTATGCGAACGCCGTTTACGCAATCGCGGAGAAACAGATTTTCAGATCATGTAAGAAAGGAATGTCTCTGATAAAAAATTCATTGCTTTGTTCAAATTTTGTAACATTTTTGGGGCATATAGGGCCAATTTCACGACATTTTCGGGATTTTTGTAACCTGTAGACATACTGTGTACGGGGGAAAGGATTTTCGTCCGCGGAAAGAAGAAAATTTCTCGAGCAAAACACAAAAAATGCGGGAAGTACGCGGAAGGAGCATAATTCAAATCCGTGAAAGAATCCTATAAAAAAAAAAGCAAAATTTTATTTGATCGAATTTGCCACCCGCGCAAGCTGAGGGGACACTTATAGTTTTCTATAAAATATCTCTCTAATTAGAAACACGTAGTACTTTAGTGTACCCAAATCGCGATTGACTGCGATTCAGACGTAGCTACGAAATCGCGGTCCGCGACCGCTCGGCAATCGGCCCGCGATTCGCAACAACGAGGGAACTGATCACGATTTGCGGTCGCGAAGCAATCGGCCCGATCTGGATCGGGCCGATTGCTTCGCCCGATGCCCGATCCTTCGGCCGATAATAACCTTCGGCCGATGCCCGATCGGGATCGGGCATCGGATTTCTCGGTATCCAATTTGAAGGAAAAAATAATTTTAGGCCGGAACTGGAGAGAGAGAAATTCTCGCGCAGTCTAAATTTTTACGCGAGATTTTTCATGGATTGCGCGAGAATCTCGCGGGTTCGCGCTGAAATGGGAACCCTGCTACATACCATGCACGTCATATTCGATTAATTCCATAAATACATTTACATTACGAACAGCAAGTATCTTCCATCTTTTCTCATGTTTGTGTAATAAGTAACTGCATTGAATCTCCTCAATTTATGTAAAAATTTATACAATGAATGCACACGCAGCAGAACTTGGATTGCCTATGCTTCTGTTTCTACAAAGAATGCAAGTTCAAGCTTTCTTCTTGCTTCTTTTCTTATCCACATAGACAAAAAGGAGCCATCTATCAAACAACATTGTGTAATTTCAATATAAACTTAAAAGTTTATAACAGAAACTATATTTTTCATAGGTCAGGACAGACAGACACTAAATATTCCATTAATTAACATCTTTATCGGCCTGATTATAAAAGGATGTTTAGATTAAGTCCTAGAAACAAATTCAATGACTAATTAGCCTTTTTGCCATTTGGGAATCATTCATCTGCGGTTGAAACACAATAGTTTGAAATTTGAAGAAATGTATTTTGAAAATACAAAATACTCTAAAAATGTATTTTCGATACATTACCAAAATACTTTAGGTTTCTCAGTTTAAAATACAAAATACAAATGTATTTTGAAATTGTATTTCAAATACATATATTTTCGATACTGCCCAACTCTGACTGTAGGTCGCTTAAATTTTCCTCTATGCCGTGCACATTTAAACAAACAAATATTTCCTTTTATTATTATAGATTGTTGTGTCTTTCTGATTATTTGAACATTTGATTGCTGAAACCTAATTTCACTGTATCATTTGCTTGTTTTTCTTAACTTCCTTTTTATTTTCACCCTGTAGGGGGTCTGAAATCTGCTAGCTCACAGCAGTGCATCGACAAGACCTTCCTCTCGGCGTCTATGACGAGTCTCTGCAGTGACACCTCGTCCTCAGTTTCAACACGTAAGCACAAATATCTCCAAGAAGACCCCAACTGGGACAGGTAAGATTGAATAAGAAGTGTCAATATTTCATGATTTTTATTTATTTTTTGATTAGAAGGAATTAATAAGCGGAATTAATAATCCTCAAAATTAGCACTTCTGGTCTGACACAAATCCATTCGTGGTACATGATATTCATTGTCAGAAGCAATTTTCTGCGAATGTATGGTGTAGTATTTTTAGAAACCGTTTGCTTGGATCGATACTGTATGATGGTACGTTGACGGGTGACAAATATATTAATGAGATTCTGAATGCGGTTATTCCTGATTTTATTGATGAACTGCCCCTAAGAGTACTTCCACATGTATGGTTTCAACAGGATGGATCTCCAGCTCACCATACTACATTTGTGAAACACTGGTTAAATAACGAGTTTCCAGACAAGTGGATTGGCTTGCATGGGCCAGTCGAATTTCCCCCTAGATGCCTGATTTAAAGCCTGTGGATTTTTATTTGTGGAGCTGTTTGCACACAAATATTTATATGTCACTTCCCTTAAATAAAGCAGAGTTGCAACAACTCATTCAAGATGGTTGTCATGACATCACCGAACAAGAACTTGATTGAGTGCACAGAAGTGTTATCAGGCGAATGCATCTCTGTATTGGCATCGATGGAAAACATTTTGAACAAGCTTTGTAATCTTTGTGTAAAGTTATTATTTCTACACAGCGTAGATACTTTTGTACCAATAAATAGCAAAATTATTATTTATTTATGTAATCATTGTTTTCTTTCGTAATTTGTGTATGACCCCTGAAGCGCGACCAGCGGACATGATTTTTCCCCCTTTGAGAACCCATGTCAATGCATCGAAAAGTGGTTTAAGTCAGCATTTTTGTGTTTTCATATCTCTGGAACTTTTTGATAAAATGCTGAAATTTTGTACATCACCCCATTAGTGTATGGGGCACATTTTACTCATTGGAAATGTTTTTGTATGGGGGCTGTATAAAAATTTAAATTTTGTATTTCTTAAAATTTAATTCCCTAGAAAAATTTAATCAATTTCATAAAATTGTGTACCTTTTTTTACGCAACTTTATAATTTATTATATATGTCTAAGATCAATATTTAAGGAATAAAAGCCGAGGTCAATGTTTCCGGGACACCCTGTATATATTTTTCAGTGAATATGGTATGGAGGGGGAGATATGGCTCACCATTTGAGAACTGATACTGATAAGTTAAATGGGGGTGAATGAGATATCAAACTTAAAATATTATTGTATTGTAATAGTTACTTTTCTTTTGTAATAGAATGAATGACGAATTTCAGAAGAGAAAAGACAAGGGATCTGTCTTCAGTGCATCTCCTTGGGAAAGGGAAGAGAAAGAAAAGGTAAATTTATATTTTTCTTTTTAAAAAAGAGAAAAAGTATGAAGTTATTCCCATATTCTCAAAATTCTGATGTGGGCAGCACATGACTTTCCCTATACATTATACTATCTATACAGAGTGTCCAGTGCTATCGATGCCCAATATGGGCTATTTCCTCAACCGTTAGTCATAGAGATACACTTCCAATTGCAAAAATGTTTTAAATTTTAAAATCTATTATCTTAGAAACAGTTTAAATCAATAAATGCATTTCTGAAAGAAATACGAAATATAACTTTTTATACAGTTCCCCGGTCCTACCAATTATATTTTGGAAAATCATCCTCATACAATTTTATGCAAAATAATAAAAAAAAAATCATCCTTTTACGACCAAAATTGACAGACTTATAGCTGTTTAAAGTTGGAGCACTTTTTGTGCTGAGAAATGGCCAATAGGGTCCCTGATTGGTTGGTTGCCTGGAGAAATGGTCAATACAGTCCCTGATTGGTTGGTTGCCTGAAACGGGACATTTTTATGCGTGGAAAAGCAACTTAAGTCATAAAGTTTAATGATTCATAACTCGGTGACTCTTGGTCGAAAAAGATTTTTTTTTTATTTTGCATGAAATTGTATGAGGATGATTTTCCCAAATATAATTGGTAGGACCAGGGGACCGTATAAAAATTTATATTTCATATTTCCTTCAGAAATCTATTTATTGATTTAAACTTTTCTAAGATAATAGATTTTAAAATTTAAAACATTTTTGCAATTGGAAGTATATCTCTGACTAACGGTTGAGCAAATAGCCATTGGGCACCGATAGCACTGGACACCCTCTATAGGGAAAGTAACAACACTTACATGCTCAGGAATTCAATGTAGAGTCTATTTAAAATGTTCTCTTCGTCAGTGACAATTCAATTACAATTTAAGAAAGAAATATTGTTGCCTACTTTGACATGTATTGCAAGTGTCATCATCCGTGTTACAGGGATGTTACAACCAATGAAGTATAGTAGTTATTTATCGCTTTTAATATAGTATCTCTATTCAGCACAGTCTAGAAATATATTTAGCAGTTCAAATGCAACAAAAATGAGTATGGTGACATTTCAGGACATACAGAATTAAGTTTATGAAAAGAATAGTTTTGAAAATCCCCAGTAGGGAATATTTGGCGCTAGAGGTGGCAAAACGTGCTGAAATCAAATGATCATGAAGTATGTAATTTTCAAGGTAAATAAACCAAAAATTTAAACCCCAAGTGTGATCAATAAATTTTACTGATGTCCTAGGTTAAGTTTGTGAGCAAGCATATCAACATAATTGGCATTGTTTTTATTGAGCTGATTCTCAAGCAGAGCATTTTCCTAGTGTTAATTTCAATTAATTAGACAATACTCTACAAGTTTGTAATTGACATATTTCCTCTATCGCTCTGTAAACTCAAGTTCTGAACTTCAATTCTCTGCCAAGGGTGTTGGCAATAGTTTTATTTTGATTGGGCATGATCACTTTACTATCGATTGACAACATATGGTTTTATTATGTTTCTTCTTGAGAATAGGGGAGGGGGGGGTGTGACCAGAAATTTATCTAAACTTACAATGATTACAGTGAAATGACTTCTACTCTAAAACAGGTCACTGCATACTGAATATTAACAAGAACATGCTGAACTTGGTTGCCATTGTCGCTCATCAGTATAAGGCAGGTGATGAGACAATCACTTGAGGATTTTCTTGCTATTGCATCACCAGGAGGGGAGGGGGGGTCATAATGCCTCCCAAAGAAACCCATGGAAGTTCAGAGAAATAATATTTTGTTACTCTCTCCCCCTCTCCACCCCAAAAAATTCTAGTACACTACTGCTTTCCTACTATTATGCAATACTTTCCTTTAGGGCAGAAGTAACTTCAGTGTAGTACTTAGAATTTAACATTGGATGGGTTGAAATAATGCCTTGTGTTGTTACTGGATTCAAAGTATTTTTATCATAAAATTTCTAAAATCCTTGCTTTATTTAAGAAGTTTTTGTACTGATCATTTCGTTATCTGCCTTGTGCTAATAGGCGGCAATGACCTTGAAACCGTAGTCCATAGCTGATGATGATGTAGATGATATTGATCAGTTGAGCACTTCTTACTATTAAACCTGCAATTGATATATAACGGCAGCATTTAGAAATGTTAGTTTGGTTACTATTGTTTTTTACATACAGTGTTTACACATAGTGCTACATTTCTGTTAGCTTAAGTTCTTATATAGTGCTACATTTCTGTTAGTTTCTTTTATCTGAAGTGGTTTTTTTTATGGTTCTTGCATTTGTAAGCTCTTCTAGAAATTGTGGTAATTATTTTTTTAATTTTACAGATACAAAGAGAGCAAGTAATCGATGCACGGAGGGTCCGTGACCAGGAAATATCCTTCCTGGAAGCAGTTTCAGATAGAAATGAAAAGCAAGAAGAATGGTTAAGAATCCTGAGGCTTGAGCGTGAATTCCAGCGCAGGGCTGAACAGGAGATGCAGGAAGATGAAGATGATGATGAGGAAGAGGAGGATGAATTAGAGAAGCAACCTGCAGGAGAGGAGGAAAACGAGAAGGTACACCCTTACAATGAACAGGGGCTAATTCAAACTTTCAATTTATATATATATATAAAACTGCTTTCTATTTGGACATATGATGAAATCTATGTGTCTGTTGTAAACTACAGAATTTACTCTAGATTGAATCTGAGATGCCAATATCAACCTTAGTAATTTTCTTTGTTACATAGTTAATTGATTTTTACATTTACTGTGAGCCTGTATTTCATTTTTTATCTCTCATGAAAGATTTTTCATTTAATAACACATCATAAGTAAATCTTTCTAATCCTATTGAAAAAGGTATTGTAAAAATCTTTTTAAGATTTTTACAATAACCAGCTGAAAGTGTAATGTTATGATCGACAGATTCTGGAAAATGCCAAAAAGCCTTGTATCGAAAGCTTCCAAATACTATTGAAGACCTATAACAGTCATGAGTGTCATGTTCATCTACAGTTTTATCTTCATTTAAAATGGATTCGACAATTTTGCATCATTAGGATATAATGAAAACAATAAAACTGTAATTCACAAAATTTACATCTTTGGAAAGAATGATCGCTTTTTTAAGAAATCCCAATCAAATGTAAGGAGTAATGACATCGGCTTGTTTCTAAAATATTCGATTTGTGGAAAGGAAAATTAGATTAGGGAACATTTAGGGTTAGAGAGTTTTCAAATTAGAGAAATATTCAACCTGGAGAAATTATGGCATTAGAAATCTATAAAAAAAAATAGAAATGTTGAACCAATCATTGAAATTCTGAGTTATAGAAAAATTCAACTCATAGAAGTTTGAGTTATGAAAGTTTTACTGTACATGCATTGCTTTAAACACATATATAATTTTCTTTTACAACTTATATTTTATTTTAAAATTGGGATATATTTTACTCAACCTATAAAACAATTTATTTTGATGCTAACATTAATGTTTGCTTTTTGCAGGTGGAATGCTTTCATGGTGATAAAGTGAACACAATCCCCAGTGAAAGACTCGGACTTAAACTCCTTGATGAACTTCTAGACAATTCTTCCAAGAGCCCAACTTTGGAGAACCATGAATTTGCAAAAAGTCCTTCAGAGAAGCATTTTATTCCCTTAGAACTCACAATTCCTGACCGAGATCTTCCTCAATCATCTTCTCTGCCACCCGGAAGCAGCATTCTCCAGCTTTCAGACCAGAAATGTGTTGAACACGTCAGCAGCCGACCCAAACCACCAATACCAGCTCCAAGACCTAGCAAAACATTGATTACTTATAGGTCTGAAGCAGGCATTAGTGATTACACCCATACAGAGTTTGAAGGGGAGACAATTAATGGACCAGATCACAAGATGCTAGATTCAAATATTAGAAGCCTTGCAAAGCTTGAAATTTCCGATGCAAGTCTGTACAACAGTGATGGCAACAATACTGGACGAGATTACATACAAGACAACTGGCTAATTGAAGTTAATTCATACGAAAATGGATCATTAGATAGTTCTAAAATAGTCAAACAAAACGGCGACCAAAAAGAAGAATCCAGAATTTATGAAAATATCATGGAATTCCAAGGTCCAAAGCGGCAGAACTCTTCCCAAAATGGATTTGGATCTCATACCTTGCCTAAATCAACTAATATTGTACCAAGAGAAGCATGCCATATGAGGAGTGGAAGTAACTATATGGAGAAGAAATTTCCAGCAATGGGAATATCTAGTACTTTGAGTCGTAAAACGAATGGACATATTCCAAGTGACAGTGATATATTACCTTCTTTATATGCTTCTTCTAAACTTAAAAACAGCTATCAGAAAGAAATCCCAAGTGATCTAGAAGATAAGTCACCAGAATTCAAGAAGCTTTGGGTCTCTAGACCTGAGAAATTGACCTTCCAAGACAAGATCAGAAAATTTTCATTGCAAGCAGGGGAAGATGATTTTCCAAGAGATAGAGTGAAGAACTCAAGGGCTCAAAGGGAAATTGAGATTAAATTTAATGATGGACAAAGAAAAACAATTTCCACTTCAGAAATTTAATCAGTGTTTCAGTACTTTGAATTTTAAACAACTTTTAATCATAAAAACTGATATAAAAGTTCAAGGTAATAAGAAAACTTCAAAAGCTCAAACTTCAAGGCTAAAATTTAAACAAGGGAAAAAAAAAAAAAAAAAAAAAACTTTTCCTTTCAACATAATTAGTTAAAAAAAAACATACCTATACAATTTTGAACAGTATATTTACTTGTGATCTATACTCTGCTGATACCTTTTTTATTTCCTGAACTTTTTGAGAATTTGAAAGTGCCTTCCTTTTGTAATATAAGTTATTAGCTTTGTTGTAGTTTTAACTTGGTATATTATAGCATTTTATACTTATTTCATATGGAAACCGCATAGAGATTAAAATTTGAAAAAAGTTTCTTTACAAAACTGACTGCAAGATATTTGCACAAATTTCAATTAATATTTTCAATGTGTTTATCTAACTGAAATGATTCAAAACATTTATAATAATCTACTTTTATATGAGAATTGTTAAAAATTTGAATATTTCTAAATGCCCGAGATAAGATATTTTAGAACAGTAAATATTTTATTACATAGCATTATGAAATACTTTGGACATGAAAAATATATCATATTTATTATAACTGCTGTAATGTTTTTCTTGCTTAGTCATTGTGTATAGAATGCAGAGAGTATTTCTTTTTTTGTACAATATTTAAGTTTTACTCCTTTTACACTTTTTGATAGTGAGAAAAATATTCAAATATATTTACTAACTTGAAAAGTTATAATTTGCCCTTTGCAAATAAAATTTTAATGCTATGTGTAGCATTAAACTTTGCCATTATTATGGGAAACTGTATATATATTTAAATTGTTTTTTAGCTTTCATTTATGTATACAAAGTTGGTGCACTTAAACTCTTCACAAAAACAACTAAAACTGTGATGGAAAAACTTGAAATAAAGTTTGCATTATAAATGTCAAGTGGTTGTTTAATATATTTAAGCAATATTTTATTTGATTTGAAAAATGTCAATAAAAATTCAAATTGTAAAATCCAGTAGTTTTTTTTATCCGCAACAAGTTGTAGTGCAAAAATTTGAAGAAATCTTATATATTTTTACATATTACTGTAGCTATGAGCCAAGGAAGTAACTAGGTATACTGTATAATCAGTGAAATGTGTTATATAGAATTTAAGAATTATAAAATTTTTTAAAAGGAGAAAATCATTGGGTAATTTATGAATAAAGATACGAGTCATGTTTAAACTAATTAGTTCTGCTTTGATTAATTTTTGCTTGTGTGTGGTGTATTTGTAGATATTTCATCTAGTGCAAAGAGCCATAATTGTAGAATCCCCAACATTTAAAATCATAATTATGTTAATACTTAAGGTATAACAAACAAATTTTAAAGCCCTAGAAATGTGCTTGGTTTAGACTAGCATTTGAATCTACATGAAAAATGTGTCCAGATTAATATTAAAAATAGTTGGTCCATATTGCCAGTAGTATTGAAGTGCTCATAAATTTAAATGGCCATCATCCCTATTTGATGTACTCTAAATTAGAGGTCAGGGAAATTCCAGCCTGTTGGCCATTTGTGGCTTTCCATGATTTTAAGTGAGAAGCCATTTGCTACTAAACAAGACAGTACAGTAGAAACAAGGGCAAAAATCATGCAATTCTATAGGAGAAACTTTTTTTTTAAACAATTTAATCTCACAATACTAAATTTAATGTAAATAAACACAATGGTTTATTAAAACAACTGTATTAGTTAACAAATAAGATATTAAAACGCACACAGGCACAAAGATAACTGTGGTCTGTGCTGTAGCGAATTAAATTTTTGCTACATATGCCCTTGTCTCAAGATATTTAGTTTAGTTGCATTCTTTTAATGTCTCAATTTAATAAAATTTTGTATCACATTTGAATCTAGTTAAATTCCGTACTTTTTTCACTAATACAGCGAAATAAATCATTTTTGATTCAAGTTGAAAGCATCTGCTACTATGGCAAAAATTAAGTTCTTAGTATACTTCCTAATTAACAGTCGGCACACAATATCATGAAATGAGTTTTGAGAGCATTATTATGACCTGAAAAAGATGGCTGATAATACAATTCAAAATTACATGTTCCACATGTTCATTACATGAAAATTACAGAGTTTCATTAATCCGCCCTCTTAAATGCAATAAAAAATCACAGAAAATGTAAAGGAGGGTATTTATTAGAAATAATCTGATAAAATAAGTAGAATTCCTTCGATCCGCATCCTCAAATTAGATGAAAAATCACAAAGTATGCAGGGAGAGAGGGAGGCTTACTCGTGTAATTTTCTTCTAAAAATAAACAAAGTATATAAAGACTTACTTTGGAAGGCTAAGGTTGATTTCTTACTATCATGGAGTCATTAATAACAGTACTTTTTATCAATTGATTCTATTCGCTGACAATTTTTCTTCTTTTTTTTTTTCAGAATTTCAAATTTAGAAAAGGGGAAGGGCAGTATGGGTTAATGCAATTCTAAAGTGTATTATCGTATGCTTGCTTTTAATTAGGAAGTGCACCAAGGCTAATTTTTTTTAAGCTATTTTTTTTATTGTGTGTGAAAACAAGACACAACACTCTCTTTTAAAGCTAATAAAATTTATTTTTAAAAGCAACAAGTGCAATAAAACAATTAAGTACATTATAAGGCAATTGAGTGCGATACAAGGTAAGGCAATAAGTGTAATATAAGGCAAATATTTTCGTATAATATAAGGCAAATATTTTAAAGATTTAAAGTACTTTATACAAGGTACATTTTTACTTTCTTTATTTACATAGTATAATGTATAAGGAAAGTATTGTGATGGGGTCAAAAATTCGAATTCGAGTTTTCGATGGGAGAGCACATTTCAAGCAGCTCTGATCACGAATCGAACATTTTTGAGGTGATGTTTGTGTGTGTGTGTCAGTGAGTTTGTGGAGACGATACTTCACGAACGAATGGAGCAATTCGAATGAAATTTGGTACAAAAATTACAATCTGTGAATACTGGAAGCCTATTGTTTTTAAACACAATCGAATGTTCAGAACCCCCTAAATTTTCGAGTGAAATTTTGAAAAAATCATCAAAAAATCAAAACCTTTAATAAAGTTATGCAAATAGACATTTTTTATGTAATTTTTCCTTAGAAAACGATTGACATAGCTTTAGAACTTTAGCATGAACCGTTCTTGAGATATTGCACATTTTTCAAATAAATTACTGTAAAATTTAATTTAATGTAAATTACTGTAATAATTTACTGTAAAAGTAGTAAATTCATTGCATTATATAAGGAAAGTCATGTGCTGCCCACATCAGATTTTTTACATTAATAATAGAACTGAAAATGCTTCCATTAGATCAAGAAACTAGAGAAAAAGTTTACAACGCTAATATAAGGTTTTAATGACTTTGAAGGAAATGACTTTTATCACAAAATTTCAAACAAGATGCACAAAATCTATTTCAGCAGCGATGCAAAAGCTTAAAGTTACAATAAACTTCAAAATGAATGCAAAAAACTAACTTTTTAATAATAAAAAAAAATATTGCTAAACACCAAAGAAAAAAGAAGAAGACTTATCACAAAATTTCAAACAAGATGCATAAAATCTTTTTCAATAGTCAGACCATAATTTTTAAACTAGTTTTTGGAACAGAATGGAAGCATTATACGCTGCTTAAAACCCTGTTTGGGAGCAGGTATACTGGGACATCAGTGCATAACTATATCATATGCAATTGTACAGGAAAAGGGTAACAACAGCATAAAGTACACAAGTTCTATAAATGTTAACTACTTTTAAATGATATTAATTATTTTGATTTTAAGGAGAAATACAAAGAATGAGCAATATAAGCAACATATTAAAAGAATTTTAAAAACATAGAAAGTTATATTCTACCGGGTGTTCTAAGGTAATGCAAGAAAACAACACTCATTTAAAATTTAACAAATAGCACTTTGAAAATCATAATCATGCATGTAAACAAAAAAAAAAGGGTGACAGCATAAAATATACAAGTTCTACAAATATTAACAACTTTTAAACTATATAAGAAATTTTGTATGTAAGCAACAATAAAAAAACAATGAACAATATTTAAAACAAATAACAAATTCCACCGGGTATTCATAGGTAATGTTATAATATAAATTTAATGAGCAATATTTAAAACAAATAACAGATCACACTGGGTAGTCATAGGTAATATTGTAATATAAATTTAAGGAGCAATATTAAAAACAAATAACAGATTCCACCGGGTAATGTTATAATATAAATGTAACACTAAAAATAGACATTTTACAATAATAACCCATTTTTTTAGTTGGTTATGGGAGTTATCTCGCTTCCTGTTATAGGAGGAAAAAATTAATTACAAAGTAGTAGCATTGCAAAATTAGTAGAGGACAAAACTTTTTGTAATTGTAATGATCATCTAAAATTCAAACAATTTAAGATGGTCATATTAATGTACAAACAATTTTGTAGGGGACAAAACATTTTTGTCCCGTATAAAAAAATGGAAAATAACTCTAAATAACGATGGTAACAGAAACAATTTTATAAATAGGCATGTAACAGTACAAAAGTAGAGACATTGGAAAATATGTGAAAACATATTATAAGTGTGCAAACATGCATCACTGCTTAAAATGAACATTTTGTATTTTATAATAAAATCAATTTTATTCTGCCGCATTGTCAATGCTTAATTGAGGGGGGGGGGATAGATTGTATACACTGGTTCTAAGGGTTCCATTCCATGTTTTGCAGGGGGACAAAAATGTTTTGTACTAATTTTGCAACATTGTATAATTTTTTTCACTTTTCCCTATTGCTAACAGGAAACAAAATCCCCCAAACCCCAATAAAAAGGGTCACCTAAAGTTGTCTGATCATGTAGCGACATTGGGATTTCCTATACACCTGCATTAAAAGAAATGTATGATAACCCCAATAATACTTCCGAGTTATTGACCTGGTCTATAACTTTCCTTGACATCCTGTACACACACAAAATTTAAATATATTTGAGTTCTGATGTTTCTGTCTCCAGCAAAATTTTTCAATCTACTCTGACGATTTTCACATTTTTTGTTTTAAATGAAAGTTTTCGATCTGTATATTTTTCCAATATGTTTGACTAACTTAAAATTGCATTCAAATTTGAATAATGACCATTTGTTGAATTTATAGCTGTTTTAACATGGTCTCTGATTCTTCTATTCCCACTTTCCGGATATAATATTTATATTTTATTTCCGGATATAATATTAGAATATTTTACCTATAGATTTGTTCAATATAAAATAGTATGGATACAAGTCAACTAATTAAAACTTTAAAATCAAAGATAACCAAAAAATAGGTTTAAAAGTCCTTTAATAAAATCTCCTTTCCTCGACGCACAAAAATTACATGGCCAAAGCGCTTTTGGGCATCACTATGCCCTTCATCAGTGGCTTTTTAAACCTATTTTTTGGTTACCTTTGATTTTAAAGATATTCAATATGTTTGCTGATATGGAGAATGCATTCAAATTTGCACTTTGGTCATGTATTGCATTCACTTGTCCCCAGCATATTCTCGGAATCTACTTAGCCGATTTTCATGACCTTTTCTTTGAAACAAAGAAATGTTTTATAATGTTGGTCTATATTTATTGCAACTTGCATTTAGCCACTATCGCACACACAGGGCCATTTAAAAATTGAAATAGTGCTTAAAGAAAGATGAATGCTGAGTGATATACATAAAGAGGTCGTTTAATCATATTACTCAATCCCAGTTGCGAAATTCACCAGTACAGCTAGGAATAAATCTTAACACATATAAATAATCTTATCATATAAAATGCCATCAAATTCAACAGAAATAAAAGCATCAAATAAAAATTTGTAAACTATTTTTAACAAAAACATGTTTTCCAGATACGCAATTAGTGATTTAATAAATACACACAGTTATAGAAATTATTGCATCAAAATAAAATGTAAAAATTTTAAACATAATTAGATTTAACAAAACAATAATACTCGAGCATTCTTGAATAAAAGTACTTTTATAAAATTTTTAAATCATTAATATGTGGAACATAAAATATAACCCTAAACAGTGATAATTGGAACCATAACTTTAATGATAGAAATTGAAATTTCATAAAAATGAAATGGCAACAATAGAAAATATGAAGAATTGAAAGTATCACAAAAATCAATTATAAAAATTGAAACTTTTCATGACAATTCCACGAAAAGTAATCTGTGAGAACAACAGAAATAGTGGAGAAAAACTGAGAAACGATTATAAGATGGAAAGTGGCCATCCCTCCCCCACCCTAGTACCATGGTTTTGTATTTTTTGACTATTAGCAAGGAGCAGGTGATGGGAAGACATGCGGCAAAGACAATGAAACCATGGTCCAAAGATGGTAAATAAATGACTAGTTGAGCACTTTCTTGCTTAAAATGAAACAACCTATTATAGGGAAAAATTCATTTCAAAGACAATTGTCCAGAAAAGGATGACTGACTCGAACCAGCAATTTTCGGGTTGGTGCTTTGATGTCTCTACTATTATATATATATATATATATATATAGAACACAGAAACACATTCATATTGGTACTTGTGCTATGTCTTGAGTCAGTTTGGTATCAATTGATAATATGAATTTGTGCCTGTGGACCAATGGTACATATTGATGCACCACCCTGGCTGGAGTCCAGCTAGGGATAGTTGTCTTATCAAACAATCGTCTCTTTGTTTTTCTCCGTTTCTATCATAAAATGCTGCTTTACATGCAAGCCATTATAGATACCTGCAGAAAGACAACTTCAATCATATTTTCATTATAAAAATTCACAAGGGTATCCATTTTCAAAAAAGAGCGAGGCGTATTCTTAGTGAAAAGAACCAGTATTATACATACTACCAAGTAGTTTTTACTTGCCAAACTGATGGCCTTTAATGCATCTGCCACATTGAGTTATGTGAATTTATGACCAGCAGCACAAAAGGAGACAGTGTCTACCCAAACAACCTGCTACCAAATAACTTTTGTTTTAACTGTACATTATTTGAGGTAAGTGTATAAAATATTTCGAATAATGCATAATTAAAATGGGATTTTCTGGGAAGTGGGTTGTTGGGGGTAGACACTGTTTCCTCAAATTCCCTTCATGCTTCGCTACTGTCCATGACATAACATTAATTACTCTGGTTATGAGGCATGCCACAAAATTTCTAGAATGACACTACGCCAGGGGGACAAATATATATATTTAGATTAAGTGGTCATTTAAGTTACTGGTAGCTAAAAAGGACTCCTGAAAGATTTATAACATGAAAAATGTAACCCTAAGGGTGCTGGTGATATTGAATTGGGTTAGATCCTTTATACTGAAAACTAATTATACTAGGTTACTTGGACCAGTACTATTATTGAATCATACTATGATAAATGGTTTGATAAGACAGTGTATGTTACATAGCAAGGGCGTAGGCAGAGGGGGATCTTAGGGACTGTCTCTCTCTCCCCCCCAAAAAATCAATCCCAATCAATTTTTCCCAATTAAACTACAACAAGTAATAATTATATATATATATATAGCAGCTATTGGGCAGCAAAAATGCATATACTTAATTTTCACTGCTGAAAATGTTAATTTACAGGCAACCAAAAAAAATGGTCGGGGGGGGGGGGGGGGGGGGGGGGGTCATAACCTGTCTCCATTGGAAAAATATAAATTAAAGTTAGCTTATTATATGGATTATTACTTTACCATGTGCATTTCTTGCCATGGTCATTGATATATCATTCGTATATGCCTATATTGAAATAATAATGTACTTGTAGCCCATGGCGGAAAATCCTATAGCTTATAAAATGAGGGCTATAAAAAAAAATTTACATGCATTAGCAAAGTCTCCATCTATGGATACCCTTGACTATATTCAATTGCAAAAATGCAATTAAAAAATGTTAAGGTTCTGTTAAGACATTCAGTGCTTGGTAGTTATGAAAACTAAGCCACTGTCGGTTTTCCATTGGAAATCCATTTTCCATCGATAAAGTCCCACCCATCAATTTGATCACTAAATTGGGATGGACCTATTTCAGAATAAAAAAACAACAAATAAATAAACATTGTTTAAAAAGTAATACATATTACTAAATACAATATAGCAATTATGAATTTAAAATTCTCACTCCTTTCTCACCCAAGAATCATTACATTCTGCAATTATAAAATATACTTATATTAAACACAATGTACCAAAATACTTGAATATAAAATGAGTAAATGCTGGGTAAACTTTTGGCTTTTTGAGGCTTTGAACATTTTGAGAAACATTTTCCACAATATTCGCTTAGTTTTGGATTATTTTTCCCTTTATTTAACTTGATTTGGTGTTTATCAGTGTGAGTTAAATTTTTGAGACATTAATTAATCAGGTTTCATCAATCATAGTAACTTGAAATTTAGTATATTTTGTGGTATATTTTAATTCTTTGAATTTTAACCTTATCGGGTTAACTGGGCTTGGGCCCATCATAGGAATGTATTTGTTTTTGGGAAAAATTTCGAGAACCAGAGCAACTAGAAAGTCCAAATTTAGCATATACTTATTTTTCATGGTATATTTTTATTTACTTTGAACTTTACCACCCCAGTCTATTACGAATCTGCCGTAGGAATGTGCTCTTGTTTTGGAATAACTTGAGAACCGGAGCAGCTAGAAAGCCTACATTTGTCTGTCATACATTTTAATAAATACACTTTTTATGCATTTAAATTATATACAAATAATAAAAGTGGATACTTTAAAACACTTTTTTGGATTTCACTTTTTTATTTTTAATTTTCTTGGCAATTTCCCAGATAGTGTGGAAACCCTGCTAAGTAATCTATATATTATTTTTGTAAGCTTTTTTTTACTTTGCATCTGAGATCATAACTTATGTTGAGTGCAAAACTACAAACCATACATCAAATTGAAGGTGAGAGCCTGTAGTCGTGCATGAAACATTCATTCTTTTAAAATCAGAAAACACAATTTTGTTTTGCCAATTTTTACTCTTTTTAATATTTTCCAATGTAATTGAAAAGTCTTTATGACTTTGATCATTCTGTCTGTCTGTATGTCCGTTTGCACAATAACTGCCATGAAAATGACTTTATCTAAATGAAATTTCAATATGTTATTGAGTCAGTCTGTGGGATGTTCGGGAATGAAAGTGAATAATATCATGCAATTAGTTTCAGATTTAACCTGGGTTTAAAAAATGAAATACACTGAACTCTATGTGATTTAATTTTTTAAATAAAGTTAAAATTCACAAATTTCTTAGAAAATTTTAGGAAATATTTAAATTATTACATAAAGTATGTAAAAAAATTCTGTCAAAATATGGTGGGTAGAATTTTAAATAAAAATTGAAATAATAATTACACCCATATTATATGAAGAGATCATGTGACTCATTGTAAAATAAAAGATGACTCCCATTTTGTTCCACCATGCATAGTATAGATGCTTAAAGATCATTTGAATTTATATTTAGTGTTACATTCGTCATAAAACTGCTTTATATTTGATTATTATCTGTGTATTTAAATTCTGTGCTAATGCAATTGCAATATTTTTTATTTTAAATGATAACTAAAATGTCTTTATTCCTACAATGAAGCCTAATTTTATTGCTAAGCTATAGCAAACAGAATGTAAACAAATCAACTGATTGCAAGGTGAGTTGTATAAGAATTGCTGAATTCTTTTTTAAGCAAAATTATTTAGCTCTGGAGCCTGGAATATAAGTGACATAAATGAAATATTTATTGATTTTACATAGAAAGACAGATGACTTATATTTCAATAACGTCATTTGAATAAAATTAATAATTAATATTGTGTAACTAGTATTGCTATTTTCAATGAAGTTTTAAGTTTACAAGTAGTAGGTAGTACTGTGATAATGTAAAAAATGTCAGTTCTAAAAAATGTATCATATTTTAGAGATGTTTAAAGAATATTGCATTTCAATTGGAAAGATTTGAAAGAAATTTGATCACACTGAAAA
The DNA here is from genome assembly GCA_951213105.1 of Amaurobius ferox. NCBI lineage: Eukaryota > Metazoa > Arthropoda > Arachnida > Araneae > Amaurobiidae > Amaurobius > Amaurobius ferox. The sequence continues at coordinate 127,695,222 of OX578143.1, read as the reverse complement.
TGAATCGGCTTTTTATTGTTAATAATAAAAGTAAGAATACCAAATTTCATAGAAATTACTTGATTCTTTTAGGATATCCCTGTGAAAAATAAAGGGTAATATTTTAAATATCTCAAAAATGGCTTATGATAACTTCCAAAAAAAAGTGTCCATCCATCTTTAGTTAATATTATTACAAAAGCTTTAACTCATTTGATAATACTAAGTATATTTAATTAATATTTTTTATAATTTTTTTCATTTTAGATAAAAACAAAGTCATAAACACTTTTCAACTTTGTTGTAAAGTGTTAAAAAATTGAATATCCTATGAATGATGTATATTAGCTTCCTATAAACTATACTATTTACTTTTAAAGTAAATATGATATAACTATTTAACTTTTTTAACATATTTGTTTTCCTATTTTTTTTTTTTTTCTTTAATACCTTGAATATCAATAGACTTCTTGTGGCTACTAACTGAAATAAATTGTGCCAAATTTTATCTTAATTTTTTAATTTATTAGAGTTATCTTATCCACAGATATTATTGAAAAATGGTTGATTTTCATTCAGGGATATTCAAAATGTAGAAATCCATCAAATCTGAGAGTCAAGACTTAGATTCTCCAGAGAGTTGATTGAAATGTTCAAAAAATGCAACAAATATTTAAATATTTGTCAAAACCTTTAAATACAGGATATAAACAAGGGGAACATAAAAAACTAAGCCTTTAAAAATCAAGTTAGGATCTCGATTTCTTTCTTTATTTCTTTGATTGGAAGACAGATAAATTTCCAGCCAACTCCAGAAGTTAGAATTTCCAAAAAGTCAATAGTTTTTTTTTTTTTTTTTTTTTAATAGATTTTTAAAAACAAGTAATTAAAATATCAAGTGAACTCTCAGCGCTGGCCATTATAAAATTGAGTGTCCAAGCATACACTTTTCAAGGTATGGTCTTAAAAATGTATCAGTGTGAAATGTCATTCCTTAGCTCTTGAAAAATCCATTTCTTTTTCTTTATAACTGTATTTGGTCAGTTTTGACAATTAAGAAGTTCATGTCTTAGAATTTTCACCCCCTCCTCCCCTCCCTGAATGAAATACACTTCAAAAACCTCCTTTTCAACATAACCTTGAGTTTGTTCCACTATTGAATGGGAGAACAAAATTTCAAAGATGATCTTTCGAGTGCAGAATTAAGTGAAAAGGACATGTGTAGCATTTGACCTCTAACCAGAAGTGGCTCAAGTTCTTTTACAGATCATTTTATGCTCACACAGAAAGTTGGTTTGGATGCTTATGGGGTGGGTGCTGTCGTTTTTTTTTTATTTAGATTTGGAAATTATGATTTATTTTTTTAACTTTAAAATATTTACAACGATTTTCTATGCATTTAGAAAATTATTTTTTTTATTGATAAAAATCTTTTATATTTTGAATGACTTTTGTTACTTTGCGACTTATGTGCCCAAGTGATAGGTGCCTTTCTTCATATCTTTTATTTGTATCATACACTAATTACTAAAAAACTGATTGCTATATTTAGTGCCCACTAGATGCAGGCACCGCAGCTAGTAACACATTAACTGCTGATGTCATGTACATGCGACGTGTACAGTTCATGCCTTTTACTGCCTTGATTGTAATACATTCATACAAAGTGTGCTTGCAGCGTAAGTGGACATGACTTAATTAGCATGTGGTAGAAACATTTAAAAACTTGTGAGTACTCTCAGTTTTCTGCTTTTTGTATATGATAGAAAATAATAGCAGATAGTGAATAAGCAGTTCCAGCAGGCTGTAAAAGAAAACAGTTAATGTGTTACTAGCTGCGGGCGTTGCAGCTAGTAACACATTAACTGTTGATGTCATGGACATGTGACATGCACAGTGCATGTCTTTGGTTGTCTTGATTGTAATACATTAGTACAAAGTGTGCTCACAGCACGAGTGGACATAATTTGGTTAGCATGCGATAGAAACATTTTAAAATTTGTGTATATTCTTAGTTTTCTGCATTTTGCATATGTTAAAAAATAATAGCGGATAGTGAATAAGTAACTCCAGAAGGTTATAAAAGAAAACAGAAAAAATAAACCACTATCTATTTTTTTTCAACTTTTTTTGTTAACAATTTCTATAAAACATTTATTAGTAACATTTTATTTAGTCTAGTTACCTCAAAATAATAAAAATTCACAAAAAATATCAATAATATTGCAAAACAATACATGAAACGAATTCGTGCCATTTCTTTTTAGAAAAAATACATCCAATAAGCACTTAAGAGGTAGGTATACACATTCTTTAAATAAGAAATAAGTGCAAATATTCATGAAAAATGCATGCACAGCTTCAGTAGTAACTTATAATAAATTAGCAGTCAGCGTTTTTAGGACCATGTTAATTTAATTCTTAATAACCTTCTTTTTAATTCTTACTTAATAATAGGAATCCTGAAAGAATAATGCTTAAAGTATTCATAACAAAAAATAATTAATATACAAACCAGTACTGTGTGATTCACTTGTTTCAGCAGGGACAGTCAATGTTTCTGACTCATTACTAATTGAGAAATTCAGTCCCAAATCATCAAATTCATCAGCTTTAAGGAGGCCAGGGAAATTTAGATACACTTCTACCATTTCTTGAGCTGAAAAGAAAAACATTTAGCATTTGCTTAATCATACAATAAAGAGTTCATCTGAACATAAGTAGCCAATCAATAGAACAGCCTACATGATAAAATTATTTTCAATAATACCTTTTACAGACAATGAACTTGATTTATCACATTCATTATCTTTAAGGAGATCAGATGAATGTATAGATTGACATAATTCTGTTATTTCTTCAGCTGAAAAGAAAAACATTTGGCATTTGCTCAATCATACAATAAAGAGTTCATATGAACATAAATAGCCAATCAATAGAACAACTGACAAGGTAAAATTACTTTCAATTATACCTTTTACACACAATGAACTTGTAAAGAACTCAAGATCTGATCAGGATACAAACTATTTTTTTCTTGCCAGGTGATACTTTTAATCATTGAGCCACTGGGACAATATTATTACTTCCTCTACATGCATAACATAATGTATAGGGAAAGTATTGTGATGGGGTTGAAAAGTTGAATGCATATTTTCGACAGAAAAACATATTTGAGGCATCCCTGAACTCGAATTAAATGTTTTTAAAGTGATATGTGTGTGTGTGTGTCTGTGGATATAATATCTCACTAACAAAAGAAACGTTTCAAAATAATTTGATACCATTATTACAATCGGTGAATATTAGAACACTATTGATTTCAAATGCAAATAACAGTTTAGAAGATTCCCCCTCCCACACTAGATTTTCGGGGAAAAAAAAACAGGACTTTTATTAATATAAATAATTATTTCTAATATAATTTTTCATTAGAAAACAAATGACATCAATTTTAGAATGCCTGCTTGAACCGTTCTTGAGATATTGCATGCTTTTTAAATAAAGTTATCAAAATATGTCATATATTAAGCATATCAATATTTCCATGAAATTAAAAAGTAGTAAGTATCATCAAATACAGGGCCCAATTAAAGCAGGAGCTTATGGGGCTCTGGGCCTCCAAATTTTAAGGGGCTCCCTAAATTTTGCATGTGATAAAAAATTTAAGCAAAAATAATTTTTTAATTAATTTACAACTGATAATATTAGTTTTCATTTTAAATTATAAAATATGTTAATCATTTTAAATATTATATATCCTTTAAAATAGAGATGTGGGTCGGAAAATTTTTCAGGAAATAGAAAATTTTCTGCTATCTTTTGCCAGAAAATTTCCCCTTTTTTCTTCTCCCTAATTCATTTGAAAATGAAATGTAATATTTCTTCCACACTATTTTTTGAAATGTAACTTTACAAGAAATTTTTCATTATTTAGTTTTCTAATTTTGAAGAGGAATGGGAATGCTTTATTTTCAAGAAAAGGGATATACAAAATTTAGAAGGGTACAAGTGACATTTTACTCATTCTGATAGAACAGCAGGCAATATTTTTAGAAGCCATTTCTTTCAGAAATTAATTCCGCAAAATTTAGGAAAATGCAATAAATATGGAATAATTTTGCTAGTGATTCAGCTGAAGGAAAATACTTTAACAGCATTAAATATATGCTTAATTCAATGTCCACCAAATTGTCTTTTTTATCACATAGTACTTACCCATTCAATTATAAAGAAGTATTTTCTTAAGTAAGGGGCAGAAATCTTGCTGGTTCCTCAGGACTGCTCTCTGGTCTTTCCAATAAAGGAACCCAAGATGAAGGGATGGCTTATGTGTTCTATGAGTCCCACTCTGAAGACTCCCATTTCTATTTTGTTAGATCAACACTACGTCAAGGTCCGTGAGCCGGTCCCCAAGCACGGGGAAGTCGCTCACTGAAAACTTTTTCGGAACTCCAGGACAAATGGCGATGCGGCTCCCAAAACGGGAGACCGCTCGCTCACGTCCAACTCTTTCAAACACTTCTTCGAGACTCCCATTTTGCTGTTCCACAGATTGGCGAGTAACCCTTTTTCCGGGAGTCGAGTGAACATGAGCATTTATCGTCAAGGCACGTAAATAAAATATGCAATGTGCGCTACCATAACGAGGGTGAAAAATTACCAAAACACCAACTGCAGCGCTAAACCGGAAAGATAGGAAACTGCTTCCCTGCACATGCAGTTACCCTCATATGTAAAATAACTGCTCTGTGCGAGGCACCGAAAATTACTTAAAAAAATCAAGATGACAGTCACAGAACACAGGAAAGACGCCAGTAGCAATGGCGGTCCTTCAAGCAAGATTCGAAAATACTGGGATTTACGTTAGCCAAAAAGGGGTTAATTTTGAAGGCCACCGATCTGAAAAAGGGATAAAACACATGATTTAAATGCCAAATAATGGCAAAATCAAGCTTATTTAACAAAAAATAGAAAACAATTAAGAATTTTGAAAATAAAAGGGAAAAATTAAGGAAAACGACAACTTAGAAATTTTGAAGAAAAACGGTAGAATTTGGAAGAATACACGGATTAAATGATAAACAAAACATGGTATAACACTATCAGATTTGACATCAGAGGCTTTAATTGCTACACTAAAGCATTTTTTCGCTATGCACAATAAATGCTTTAGAATTTTCATGGATAATGCTACAAATTTTGTGGGTGCAAATTCTGAGTTGAAATGATTAATACAAACTAATTAATTTTCCAGATAAAAGTTTAGCCATTTACTTAACTTCTGAAGGCATCATTTGGAATTATATCCCCCCCCCCCCCCCCCAAATCCTTCCCATTTTGGAGACAGGTATAAAGTCTGTGAAAAATATTGTCTAAAATGAACCATGGGTAAATTGTAATTTAGTTAACTTTAAAGTATAAAAATGTATTCTTTTTTGTGTTTATTGTTTTCCTAAAGTTCTTTTAAATTACTTCAATGATACAAAACACAAATAACAAGCAGATGCACAACATTTATCTATCCTTATCTGATTATTAAAGCAATCAAATATGAGGGAGGAGAAATAAGAGTTTGGGTTAAAGGGATATTCCTTTCCTAGTTTGTAGAGTTGAAGTCTAAATCTTCTATGTTAACTTTTTGCTTATGGGTGGGACAGCGTCAATCCCAAATGGAGACCCCCCCATCCAAAAAAAAGACAGGTATTTAAGATACCCTATCCCAAAGAGTTCGATCCCTTTTTGCAGAATTGGCGTCCATGGATGCCAATGCCTGCAAAAAGGGATCAAACTGATCGGGATAGGGTATGTCAAATATTTGTTTTTTTGAGAGGTTCTTAGTTTGGGATTGATGCTGTCCCACCCGTAAGCAAAAGGTTAGTACAAAATAATCGAAGAATGCTTGCAACTGCTGCTCAGCTCAAAAGTTTATAGAAAGATTTCATGCAATACAACATAAGACAAAATGTAGGAGTGTCAATGAGATTTGGAGACGAAAAGCAACCTCTTCTTCAGGACTAGCAAGAAGATGATGCTCGTCTGAGTGAGTGTAGGTCATGCTTCTTGCTAATCCTGAAGAAGGATGTTTTTGCATAAACTGGTTGGCACCCTTATTTTTGACTTTATGCTGTTTTACACAGACTTTCTATAAACTTGAGTATAGAATAATCCACAGCGAATCTTTACTTATATGTTTAACTTTCAAAATTTCAACTGGTATTCTCATACCTCAAAACTTGGATATTTTTTTTTATCTCATGTGGGATGTTACCTTTTTGATGGTGTTTGATATACATAAAAGTTAAATATTTCTGAGTACAAGTATCAAAATAACTATTCACCCAATGTTAGATTTTATTTTAAACATTGAAAATATGTTAATATTTTTTTAATATTAAACATTCTTTAAAATCTTAATATACTACTTTAAAATAAGAAAATAGGACGTTTTGCATATGTAGAATACATAAAAACCTGAGGTTTTCAACGATGTAGAAAATGTCAGTAGAAAACCATGTATTATGCATCAAATGTAAAATATGTATTCTGGATATAAGAACTGCAAAAATCTTGTTAGGAGGTATAGTTTGAATGTCTTCAACAAATGAAATACTGAGACTGAGCAAATTAATATCAATTATGTTTAGAAATAATTTAGATTAGTGAAAAATGTTGAGTGTGTCATGTAGTATAACAACATATACACATAACAGGACCAACATTAGGTGCTTTTGTTGACTTTCAAGGTAATTACATGGCCATTCTGTTAAGAAACAAGCTACAGTATACGGTTCAAGACACAGTATACGGTTATAGTCAACATAGTGTTATATAATTTTGAATATTTGTATCTTTGTATGGATGCCTCAATGACATTAATGTGATAGTCGCTTAATCCATTTTAACAATGAATAGAGTTAGTATGCGGGTGGATTGGAGGATCTATGAGAAAATCAAGCGAAGACTTGCACTTCCTATATTTGATAGTAAGTTATTATCATAAATACTGAGCATTAAAAGACACTAGATATACTAGTACAGATGCTCTGCATGAGCATAACTAGCACATAAAAAATGCACCAACCTGCTTCCCCAGTATTTTCTTCTGTTGAATTTCTTGATACTTCCATATCATCAAGCATTGAAAAAAGTATCAACTCCCCAGATTCAAAGAGATTAGAAGTATCCATAGATTGATCTGTAAACTTTTCGACTGGTTGCACTGCACATTCAGCTGAGAAGATAGAATAATTTAGTCAAATATATGTTTCAACTCCATTGTTTTTGCTCATTAATCACAGAAAAAATCAAGGAAATTTTAAGGACTCAGATTACATTCTTATGGACCTTAGTATACACACCGTTTCTTTTATTATTTAGCAGCATAAAATCTTTTGTGCCTCATGTGGTTTTCTGTAATACAAGGTGTGGCTATTAATTTCCAGGATGGATCTAATAACTCTGGAAAATATTATGTGAATTACATACCCATTTAATATGTGCCAAAGCAACTTCCACCTGCCGTAATGCACTTCTGTGCTCGGCTGTATAAGTTTCGGAAACAACTTTTAAAGTCCTCTTTTGGAATGCTCTTCAATTCTGACGTCACGGTTATCTTCGATGTCTTCGAGATCCTTAAATCTTGTTTCCTTCAGCAAATTTTTCAGTTTCGGAAACAAGAAAAAGTCTGCGGGTGCTAAGTCCAGAGAGTATGGAGGATGATTCATCTCCGTGACCTTATGCCAAACCAAAGACCGCTTCACAGGCAACGCAATGTGGGGCCGGGCATTATCATGCAAAAGAAGCTAACTCCCATTCTGTCGAAAACGAGGCCTTACTTTGCAAATTCTTTGTCGAAGTCGGGCAAGAACTTCTGCTTAAAACTGTCCTGTGACAGTTTTGCCAGGTGGAACAAGTTCATGATGAATTAGTCCTTCGCTATCGAAAAAAGTGATTAACTTGACCGTGACTTTGGATTTTTGAAATCGAAATTTTTTCGGTTTTGGAGAGCTTGGAGACCGCCATTCGGAGCTCTGTCTCTTGCCTGCAGGGTCGTATTAGTAGCACCAAGACTCGTCTCCCATTACTATCGAATCAAGGAAAGCAGGGTCAGCATCAGCATTGTCGATGAGATCACCACACGAGTCCATTCTGATTTGCTTTTGTTCTTCTGATAAACAGTGAGGAATGAATCTGGAATAAACCTTGTGTTTCCCTAGGTCTTGCATAAAAATTTGCCGAACCACCTCCTTGTTAATGTTTAGTTCGTTGGCGAGTACTCGAATAGTCAGTCGGCGATCTAATGTCACAAGCTCACGAACTTTCTCAATTGTTTCTGGCTTGCGCACGGAAATCGGCAGTCCAGTGCGCGCATCAAATTCGAAGCTTTCGCGCTCGTCCCAAAAACATCTAAACCATTCAAAAGTGCAGGAATGGGATAATGCTTTATCACCGTACGCTTGTTTCAACATTTCATGGGTTTCTTTCACAGTTTTTCCCAATTTGAAGCAAAATTTGATGTTAATCCTCTGCTCCATATCTGCACTTTGTTGGGTTGCTTTAGAATTTATGTAATTTGGAGGTTTGAAATTTACTTTTATTTCTTTTTCCCTGGCTTAATATTCTCAATTTGGCAATATTTAAATAAAATTTTTTGGCTTTTTCATTTATTTGCTAATTAGAATATTTTTAATCTTCTAAAATAATTTTCTTTCTAATATTCTTAATTAAAAATGTTCTATTCCCTAAATTAATATTACTTTTGATTTGTAATTTATAAAAATTATTTATTCAATTCCCCTTAAAATTCCCTTTAATTTGATGTCTCATTTTCCCATTTTGGTTAGAAATTCCGTTTGTTCTACAGTTTCAAGTTATTTTCATGTTCAGTGCATTTCAAAAATTTCAGTTGCGGCCATTTTCGGAATTCTGCTTTTGCGGGCTTTCTACCGCGATTGACGTGCCACCTAAGCACTTTTCGCGTCTGTTTGGAATTCGTGAATTATGTTAATTGATTCGCGTTTTTATGGATCGTCTGCTTTTGGAATTTTGAGTTTTATTTTGGCATTTCTAATTTCGGTAAGTGGATTTTAATTGCTGCCGTTTGTCTAAACTTCTCCCTTTTTTCCGCACGTATAAATACGTGCACAGAATTTTTTGGTTTCAGTTTTTTGTTGAAATCCCAAGTTTTCGTTTTGCGCAAGAAGCGCGTTGTTGATTTTTCGTATGGAACTTATGTTCCACGCGAGAATGCCTATGGAACGTTGAGTTCCTCGTGTTACTTTTTTTAAGACTTGTTGTTTTAATTCAAATGATGATTTTTCGAATTCTTATCGCATAATTCCCGACGTGATTCTCGGAAAGATGTGATGTAAAAATTTATTATGTGTGCTACGAGGAAGCGTTTCAAGAAAGTTCGTCCGGTAGTTGCAAGAAGATCAGAGTGTTCCGGAAGTGGCTGTTAGGTTTAATCTCCTGATTTTATAATCCCTTTTCAAGAAATATGCTGAATTCTCTCCAGAATAAGGTTTGGTGATCACCAGTAAACAAGTTTGGAAAATTTGTATCCAACCTGTGCGTGCAGCTCTGGTTATAGAACTTTTTCCCCCTTGTCTGATGACCCTCCGGGAGAATATAACAGATTATTGTTTTTTTTTACATTTAACTTCTTAAATTCAGTAGATGATTTCTCAATATTTTAAAAATGTATGATTTCAATTTATTCTGTGAATTTAAATTTCTAAACTTCATACTGAGAGCAATTCTCTAAACCTTCCTAAATTTATAAGAGCCTGGGTAAAATTCTAAAATTCTTTTAAATTTAATATTTTTGTTTATGATTTTCTGATGGAATATAAATAGATGTTTTTTGAGTAAAGTTTTTATGCTAATTCCTTAATTCTAACTAAGTTGATAAAATTCTAAAATTCTAATGTCTAAAATTCTAATGTTAATTCTTCTTGAGTTGCCTGCTTGTGAGCAGAGTTTTTGTTATTGGAATTAATTTGAAGTTACAATTTAATAAACTAATTTTCTTTAAACTAATTTTTATGTCTTCCTTTATCTCTTTTAAACACAGCAGGTTTTATTCTCTATCTTTCAAACACAACAACTTTGACAACAACAATTAACAGCTACGTTTCAATGCATGTTTCCACAACCTCTTGCTTCAGAATGATGCACACATCATGGGGCATGCGCAGATACACTACGATCCAGATACAAGCATTAATATGTTCTGCCGAGTTACAGTTTTCGTACAGTTATGCTAGTCTTGGAAATTAATAGCTGCACCTTGTATTTACAACCATTGGAAGCTTTAAAAAGAATAAAAAAATAGTATTTTGATTTTAAGTATCAAATTGCTTAAGAGTTAAATACATGTTATATAGTTTCCCATAATTATAATTGTTAATATGAAAACCAACAGTTCTTGCATATTCAGTAAAATTGTTAGTTATTTTCTGTAGGCACAAGATACAATACTTTTATAATAGTTTTGTATTTCAACACCCAATCAAAAGAAATTTATTTATAGCCCACCAATTTATTAACTAACACCTTTAAATATCGCCAAATTGGAGACTTTTTAAAAATCTTTCCAAATTGGCAGAAATGACACTAAATCAATGAAAATGATGCCAAATTGATGAATTATCTTGGAAAATGAAGTGTAGTTTATTTGATAATTTCTGTAGCATAGGCGAAATTAATATTCTTGATTCAAAATATAGTGAATTTCATAGTTTATGGGACACGTATTTTCTGTTGCATGATCTAGGATGTCGTAAATTAATTGCATTTTCAAGGGGTGATATAGTAATGATTTTTCGATACGGAATCATGTAAGTATTCATCACTGTGGTTGGTTTACCATCCATTTTTTTATACGCCCATTTAGTGATGATTAGATGGTTGTTATAGTACTGAGATTTACATTTTCCAAATTAAACAACGAAATGTTAAATACAATATTGACATAATAAAAACATAAGAATTGGAAATTTTGAATTTAAGGAATCCACTGATTGGAATGCAAACTTCCAGTTTCATATATATATATATATATATATATATATATATATATATATATATATATATTAAAAAAAATCAGTTTCTAATTATTAAAACAGTTTAATATAGAAGATTGCTTAGTGGATATTAACTATATTTTAAGTGTCAAGTAAGATTTAAGCAGAATAAAAGTTTATTTGGTTAAGCTGTGAAAGAAGTAAAGTTATTGCATTATGTAGGGAAAGTCATGTGATGGCCACATCAGATTTTTTTTAATGTGGCATATAATTGGAGTGTAGCAAGTGAAGCTCAATTTTTGAGTAACTTCAATGTTAAAAAGTTTGAAAGAGCATATATATATATATACAGGGTGTCTAGTGCTATCGGTGCCCAATGGCTATTTCCTCAACCGTTAGTCACAGAGATATACTTCCAATTGCAAAAATGTATTAAATTTTAAAATCTATTATCTTAGAAACAGTTTAAATTAATAAATGTATTTCTAAAAGAAATATGAATTATAAATTTTTATACGGCCCCCCGGTCTTACCAGTTATATTTAGAAAAAGCATCCTCATACAATTTCATGAAAAAAAAAAAATAAAAAAAAAAAATAATAAAAAAAAATAATAAAATAAATAAATCATCTTTTTACGACCAAAATTCAGAGTTATGAAGCATTAAACTTTATGACTTAAATCGCTTTTCTGCGCACAAAAATATCCGTTTCAGGTAATCTTTAAGGAACCTTATAAATATTGAAATTCCGTATTAAAAGTATCATGTTTCGATTGCATTTGCTGACATAATGTTGAGAATGAAACAAAGCTTTTTATCAAATAGTATTTCGTTTAGAAGGGTATTATAGTCAGGGCTCGACTAAATTCTTCTGGGGTCTTTTTAAGATCTTTATTTAAATGAGGTAACACATTATCGTAAGCGTCGTTTAAGTCAATAAAAGCATGTCTATAAAAATTATGAAATTTAAATTTTGCAAATATGTTTTAAATTTTAAATAATTGCAAAAATGTTTTAAATTTTAAAATCTATTATCTTAGAAACAGCATTTTTGCAATTGGAAGTATATTTCTGCAATTGGAATTTCTGCATTACATTTTTGCAATTGGAAGTATATTTCTGTGACTAACGGTTGAGGAAATAGCTATTGGGCACCGATAGCACTGGACACCCTGTATATAAATCTAAATTGAACAAGTTTTACTGGATTTTGCACTATTTGGCGAAGTTCAAAGGTCTTTATGTTGAATTTGGTGGAGTGAAGCATACATCGAATCTCTTCCCTTCTCAACACAGTTGTATGGTAGGGAAGGAGTGGTAAATAATCTTATAATCCTCTTATTATCTGGTGCATTTGTAAACAATGTTCTGTCCATTAGGGGCATAAGAGTCAGTCTAACTAACTGAGTGATGCATTCTTAACTTTTTAAACGAATTCTCTGTCGAACTGACTCTCTTCCCTCATAAATGTTTTGTGAATTGTGAATAAAACTGAGAAGATATAGTTTTGCTAATAAACTTAAAATTCAGCATGTAATATTTCTGTATATATGCTATAAAGTTAAGATCGGATAAAATTTGATGCCTGTGACTGTTTACCTGCTTGTGACTATTACTGTAATCAAGTGAGGTGCAGGGAAGGGTTTGTACTAGTTAAAAAAAAATGGGTCTGCAGGATTTGAGTTAAAATTATTATTTGAATAAGGTGTACTATCTTGGGGGTTCTAAGTGACTGCTTAGTCCACATATCGTAATTGCACATGTGAGGTTTCTGGCTAGATTGGCTTCGTACTTAGTTTCATAAAATTTGAGTCCCCAGATTTCTTTAGAAAACTGGGGACTCAAAGGTTTCTGGCTAGATCGGCTTCGTACTTAGTTTCATAAAATTTAAGTCCCCAGATTTCTTTAGAAAACTTCCGAAGCAGCTATTTGCCTATTGTAAATCCTCATGTGAAATGTCCTACAGGGCCAGTTTTGTACTTAGTTTTAAAACAATTTGGGTCTTTGGATTTCTGTTAGATTGTTTTCCAGCATCATATTTACTGCCCTGGGGACCACAAGTGACTACTCAGTCTGCTTATCATAAATGCACATGATACTTTTGGCCGGACCGAGTTTGCATTTATTTTTAAAAAATTTGTGTCCCCGAATTTCTGTTAAATGGTTATTTAGCACCGGGTTGCTTAGTTCACCCACTTCATGTGAGGTTTCAGGCCAGTCAGTGTTCTTACTTAATTAAAAAAAATTTGGGTGCACTGGATTACTGTTGAAAAGTTTTGTTGCATCGGATCTACTGTTTGTGGGGGCCCCAAGTTACTATTTAGTCAGCTTATTATACATTTACATGCGAGGTTTAAAGCTAACGCTGGGTTATTAGATTTTAATAATTCTGGTTCACTACAATTTGTAAACCAAAGGGAATTTGCATCCTAGTATAAACTAGCACTATAGCACATAAACAGATTCCTTCTTCTAAGAAAAAGGAATACAACTGGCAATTTAGTTACTGAGTGGCAAGAAAAATGCTGGTTAGGCCATCCAACTGAATTGGGCTGGGGAAAACAATGTCAAGGACTATTTAAAAAATGTAGCAATAACAACAATACAATGATGGTTCTAGACTCCCTCCCTCCTTTCAAATTGAAATTATTATTGAAAACATTTTTCAACTTTTGTTAGTCATTAGATTTTATAAACTGATTCACCACTTTGATATATACAATTTTTTTTTACAATCTATAGAAAATATAATATATATTTTCTAAAGCAATAGAATATATATAATATATATTTTCTAAACCAAGATATTCAGAAATCTTACACAGAAAAGAAGGATTTATACGAAAACACTTTGGTTTTCAGTGCCAAGAAAAACTTTCATATCTTGCAGTGAAGATCAATCCCTGCATTATCAGTACAAATTAAAAAGTTTTTATTTCCCAAACTGGAGCTACATGCACAATTAAACATTGCAGATTTGAAGAAAAATAATCAGAATAGTAGTGAATGAATACTAGTTTTATGCTATCTTGTCCTGATACTACATCGATTTGTACACACATAGTTTTGCAAATTTTTCAGTGTCTAAAATTATCATTCCATATTCATACACTCTAAACTTTATATGCCTAAATTAGAGGTGTTTCGATATCTGATTATCGGTTTTGTCAATATATCGGTATTTTTCTAATACCAACGATAAACAGATATTTTTTTCATGGTTTTAATATTTTAACATGGAGGAAATTGGTTTTCTTTAACTGTCTTTTGTTATGAAATAAAATGATGTGCAGAAAGGTGATAAAATACAGAAATACTTCACTAGTCTAAAAGGTAGACACTAGAGGCCAGGGATAAGTCTGTCATATTCTGTGTATCTTCAGGAAAAGGAAACTCTTCCAGTTGAAAACAGAGTTACCAGTCTGTTCGAGATTGGGATGGGATTGGATGACATTCTGTTATTTGGGCTACTTTTGAACATTTATCATAACATTTTGAAATATAAAATAACTAAAACACTGATTTGAATAAAAATAAAAATAATAATAATAATAACATTGAGGTGCAGGCCATATGACACTAAGTATCCTGTTACAAACTGCTCACATGGTTGTCTTCCTTTATTATGCAACAAGAAGGCCAAAGGCAACTTAAGTATATACAAGGGCTATAATTGATATATGTACAGAAATGTTTACCCACTCCTAGAAGGGGTAAAAACTTGCAATTTGATGACACACGGATGGTCCAAGTAGTATAATTGCCAAGAAAATTACAAAAATCCGAAATTAATCTATAAGAGGGTTGATTTTATTCTCCCTATTTGGTTCATATTTGATTAAACATCACTATTGCGTCTGACATGAATAACCATTGTTGTATGTATGAAAGTTAAAAAATAGAGTTCAATATTCAGCTTCTTATCCGAAAGGGAGATGGAAAGATTGTGAATGGTGTGCTCCATAATTTGCTAGATAATTTGCAAATTTCTTTTTCTTTACAAAATTTTGTCCAATTATTCTTTGTTTGGTGTCAATTAGAGCTAAATAGTTCTGGGATTTCCTTACATTCCTCTTAAAGAGGTCAAGTCTGGGGTTAATATATTTTTTTACCTCAATGTAAAACTTATTTGCCAGTTATTTTTACTTTCTCATACAAAATAATATAGTATAGAAAGAGTATTGTTTTCACAATTTTTTTTTATTTCAAGATTTTGATGTCGATATATGTTTTAGGACCTCTTGAACAAGGTTTAACTATTTTTAATGCAATGTCAGTCTGTATGCAGTCAATTTCTTGTGTACATGATAGCTACCACAAATATTAATGGATTTTCACAAAACTTTATATTTGGCTTTGTCAATGAAAAATCTAGAACTAGATAGAATTTTTTGAAATTCAAGTGAAAACTTGAATTTCAAAAAATAAATGATCCTAATAAAATTTATTCAAAATTTTATTAGGATTAAATAGGACAAAATTTGACATAATCATGCATAAAAGGGGTTATTTATGGCTCAATGATTATGAAACTTAATAGTTTCAGTCATTATAATGAAAAATAGCTGTGATGCAATTTTTGTGTTTGTGACGTTATTAGCCCCACTCTAAGGATATAGTAAGAATGAGATACTAGATACTTGTAAGTGTGAGATACTAGTAAGAGTGTGATCTCTGGATAGCTCAAGTGATCAAGAGTTGGCTGGCAAAGTGGTAAGTTCACAAATAGGTGGTTTGTAGTTTGTATTGACGCCGAAAAAGCTGTTTTTTTCTTTGAAAAATTGCCTTTCATACTTAAATACTTCAGTGTATAATAACTGTTAATAATAAGTCAGTGTTAGAAATTAAGAAATTTGAACTAGGCATTATTTGACGCCCATAGTTTTGACTCTAGGTGCCAAATAGACACAGTTAGTTGCCATTTTTACATCTCTAATAATAACTATTTTTAAATGTCCACTTTTGTTAAAGATATAAATAAAGAATAATTCAGATTTTTGTATTAAAAAAAGTTTTAAATTTTCTTAAAATTTAAAATAAACTGATAAAGAAACTCAAGAAAAAATAAATAGAAAAAATTGCTAATTTGTTTTTACTTGGCAAAAAGGGCATAAAAAAAAACCTTCTATTTAACAATTTACAATTATTTTCAGTTTTTGTTTTATAGTTGCTACTCTTTCTTGTCGCTTTGACAAAATATAAATCATGCCCTTGAAACTCATCTACACCCTTTGGGTGTTACCTTACACCTTTCTGGTAGGTCGAACGGTCTGGGTCTCAACAACAACACCCTTTGGGTGAGCTAGACAGTCTGGGTAATAATAAAAAGTATAAATCATATTAATTTCAGAGATTAATATAAAAAATGCATAGATGCCAACCTACCAGAAAAAAAAAGATAGGAACATATTGCATGAGTAAAAATCGCGCACTAATACCGTTTCCTCCCATACTGCTGCAAAATAGCCTTCTATTTCATTAATAATACTTTTGAAGAATAGTTTTTCTATATAAAATACAAAATAATTACAAACGTTTTAAATGATGCAAACAAATTGTAACAGTGGAAAAATACTTTCACAATAAAACAAAATATAGAAGATCGCTCACAAATGCCGTTTATCGCGATACTGCTGCAAAATAGGCAGTTTTCATGTTATTAAAAATACACTTGAAAAATTGGTTTTCTGTATAAAATACGAAATAATTACAAACATTTTAGACGATGCAAACAGATTGCAGAAGTGGAAAAATATTTTCACAATAAAATGAAATATAAGGAAGATCGCAGATAAATGCCGTTTATCGAGGTACCCGGTACTCGTGCAATATAGCTTTTCATTTCTTTAATAATATGTCTAAAAATTAGTTTTCTTGTATATAACACAAAATAATCATAAAAATTTTAGTTGATGCAAATGTGTTTCTCCCACATTAATTAGAAACAGGCACGATCATGTAGAAACGGATTTTTAGATGAAAAAACAGGAAAACTTCAATCTTACAAATCCTGACTTTGTTTCTCATTTCATGATCTACTTCCAATTTTATGACTTGTAGATACTCTTATGCAGATGAAAAATATGCAGATTTGCATACAATAAAATATAAATGTTATGGAAATGAAAAATCTGACTATTTTGGCTCCAAATTGGATTTCCGGAACAAGACTGAAAAAATGGAACAACTATATAAAAATCGGAACACTTGGCAGCTATAAAAACGTCATTTTCAAATGTCTGATAATAAAATATTAGCTAACCAAATTTGCAAGACGCTGGAGCGATTTAATTTGGAACGCAGTGTGTTTTAGAATAGTAAGCAATTAGAATGCAGACTCTCCAGGATCACCCCCTTTTCTTCCAAGTGGGATACGTAGATGTCCGAGGGGATAAAGGGGAGGGGAGCAATAGAAACTTGTTAAATATCCGGAATCTCGGAATGCATGAGGATAAGAAGAATCTAGTCATCAAATTGAAGAATCTAGTCATCAAATTGAAATTTCTAGCCACAAATTACGACTAACGACCGCTAATTTCGAGCACTGCTTGCAGTCTACTACAGTATGTTTAGTTGATTGCATAAATTACAACTTTTTATTGGGATTGGATTGGAGACACAAGCTCACGATCAGAGTTGCTGACAAAACTTTCCAGCCCCTATACAGTAAATGTGCCCCTACTACCCCTATTTTACAAGTTAATGACCTTATTTCATAAATTGTTTATGTGGCCTGGAGCCCTATGCGTCTCAAGTCTATATGCAAGCATCTTTTTGCTCCTACCTATCAGCGGACCTATTTGCAATAGATTCACTTTCAGTTTATTTATCAGTTGACCTTCCTTTTCCATTTTCTGCCTTCTCAACAATTTTTTCATTGAACTATTGCGTAACAATGGCGGCAGATGATAATTTTCTGAAAGGCTGTCGGGAATATTTTCCGTACAAATGCCTTTTGCCGAAAGTGCAGAAAAGATTATTAAATGAGGCTTACTACAATTCACCAGCATAGATATAACTAGCAATGCACAAATGAGTCTCGTTAAGAGTATGATAGATAGAAAAGTTTTGATTAAGGCATGGTTTTTTATTCGAGCATTTTTATTCTTTATTATCCGGGATTACAATCCATTATTTTGTATTTCATACAATTTTTGACAGTAACCTATACAATAATTATTTCACTTTGTTTAGATTAATATAAACTATTTATTATTTAACGATCATTCTTTTACTATGATTTTTAGAAGAGCATACGAAATACTTACTAACATGTGTACCATAAATTTTTTCATTTTGTAATATTTACAAAGGAATAAAGAAAATGAAACTGCAACTTATTTCAGCCATAATTTATAAATAATAAAGATATTTATAAATTACGGCTGAAATAAGTTTTATACATAATTTTACAGCAATTATAAATTTGTTTTTTGTTATAATAATTTAATATATTAATATTGTTATAATAATTTTTTGTTATAATAATTTAATCAATATCAGTACATATTGGCTCTGCGGTAATCTGATAGTATCGGTTATTTGACATTGGTTCTTTTTTGGTTTCGTGATTTCTCTAGTTTAAATATGTTCAATTTTATAAAATTTTTTACGTGCTTTTATCCATTTTAAAATTACGATTTATATGTTCTACTCAATTTTATTCAATTTTTATAATCCAAGTTTAGGTCTATCATTTATTTTTAGGAATTTGATGTATACTTTCATACACGTTAAGAGTAATGTTTTCTTAGTATTTATTTATTTTTTTTTAAATACTCCACTACTGCCCATTGTACTGTAAAAGTAAGGAAAAGTAAATTGTACATAAAATATAAAACAAAAATGCTTCCATTTGGCCTTCTATTTTTATTTACTTCAGTTTTAAGCACTCTTCTTTCCCAAGGGTTTAATTTTTAAAAAAAATGCACAATATTTAAAAAATATGTATTAAACTGTATAAAATTACATTACTTAGTACATTTGAAATTTTACATGAACTTTTTGATAAATTTTTAAACGAACATGTATTACTTCAAGAACAGAGTTAGTGTCTGTTACTTGATGATTAGAGATGAGTGTTAATTTAACATAACTAATTGTCTAATTTCTTATTTAAAAAGTTAAAAACAAGTGACTTTTCTATGATTTGATCTCTTTCAAGATCAATCTGGTTCTAGTATACACTAATTTCAATAATTGTATCAAATTTTGCTTAAATTACTCATTTCAACAATCATGTCCACAAAGTCATAAGTACATATTCATACAGACATACACCAACTCCAAAATGTTTGATTCATGTACAAGGTTATTCAAAAGATGCAAACTGTTAATTACTTGAGTTTTAATTTTCCACCACGTTATATACAGAAAAGTAAAAAAATCAATAAATAAGAGAGCAAGCAGATCATTAAGAATTTTACCTTTCCATTCTTCTATAGATGATATAGTAATTTGTGGAGATAAAGTACATGGTGGAGAAAAAACTTCTTTAAGAGGTGTTGCTACTTGTATATATGAAGGTGATCCTGTCTCATAACCTGATGATTCAGGACTCGCAGGATTCATTGACTTTGAACTTTCAATCTTTTTAACTTTTGCATTTTTTTTTGCCTTAACTGGAATTGAACAAAATATATACAGATTAAAGTTTTAGCAAAAGATAAATTATCCACTTAATAATAAATTTAGATATACTAAAACTCAAATGTAATAACACATAAAAAATTTTCTATAAAATTTAAAATACAATCTAGTGCAAGAGATAGAAGCCCTGGTGACCCACAATAATCAATCAGATTTTGAACACAAAAGGTATGATACTGAGATCAAAATTTTTCAAAACGGGTTGACATTTCAATGAATTCAAAAAATAATTAATAATAAGCATTTTAAGCAAATATCACAAAAATCACTTAACTTTTCAAACTAGCAATGAAAATGTTTTGTTTGTGCTGTGGTGCTGGAATCAATAAGAAGTATATACTGATATGACTTCAAATCAGGCTTTAGGAAATCGGCAAAATCTAGCCCGTCCGCGAGGACGGCTACAGAAATTTTTTACTAGTCCTTGAAAATTTTTACTCGTCCTCCTAAGAATTTTTTTTTTCACTTTATATTCATTAATCATCCTTTTTCCAATGCTTGGTAACTTGAAGGCATGGTAAATAAATAATCATATAAATCCTCTTAACTCTAAGCGGTTTAAACCTCATTGGCACTCTTAATTTCTAGGGAATGTAGTCAATCAAGATTAAAATCTCCAGACTGAATAGATGTTTCATACCTGAACTTCAGTTGTCAAACAACTGGAACAAATGCCATGAATGAATTTTAATCGTTTTAGTTTTAAAGTTGAAACCAAAGAGGGGAAGAAAATAAAACACTTCTGGCTGAAACTAGAAGAATCCATTCCAAAATTTCAAACTTGTTACTTACTCCTGTCTATTACAGCAAATGGAAATTTTATAGTTTGGGTTTTAAAGAGTTAAAAAGGGATTTGGGCTTAGGTCTGGGCTGGGCTTGAGTTTTCTGTTGAGTTCATTGTTTTAGGCCGGGTTGAGTCTTTTTTTAAAGGAAAAAAAAAACGTCCGTTACGACCGGATCGAACATATTTATTTGAAAATTTTTAATGGATTTAAATTGAATACATGAACTTATTGCTTTTATTTCAGCTACGTAAAGATAAATGTTTAAGATAAACTAAATTCTCCATACAAAATTTTGACAAATTTGTTTTTAACATATTTGAATACAAATCATTTCGGGTCTGCTGAGATGCAGTTATCTTCAGACCAAGTCCATTCTACATTTATATATTTCTTCGGGTGTGGTCCGGATTTAAGCATTGGTATTGTCGGTCTTGTTAAAATCCGAAGTTTCGGCACATGTAGACCTCGAAAAGGAGAACAGAACATGTTACTTCAATCGTGAGTGCGCTGTCGCATTTTCGTTCGGTCATCGGATTCACTGGGTGGAGGATGAGGGGAGAGAAAATAGCTAGTGCCTGTGGTTACAATGTGGATCTGATGGCTCGCCTAGAAAGAAGGCATTGATAATGCACACTAGCTAAGTTTATGGGGGTGACAACATTTCAATTTTCATTCATGGCATGGGAAATGGCGGTTTTCGCCATAATTTTACGATGACAACAATGTTATTTATTTATTTTTTTTTACAGAATTTAATCTGAAGGCCGTCCGAGAGGACGGCAACTTCCGAAAATTGGTCGTCCTCGTCGAATTTTCCGGAAGCCTGCCCAAATAGTCAATTGGAATTTGGAAGCAAGAAACCTTCAGAGGTTACAGTATAGCATCTATTTGATATAAGTAAATACTTTACATAGAGCAGGTATATTAAACTTTTTTGATGCAGTTGTTAGATTGTATAATTTTGTGAACCCATCTTTTATGCATAATAGCCATAATTTATATGCATCTAACATTTATGTAACAAATACCCATACAGCAAATTGCCAATAAACACGATTATGGAAAGCTGTGATTAATTTTATGTCCTATTTCTCTTGATCCAGGAAAAAATAATGATGTTTCATTAAATAGGGGTAAGTCTATATCTTAAAGGTTATATCATAGGTTTTCAACCTGCATTGCAGGTGTTTTGATACATTCTTGATACTGCATACATCAAATCTCTGAAATTAGAATTACAAAAATATACAGGAATATTAGTGAAGAAAAAGAGAATACTAAATGGCAAAGCTATCAGAAAAAAGTATTCACTGGAGACAAAGAATTGATTTGAAATTCTAAAATGAGAAGAGCTAGATAAAACTGAAAAAGTAGAAAATATCTATGAAAAATAGAAAAAAGTCCAAGAGGGTTTTTATTGGACCTGTAAGACGAAATTATTGTGAAAAAGAAACTGAAAAATTAAAAGATGAAAAATTAAGAATCTGGAAAATAGTTTTAAAACAGAAAGATTATGCAGTATAGATAGAGAACAACATACAGAAGCAGATAAAAGTGAAAAAGAGTCAGCAAGAGTAGGCAAAAGAAAATATTTCGAATGTACAGCTAGCTCAGTGCAGAAGGCAGCTAATATGGGACAAATTTGATCCCTTTATTAATTGGTAAAGCAGATTAATGGAACAAATAAGGGATCAGAATATGCTATTAGAAACAAAGAAGAGAGGTTTTTAACCAATGATAGTGAGATTAATCCATTAACAGTCAAAACTAGAAATTACGGAACTTTTTTTGCATATGCAATATTTGCTGTTTAAGACCACATATCGCATATCAAAATAAAAATATAAAATATTTTACTTACATTTGAATAAACTGATCATTGCGTTTATACAATGCCAGTGGAAAGTAATGTTGAAAATGCATCATTTTCATGACTATTCATTTTATGAAAAATACAAACTTAATATTAGTTTAAAATTTTTTATATAACATATATTTCAGAATAATACAATTACTTCTAACACACACACAAAAAAAAAACCCCTGCTATTTTGGTAAAAATATTTTACATATGGCAGAATTACTTCGAATAACAATTTTCAAATAGGAAGTAAAAATAAAATTTAAACAGCTTGTTTTCAGTAAAGTAGAAAATAAAGTACTATTTCATATTCACTTTACTTCGTATGATAAATTTCACCATATGTATGATGTAGTGCCACTTTACAGTCATTAGAGTGGTAAATAGTTTGGCTATGATAATTCTTGTAACAAAGTATTTTATTGTCAGTCATCATCCCCAGAAAATACCTACTTTCATTTTGTTTTGCCAGCGGTAGATTATCATTAATTTTTTAGTATAAATATCAAAATTAAACACATAGCCATCAGAGGATGCTAGTGTCTATGATTTATATCCAGATCTAATAGATAGGATCATTGCTAATGTTTGCTGGTATAGCATATTCCACTTTTTAGCTGCCACAATTCTAATGAATATGAGTCAAATTATGTGTCTATATGACTTCAACATGTTGTTTGGGTATCCCAAGGTCGTGGGAGTCATCTGTGAAGATTGAGTATTCCATTCCAGTTGAAAATACTCTGCATCGTTCTTTGGAAAAAACAAGTGTTTGTATTCAGGGATGTGTTGAAAAAAAGTATCAAAATGCAAGAAAGGCTCTGAAGAGATTTTTATGCTCCAGTTATGTGAATGCTTTATTCATTGCAGTCAGTTTCTATACAAATAATTCTCTTAAGGGAATAGCATGTAAGGATGTATTTTGCACATAAGCATCTTTTCAAAAGGGTCTACCGTGGACTCTCTCCATAATATGTCTGTTCTGCCTGGCGGCTTCCAATTATCCTCTCTCTCTCTCATTTTTCTATATCTAGATCTTCAGATTACTTTGATATTATTAGACCACGATAATTTTTTCTTTGAATTTTGTCTGGGAATCTATGATTCACAGACTTTCATAGTGATATTTCATGCCGCATGCACTCGATTTCTCAAAATTTTCTATCCCCCTCTTTTTGATGACAACTATACTTGTTTTGTTTTCAACTTCCCGGGCTGCTTCACCTGCTGATGACAACCATAATAGCTCTATTTTCAAATTCCAGGTCTCTGCCATTGCTGCTGGGGTCTATGATTTCTCAAGAGTTCAACAAAATTGTTTAAGTGATTTTTTGAGTTCCTTACAAAAGTCTAAAAATATTTTGGGGGCATCAAAAACTACTAGTACTAAAAAACTAAGTAGAGGCATAGAAAATAGATGCTTTTCAAAATAAATGCTTAGAAGGATTTTAAAGATTTCCTGGACTAATATAATTTTAAATTTTAAACTCTTTATCAAAAACATATAAATAAAGGAGTAAACATATAAATAAAGGAGTAAGTGCAGATTTATTGGACACATCCCAAGGATGCCACAAAAGACAATTCCCAAGGGTAGTTCACATGTGCATATCCAAGGGGAAAAGAAAAGGAAGGCTAATTACCTGGGAAAGAATGATGAGTGAAGAACAAACAGGCTGGAAGGGTAAGCTGTGTAGAAGCGAGAGTGAGAGCACTTGACCGGCGGTAAAGGAAATTTAGGTTGAACGTCTTATGTACCATTTGTCACATGGTATAAGAGAATAGATAGATAGACAGTATAACTTATTACATACACAACAGACAGATGTTTTATATATAAACAGACAATTTTTTTAAATATACAGATTTCACTCAAACTGCTGTGAAAATTACTTGCGAGTAACTACTTTTGGGAGGCAGTGTGAGCCTCTTTCTTCAGCATAAAAGACGGAACAGCTACTCCAACAAAAATAGGAAAATGTCTGTCAATAGAAGCTTGATTACATGACTCAAAAATGCATTGTTGACCTGGAAACTAGAAAAATCCAAATAAATAAGGAAGAATAAAACAGTAAGTGAATAGCAGGATACCAACCATTCACTAAATCTACTTTATCAAATAAAAATTGATATACATGATTTGATACACACAAAGAGAACAGTTTTGAAAATAAAATGTGAAAAAATAGAGGAAAAAACAGATCAATTACATATAGAAAAAAAAATGGTTTTGGAAACTACATAAACTCATCAGAGAGAAAAACAGCAATTATTTATGAAAGATGTAACTGGAATTGGAACGAGCAACTCCATCCTTAATGATCTATTCTAAATGAAACAAAACTCTTAAAATAAAAACACTGCAATATAAGCAGCATAAGTAGTTTATTAAGAGTATCAACCAGTTTTAGAGGCAAAAAGCAGCATCTTTCTCCAGGGAAAAAAGATAGATCAATGATCTCACCATAAGCTAGAAGACATACATCAAAATATAAAACACATCAAAACATAGTTGTATCATGTGACCCAGAAAGAAAACCATTTCTTAAAAAAAAAAAAATTCACAAATAGCATGGAACTCATTAAGAGTAGCTTCCAGAGGGTTGATTTTAGTGAAGATGAAGAGAACCAACCTTATTTTAATAGTGAAATATCTGTGGCTAAAGCCTGACCACAGACCCTTAGGCTAGAACTGCTCAATCATGGATGTACCTAGGTTTTACTCTCGTTTTTTAATCTTATATAAGAAAGGAAGATGTCTGTCTGTGTGTGTGCAGTTTGTAGCAATAAATCTAAGCATCGTACAGTCATAAAATTTGGTACACAAGTACTTAAGGACCTGAAGAGGTGTACCTCTGCTTTATCTTTTTCAATTTGGACTTAGTTTATGTTATTTTGTGTTTTTAGTTTTATATAAAAAAGGAAGATGTCTGTGTGTGTGTGTGCAGTCTGTAGCAATAACTCTAAGCATCGTACAGTCATAACACAGTGGTACACAGGTACTTAAGGACTTGAAGAGGTACACCTCAGCAATATCTTTTTAAATTTCGAATTAGTTTATATGTTATTTTATGTTTATAATCTTATATAATAAAGGCAGATGTCTGTGTCTTTATGTGCGTGCAGTCTGTAGCAATAAATTTAAGCGTCATACAGTCATGAAATTTAGTACACAGGTACTTAAGGACCTGAAGAGGCACACCTCAACATTATCTTTTTAAATTTCAAATTAGTTCATATGTTATTTTATGTTTTAATCCAATTTGCAATGATTATGGCTAATACTTACACAAATCAATTCCTTAGTGACCTAAATACTATCACAGCATTTTCATCTTTACACTATCGGAAAGATAAAAAAATTCTCTTTCAAACAAACTGTGAATGGAATCCATACAATTATTAGAAGATTTTTTTTGTGAATTTTAAAAATATATAATTTTTGTGTGTGAAACCTTTCCGATTTTTATATTATGTTATACACAGAAATTGACTTGCTATCCATCGTTCATTTTTTCAGCACCTGTTTCAAATATCACAGACTATTCCAGAAGAAAAATAATTTAATAAAACCATACACTGATTAATTATACATTTTTTATCCAAGGTATATCTTTGATTTTTTGAATGAATCTCATAGGTTCTTGCAAGCTATCTGACCCCACTCGAGGAACCACTCATTTTATAGTAGGGGAGTGGATATTTTAAGATGGGCTGAGAGAGGGGTGTATGAGGAATTCCATGGAATTGCCTGTTTCATGAGTGGTGTGTTGAATATACGGTTAATTGTGATTTTCACATCTTTCGTTTCTGAGGAAAGCAATTTGATTTGTGCAATTTTCAGATTAAAGCCATTTTAAATTGTGTTCAAATGTATTATTTAAGCAGCAGGTGCTCGTTTAATTATTTATAAGTAGTGAACGTTTATTTAGAGCTTGGGCAACACAGAGTAATTTGTTCTAGTAAATAATAATTACTTACTAATGAATTTTCTTTCTACCAAAAGAATTGGTTGGTTACCCTATTTAATTTTAATTCTAAACTGTAATAGTCCCTATTGATATAAGATGTAGGATATGTGTTTAATTTTGAACAATGGCTAGATATGTATTTGTAGGAATCTTCTTATTGAATAATAGGAAGTTGACTTAAATAATTTATACAATAGCAATAATGTAATTGTATAAATAATTGTGGCAATATCGTGCCTAGGAAAATGAAATGTTAACGATAAGTGAATTTGACAGAACTGTTTTTATTTTACAACAAAATAATAAAATAAAATAATTACAAGAGTTTTATAAAATTTTATTTCAAGTCTTGACATTTTATTAGGGTTACTACCTGACATTTTACTAGGGAAGCATTTTGAAATTTTTTAATTTGGAGGAGGGGGTAGAATCCCGTAAACCTTTCCCTTAAATACGCCCTTGGTTACCGAGTACTAGCAAACAAGAGACAGTCCCCAACAAGAGCTTGTATGGTGAGCTCAACAATTAGGAGACAAAGCCTCTTGACTTGCAAAGTGAGGTACGGGGGTTAGTGACTGTCAGTGAGCAGGGGGAGTAATTTGCTCAGTATGGGGGAAACAGTGTTTTTAAAATAGAAGAAATATGGTAGTTTTGCTGTGCAAAATGGATTTAGTAAGTGTCTGGATTAAATGAGCAATTAGTGGATGCTGGGTGGCTCATTATTACTGGGTCCTACTGCACTATATTTTTGACAAAAACTGAAGTTTCTAGGATGTGCATTAGGCAAGATGAATAAGTGGATTGCAACCTGATTAATGAATAGATGATGTTTAAAAGCACTCTGCAAAAAAAAAAAAAAAAAAAAAAAAAAAAAAAAGTGGGTAATGTTTACAGTACACTGTACTTGGGAGTTTCCTTACTTTATTACAGCAACATGAACTGCAAATTGTTTTTTTGTAAAGGGTAAGTACACATATTGCGAGAAATGCTTCACACACATGAGTACCTTCCCGGCCATCCAAACTGTTGCTCAAGTCTTCGAACGAATCGGACGGTCCGGGTCTTCAACACACATGAGTACGATAAATCTAACAGGTGATTCTAATTTCTTATTTGAACAAATTTAGGCATACAATATTTGAATTACTCGTGAAAAGAAAATTCAAGGAAATATATGCAAGCTCTAAGCATATCAAATTTAATATTATTAAATATTTTTGAAACGTAAGTCTGCTTACTAAACTTTATGTACTCAATGTTTTACATTCTGATCTAGTTTATCATTGATTGTGCAGAAAATCACATTCTATACTTATTCATTTTGATTGTTCCACATTATCGGAAGGACAAATTTCTTGGAATGAGCCATTTGTGGGAGAAAACTGTCAGTTTCAACAATTTACTTACAGAGGGCATTCAATTCAATAAGGATTAATCTGACAAACTGATATCAGTTTAAAGGTACTTCTACATAAAAAAAAATCATAACTTTCTTAAAGACAGACTTTTGAGGCTACACTGCTTGGGAAATACAGTTACTATAAATATACTGATTAAAAAAGAAAACACATTGGAACATGGCATAAGGCAAATTAAATAAATAGAGCAGTAAATGTAGAAGAATTTTTTAAACCAAATACATCCAAGGAAAAGTGACAATTTTATAATTTCATATAAAATCAAATATAAAACTAAAAAATGTTAAACAAAAATATGAATATCTACCTAATTCTTCTGGACTTCTTTCACGAAATATGAATTTCTTATTTTCATAAGACAAAACTTCATAAAAACGAGATTTTTTAATTGCCTGTTTCAAAACATATTTTTGGGCATAACTTTTATATTCTCTTTTATGTATTTCTTCCCATTCCTACAATTAAAAAAAAAAAATATGAGAAAACTATTAAAATTTAACAAATAAAATCGGGAAACATTTCTGTAATATATTTTATATCAAGGATTTTGCACCGTGCATGATATTTTATACAGGATTGCTAAAATTCTAGACTTTCCTTTTAAGTCAATATTTTGAGAATAAGCTTTGTTACTTTACAAAAATAATCCTCTGTGTAGTGTGGCCGTATGTAATCTGCAATCCTACATACTGCGAAAAAATTATTACTTTCCTTATATACATAATGTATAAGGAAAGTATTATGACGGGGTCGAAAATTCAAATTCGAGTTTTCGACGGGAGAGCATGTTTCAAGCATCCCTGATCACGAATCAAACATTTTTGAGGCGATATCTGTGTATGTGTGTGTCAGTGAGTCTGTGGAGATGATATCTCACGAACAAATAGAGCGATTCAAATAAAATTTGGTACAAAATTCACAATCTGTGAATACTGGAAGCCTATTGTTTTCAAACATAATCGAATGTTCAGAACTTCACTAAATTTTCGAGTGAAATTTTGAAAAAATTATCAAAAAATCAAAACCTTTAATAAAGTTATGCAAATAGACATTTCTTATGTAATTTTTCCTTAGAAAACGATTGACATAAACTTTAGAATGCTAGCATGAACTGTTCTTGAGATATTGCACATTTTTCAAATAAATTTATCAAAAAATCCCATAAATTAAAAAAAATATTAACTGTTGAGAAACATGTTAACTTTTCATATGTAATATCATGCGATAAATTGGGTGACATCATTCTCATGGATCTAGCTCATTCCATTCATGAGAAAAGATACTTTGAGTAATACTTTTGTATTTGAATGCAAATAGTCATTTATATGCTATAAGAATAACTTATTTCTCTGTCCATAATGCTTGGCGACAAATTTGGCAGAATGTCACCAACTTGGTGACTTTTTTAAATGTTGCCAAATTAACGACAATCTCGTCAAATGTATAAAAACAATGCTAAATCAATGAAAATGACGACTAATTGTTGAAAATTCAATATCTTGGAAAGAATATAAGTATCTACTATAAGAAAAATCTTTTTTTTACTGTAAAAGTAGTAAATTCATTGCATTATATAAGGAAAGTCATGTGTTGCCCACATCAGATGTTTTCTTTAATATAATAAATGAACTTAATTAATGAACAGAAAAAAAAATTATATCCAGATGCAAAAAGCTATTGATATTGAAGCTGCATCATATAAATTGAAATATTTTTTTTTTTTTTTTTTTGTGCATCATTATGTTATAAGGTTGTAGAAAAGTTTTTGTGACCTTGTATTATGAAGATAAAAAACATTTTATTCAATGCATTAATTATATAATTTTTGTTAGTTTCAATGACAATATGTCACATTTTTACAATGTTGAAAATATAAAATTTATAAACGTCTTTTTATTAGAAAAAGTCCTTAACATTATCAAATATATTTTCAATTGGAAACATGGTATTCTGAATGATTTCTGTCAGAATTATTAACAAGGCCATGATCTACTCTAGATTGTACTACTAATGATTATTATGAAATATTTATTCATTATTATCATCAAAAGAGCAATGAAAAGAAGAACAATGGAAAACGGAATAAGATGCTAGATCATGTGAATACAAATGATAAATAGAAATCTTCATATTAAATTCACTTATGTGTTTGTTCACTAACACATAAGACCTGGTGCTATTGTAAGTTCAATGGAAACCAGTTTACTAACTACAGGGTTCATAACAAATGTTCACTATATTACTGGGAAAAAAAAGAGATCATTTTCAATTTAAAAAAGGACTCTAAACAGGCCCAGTCAGGGGAGAAAAAAAAAAAAGAAATGATATCGCATACGAATGATTGCATTCTAAAAGTGTTCAAGAATTAAAAAGGGCAGGGTACTGCTACCCAAGAAAGAGTACTCAAAAAATTGAAGGCATGAAGTTACCAAGCACTGATAAATGGAATTTTTTGCTGTGAACAAATTTATGATTGAAAAAAGCTATTTGTATATAAAATATTTTTATAGTCTTAGAGTAGTTGTGTTTATTAAAAATTGCAGTTATTCAATTTATATCATTTTAGAATTTATTAAATTTCTAAAGGAGAATTATAAATTGCTTTTTAATATTTTCTCATTCGTTAATGAGGTGAGAATGAGTTCAGAGTGACAAGATACATTTAAATTTTAATAATATATTTCAATTATTTGTTGTCATATATTAATTATAAAGATATTTTTCTGAACACACGCACACATATATACATACTGATTGTTAGAAAATAAATGCTGGCTTCAATTTCAAAGTACTATATACTTGCAAATAAACAGAAGAGAAAAATAAAAACTTGATTTAAACAAACAAATAAAATTCCAAAAAGCTCTATAAAATCACATAATATTTTGAAAAACTGGTGCCCACACAATGTCCATATTATTAGATGTGAACCTATTGTCAAGCGAATCGCATGCTCCTGCAGTCCCATGCAACAGATTTGTATTAGTCATAAACAAGCATAGCGGACAAATCAAGAAATGTTCAAATTAAATTACCATTATAACTAAACAAAACATAATATGAATACATATTCTTCAATACTGGACAAAAAAGAAATTTCAAAATCCTTAAGAAAACAGAATATGCTTAGCTTAAGCTAAATGTAGTTTAGTTTATTTTTGCCTGCTCTAGCTCAAGACTTTGCTAATTTCTTCCAAAAACATGAAAAATACAGAACATTGAACATGTTCCTTATTTCTTGAAGTAATAAAAAATTTAATAAGTCTGTACTCAAGTTTAACTTAAATTTAGCCCCATATTTTCTAACAACAATACACAATATACATTCTTCCACAGCATTACTACGGGGAATAAGTAATATTGTTTTCATCACCATATTATATTAAATTCTTCTGGATAAATTGTTAAATTCCTGTGGGCAAATTGAATTGTGCAATTGCACTATTTATGCAAAAATGAAAGATGAAAAATAATAGCTGTTTTCCATAATTTTACAGGTGTTTTCTGTAATTTTACTTTGTACAGAAATTCGTAATTACTGAAAAAAGGATTCTTAATGGTTGGTATCTCTGTATTACTGTAAAATTCTGTCGATCCACCCCCTCAAATGCATCCTGGAAAATGCAGGAGGATATAAGTATTGGGAATTTTTTGTTAAAAGAAACATGTTGAAGGCCCAGACCACATGATCAGCCCTAAGGCTTATGGCAATTTAATGTGTAGCCGGGAAAGTAAAAGAAACATGTAAAATTCTGTCGACCCACACCTTCAAATGTGATAACAAGGAATGCAAAGTACAGGATTACTCGGAATTTTCAGCTAAAAGAAGCAATTTGTATTTCCATCAAATTTGATGACGAATTCTTTCCATTTTTTCCGATACTTAGGGGGGATAGTATATTTTAGAATTTCAAATTGAAATGAAAAAGGAAAGCAGTTCATTTTCATGGGGAAGGTGGATCGATGGAATTCTGTGATAATCTTGCAAAATATTGCTAGAAATATATGCAATCGAAGTAAGGATATTTTGATATTAAATAGTAATACCAGAAAAAAAATTGGTAATTTTTTGGAAAAATGATTAAAACAACTATGTTTCATAAAAATATATACAGAAACAATACACTTAAAACATTCAGGTTTCTACCAGTAGAATATGAAAATTGAGGACACAAATTTTATAAAATTTCAGAACAAAACATATATAAGGTTTTTATCCGGTGAAAATTACCTTATAATGAAAACAAACATTTATATTTGGTAAAACACAAGTTTTCACTAAAAAGAATAAAAAATATTGATCTTAATTAAAAAATATATATATATAGCAATGAATTAGATCTCTGCCAAAATGGTTGTCTTTTTACCTAAATCATTGCCTTAATACCACTTTTGGAAAATATCCCGTCACAGGGTTCATACTCATTATTTAAAATAGAAAAATTTGTATTTTGCAAATACAGTACGCGACCTCTTATTCAGCATCCCAATATCTGGACAATCCCCAAACTGGAATTCGACCAAACAATGCCAAATTTTGCGCCAACAAGTGATTATTTGCCAAAAATTGCACCAAATGCTTTTTTGCCTTAATTAGCAATATCAATAAAAAAATGATGGTAAATCGGGATAATAGGCCATTGCACGTATTTTTTCGAAGTACAAATTGCGCCAAGTTGGCGCATTTTCCAGTGTTGCAATCGGAAGTGCGGTGGGTGGCCTGTTTGTTCTCTGGTTTAACCAATATGATGCGTTGAAACTTACATTTTTCCACTTCAGCTGTTTGCGATCCTGACATAAACAAAGGTCTTGCTGAATTCGTACTAATCACACTGGAAATGTTGCTAAAAATACTTCCAGCGAGAAGAAAAACGACACATATCATGGAAGTAAAAGCGAATTCATTAATTCCATGGTGGATATATTTGTTCCATGTCAGATAAACATACTTTCGACCAGTGACAGAACATTTCACTTGTGAAATGAAATAAAGATCTTATTTTTTTAGCAAAACCATTTTGTTTAGAGTGGGTGCGTTCGTTTGATACCTCGATGACTTCATAGTGGCAAAGTGATGTCATAACATTTTTCACAGCGAAGTGACTGGGGTTTATGGAAAAAACTATGGAATCTAAAATTTGCAGAGATTTTCAAATTTTTTCTTGTTTACTAGTAAGTTTAGAATTTTCGTTTTCATTTTCACATATTTTTGAAATTCTTAATATAAAAATTAACTTTTGGCATTTCCAGTTAACCGTTTCGTTAACTGTATGTGCTGATTATGAATAAACTGTAACCACATTAAAACAGCTTGTTTTGATTTTTTTCACAGTGGTCTGCTAAAATAATGCCGAAGGTGTTAAACACCGTGGCAATATCAATAACATCGACTGCCCAAATTGATGCTCTATATCCACAGATGAGCCGGATGGTCTGGGTTTTCGACGGGTGTTAAATAAATGTCTCCGATTTACAACATATTCCTTAATTGTTTTCCTAGGATACAGGGGTTTAAAATCTTTTATAAGGTAAATAAAACATACGAGATAGGGTCAAAAAGTTCCCGAAATAGGTCAATTACAAATTATTAAAAAATAGAACAATAATTTTACCTTATTGGCCTTCAAAGTATTATCCTCCTGCATCCACACACTTGTTCCAGTGTTCGTATAACTGTTCAAAACACTCCTGAAATCCATTTCTTGAGAGGTCCTTCAGTTGCTTCGTCGCATTTTCGATCACCTCATCTGAATCCACAAAACGATGTCCCTTCAATTTCATTTTCAACCGTGGAAACAGGTAAAAATCTGCTGGTGCTAGGTCGGAAGAATAAGGAGGGTGTTTCCAGAGTGGTAACACTGTTTCTGGCAAGGTATTTTTTCACAATCACAGCGTGATGTGGTGGAGCATTGTTGTGTAAAGAAAACCAATCGTTTGTTCCCATTTTTCAGGTCGTTTTCGTCTGATTGCATCTCGTAGTCGTTTAAGGATCTCCAGGTAGAGTTCTTTATTGACAGTTTGGTCTTGAGGAATAAATTCACAGTGAATGACGCCCTTGTAACCAAAAAACACTTTCCCTCGGCTTTTGTCCAAGTGAAATTTTTCTTTTCCATTCACCTGACTGACGTTTTGTCGGAGGGTCGTAAAGAAAGCACCATGTCTCATCACCTGTCACGATTTTCTTCAAGAAGCTGTCATCTTCATCAGCCATATCAATTAAATCCCTGGACATGTTCACTCTCACTTCTTTTTGTTCAGGTGATAACATTTTTGGAACCATGTGCAAACAAACACGATGCATGTTCAAATTATCATGAAGAATGCTGTGAATACTCCCATGTGAAATTCCAAGTTCAGAGGCAATAGCATCAATGGTTATTCGTCTGTCCACACGCACGATTTCTCGAACGCGCTTAACATTCTCATCTGCGGTGGAAGAGGAGGGCCGCCCAGTCCGAAGGTCATCTTCGATGTTTGTGCGACCTTCACGAAAATGCTTATGCCACTCGTACACAGCCGTTTTTTCCATGGCATCGTTTCCGTATGCTTTCTTCAGCATCTCGAGCATCTCAGGTGATTTCTCGAGCAAAACACAGAATTTAATGTCTAAAGACGACATTTCAAAATCTGATGAATGAAAAATTCACTTTGTCAGAAATAATCTGCAGCTAACGCCGACAGTACCGGAAATGAATTCCAGATGGCTGTGTGTTTTCCCTATTAGTGCTGTCAACCTCCAAAAGAGATATTTCCCCTCCAACGAACACCTGTGTGAATGTAGGCGATCATTCCGGGAACTTATTGACTCTACCTCGTAGATGAACTGATAGAACTATCATGAAAGATACAAAGAACTACCATGTTTTTTCCCAGACATTTATAATTATCAGGCAATCTGCGGGTGTTGGGAAAGGGGAAAATGCATGATTTTCATTTTTTCCACTTAAAATGGATAGATTTAATTGAAAAAGGGTTAGTTTCCTTGGGGGCGAAATTGTTTGCAGTATTTTCTGGGGGCATGAAAATTATGAGTACTCAGGTTGTTTTTACCTTAGATCAATCTGAGAGCTGTTAGTTTTTACTTCTAGGTTGTTGTTGTTGAGACCCAGACCGTCCGACCTACCAGAAAGGTGTATACTTCTAAGTTGTAACATATTTGAAGAAAATTCTTAGTTAACATTTTTGGTTTGAATTATGTCCAAATGACCATCATCTGATGTAATGATTTCTATAAGAAAATGTGTTTCATTATCTATAAAAGATAAAGTGACCATTTTGAAACATATGAATAAAGGTGCTTCCGCTAAAATATTAGGAGATGAATATGGTGAGGGTCCACTTTAGTTGAAATGTTCCAAAAAAATCTTCTAATAACTAGCCTGAATAATCAACTTTTTTCAGACATTTTTTTCTATTAAAAATTTTCTTAATAAATTTGATACTATAATTACATGTAATTTGCATTTTAGTTAACCAAGTATATTTTTTAATATGGATTGTTGAAAGCCCAGGCCGACCGACTCATCTGAAGACTAAGAGCAGTTTAATGGATGGCCGGTTAATATGGATTGTAAAAAACTTTAATACATGTTTTTAAAATGAATTATAATTTTTTGTAACATTTTAGACCATTCAAGTATGTTTTAGAAAAAGTGTTCTGAATTATGTAAAATTCTCTTATCCAGACTGCCTGAAGTCCAAGCAGTTCTGATAATAGATCCTGTACTGTATAATTAAAAAATTAACCTTAAAATTTGACCAGAATATGAAAATAAGTTAGTTTAGTCAATCTAATATGCAACATTTAAAAGATGGAGATGAATGGAAAACGATACTAATGTACTACCAGAAATTCACATGAACAAATTGAATTGTGCAATCATACTGTTTATGTGAAAATAATTAAAAAATTAATCTTCATAATTAATCAGAATATGAAAATATGCTAGTTGTTAATCTAATATGCAATATTAAGAAGATGGAGATGGATGGAAAAAGATACTAACGTACTCTTGGCAATTCATGAGAAAAACTGAATTGAGGAATCGTACTGTTTATGCGAAAATAATTAAAAAATTAATCTTAATAATCAATCAGAATACGGAAAAATGCTAGTTTTGTCTATCTAATATGCAATATTTAGAAGATTGAGATGGATGGAAAAAGATACAAAGTATTTTCAGCACGAGAACAAACTGAATTGCTCAATCATAAGTTTATGTGAAATTAATAAAAAGCTTAACATTTTAGCGATATATGCTGAATTTGAGGAAGCATATTTATTACTTTCCTTAAATATGCGAGCGTGATCTTAATTTACATTATATACGTGCTGTAAATCACAGCTCAATACAGTGCATGCGACCATAAATTTACAGTGGTCCAGACAGAAAACAATTTTCCATAGAAAGTTATGCAAATTCTGTAACCTGTAGTATAAGATGAGCATTTTCCTCGTAGAAACTACAGAGAATCCGTAGTAATCGGCATGTCTGCTTTTGAGATAAGTAAAATTTTAAGAATTTCAGTATGGTAAGTAAAAAATAAGGATATTTCTGGACACAAATATTTTTTTCAGGAATTTCAGGATAATTAAGACCTCTGAACATCGAAACGTGCATCCAAAGTAAATTGTAAACAAAATCAAAATAATAAATTGTATCAAAGCAAGGCCATTTAGATGCTCTTGGCCAGTGCTGTTTCGTAACTATGTCTTGATGCATTTCAGCATCGAAAATGTTCTCTCAACGGATGCTGTAGATACAGGAAGAGTGGCCAGTATCACAAGAAGAATGTGAGTATTAGGGAAAATATCCTTTTCACAATTTAATAGAGCTTTCAAGGCATACCTTGGAAGAGTCTCTGATTCCATCCATTGCATCTTCCACACATCCCACTCTCCTTCCAAAATCGAAGAATTTGAGTTCACTAAATCATTAGAGTAGAATTCAATCGCTGATTTCAAATCGGAGAATTTTGATTTGATAACACTACTAGGGACTAAGCATTACAGCCCAACAAAAATGTGTTCAGAAAATCTTTTGTGAAGCGATGAAATTATTTCATCAAGAAAGGGAATGAAATCGGTACGACGGAAGTATTCTTCAGGATTGGTGGCAGGTGCATTCGATCGGTGTTGTTATGTTCCTACTATTCTTGGCAGTACAGGCGATTGTCCAAACGAAAGAGCCAAATCTGATGCTCTTTTAAAAATGGCTTTAAACTCTTCTTCCGCTTCTTGTCTCATTTTTTGCAACTTCTTCATAACTAACTCAATCTTCTCCAAGGCAATCGCTATATCAACATGTGTGCCTTGTAAGTACTGCGATAGAATGTACATTAAACCCAACATTCTGTCGCTGACACACAGGTCATTTAAGGGTGGTGGTAGGGGAAGGAGGGTACGGTCCCTGTGGATGCCTCCCCCACTGGGTTCCGGTCTAAATTGGGTGGCACTTCCCGGCCGTCCAAACTGTTACCTTACACCTTTCTGGTAGGTCGGACGGTCTGGGTCTCAACAACAACACAGGTCATTTAAAGAGGAAAACTTGCACAAAGTAGAATGCAGCTGCTCTGCTTTGGAACTGTCGCCGTGATTTTCCTCTATGATTTCTTCCAGTGATGATATCACTTCAGAAACAGCTTCACAAAATATAGAAACACTCTCATGGCATTCAACCCATCTCGTTTCACAGTATTTTTTCAAACTTCCTGATATTTTCAAGACAAATTTCCTGATATTTTCAAATTATTTTTAAGGATCACACTTCACTGTGCTGAACTCCTGAAAAATACGCAACATTCTTTGATCATTCCAAATGCATTCCTCATAGGTGAAACTTTAGCAGAGTGAACCAAACAGAAATTCAATGTATGGGATACGCAGTGAGTGTAAGCCGCTTTAGGATACTCTTGCCTGATTCGGGCCTGCATACTGTGGAAACATCCCTTCATTGCCCCAGCTCCACCGTACCCTTGTCTATGCATGTGGGATAAATCCAGACCAAGATTCTGTAGCTGCATCTTAACAGTGATGGCCAGTCCTTTTCCCATCGCATCGTACACAGGTAAATTCAAGAAAATCTTCTCGAAGCATACAATTTTCATCAACGAACCGAACGCATAAAGAAAACTGTTTGATTTTACTTATATCTATCTGTTGTTTCGTCTGCTAAAACAGTGAAAAATTTGGCATGTTGAATCTTCTTGATAATTTGCAGCTGGATATTCTGTTAGATTAATTGAATGATTTCATTTTGAATTGTTGGACTAATGTACAGCGCATTTCCACCAGTATTCATAATATGTTTCCTTAGAATATCATCGCCATAATTGACACTGTATCGAAGAAGTGCTCGAAAGTTACCATCATTATGATCTGGCTCATCCATAGAAAGCTTGCCGCTATCTTTGTGACCCCGCAGTGACATCTCTTGCCTTCCATATAGCTTTATAATTTGAATAATTCTTTTCAATATCTCTCGATTTCTTTTGGATTCTTCTTCATTTCTGGTTTTCAACAGACTACAGATACTTGATTTATTATTTCTATGAACATGCAAAACATTACTTGCTGATACAGCGGCATTTTTATAATAGATTGTATTCGCATGAGCTTCAAATGATTCTGTAGCATTCTTCCAATTTTTGAAGGGCATTTAACCAAATAGCCTAAACATTGATGGGAACCTTTACCAGAGGCAGAATCTGGGTCAGTGAGGAAAAGAACACATATTTTACAGAAAGCGCTTTGAAGAGCGTCGGAAAAGGCTAACCATGAGAACCTTACAAGCCACGATAGCTGAAATTTTCTATTTTTCCCTCCCATATAATGAGAAATTAATTTGTATTTAGAATCGAGAGTCCACGTGTTTTCCAGTAAATTGGCTTTGGTGTCGTCGTCTAGCTGCTGTTTAGGTTCTACATATAGACCTATATCCCAAATTGAAGATACCGAAGCAGAAGCAGAACAAGAAGGGATCGCAGAAATAGGTGTGGAGACTTCCTGGGTTGAATTATCCATCTAAAAATAATTTCCAAATTAGATACTACAATAGAGATATTTTATTTAACAACGTTTTGTCCACATATATTAATTTTTGTAATATAAATATATTAATTTTTGTAGTATAAATTGTTCTTCCCCCTTTAACTCAACGTTAAATAAGTCCAAGTGCCATCTATTGGCGTGGGATGCTTAAGAATGGCAATTTTTCCGAAGCTCTTTCACCTGATTATCTTATACCATGGTTTTGTTAACATAAAATTTTCAAATATTTTAAGACATTCAGTGGAAAGATTAACTTTCATGAGTTTATTGTAAAATTAAACTAATTATTTGAATTTTGTTGCACGTTTGTATGTTAAAATGACCATACTTTCACTTCAAAATCCGGTGACACATTTAGCCCCTGCTGGGAAATGTGTTTCTGCAAAAGTTTTTTAATTATTTTTTTTCCATTATAAAATATTCCTATCAAAAGTTTTTCATTATACCTTTAAAATGCAATTCAATTTAGTACTTTGCAGTTAGTTTATAATATATCTGCAAATTTCCAAATTATGTGTGTACTGTAACGAGTGAGCTGCCAGCGCAGCGACACTTGGGAAAGACAAAAATAAAGAAGAAAAAGAGAGAGAGAGACTGAGGACTCACAACATCGGCTGAAGACTGAAACCCACCAGTTTTGTTGTGTGAAACTTATTAAATTTTGTAATGTTTGTGTTGTATTTGTGAATAGTTTAATACTGTCATTAAACTTTAAAATGTGTACAAGTGTATCTATGTCAATCCTGTACAAATAGAAGGATATAATTTGGCACCCGAACGCACAGCCGATGTTTGTGTGTTCTCAAAACGACGGACAAAAAGAACTCTTGGGATAACCCCATCCTGATGTGTTCGTAAAATGCGGTGTTGGAATATCCCTTCCATGCCAAGGATATTAACAGATAAGTGTTTAACCTGTTTAAACTATTTTAAGTAGTTGTACTTCTGTTTCCGCCATCCGGCAATTGCAGTAGTGCAACCTATTGTTGCAAAAACATTCTTTTGTAAAACAAAGTGCTTGCCGTTCTCATCTGAGCGTCACTTTCATTTTCATTTGACCGGCGCACAACAGAATGTCTGCAATCGGTCTAGTGGAATAACGGATGTGCTGCAACTGTTTTCTTTTTCTTTCTCGCTTTTGATCAGAATTATTTATTACGTTTTAAAGAGAAAAAAGAAAGACTGTTCTGTGTTAATTTGAAGAATTTAGAGAGTTTACGATAAAAATGTCTTATCTTGGTAAGGGACGTAAAGAAGATCTAAGATTACTTGTTCAAGAGTTGGGATTAGATGGAGCAGACACTCTTAAGGTGGTGGAGTTAAAAGATTTGATCACGAGTTCTGAAGGCTATGGTGAAGAGTTGACAAAATATATGTTGAACAATATTATTGAAAATTGAATAGCAAGGGAACAGGAAGTCAAATTGGAAAAGGAAAGAATGTTTGAATTGGAACGTTTGAAGTTGCAACTTGAATCTCGGAGGGTCTTACAATCCGTAACTGCAATCCCGGTTTTGGAGACGGAGCAACCCAAGTGGGACATGAGGAGAATTCTCCCTAAATACGACCCTAAGGACGATGATATGGCATTATTTCTTAATTTATTTGAACGACAACTTAAGTTCTTAAAGATTCCAGAAGAAACTTGGGTCCCTTATTTAATTGGATCTTTACCATCTGAGGTCGGACAACTTATGGCTAGAGAACCAGAGGAGGAATGTCAGGATTACAATAAAGTGAAGGCAATGCTGTTGAAAAGATATAAGCTTACTGCCGATAAATACAGACAAATGTTTTCCCTGCATCGTAAGAGCCAAAACAGTACTTGGCATGATTTTTATTTTGAATTGACCAGTTATTTTGACAGCTGGCTTACTGAACTGAATGTCAAGACATTTGAACAATTAAAAGAACTTGTCTTGGCTGACCAAATAAAGAAACGAGTACCCCAGGAAACCAAAGACCATTTCCTTGATATTTGGCCAGAGCTAACCAACCCCTTAGACTTGGCGGAAAGGTTGAATACTTACGACTGTTTAAGGACGAATCAGAAGAAAAGTACAATTCCACCGTTTCTGAGGAGGGCTACCACGGTCAGAGATGAGGTTACGAAACCTGTTATATCCAAGAGGTGCTCTCAGGAAGGCAGAACCAATCGAACAGATGCTGGATCCAACCAGGAACGACCAACGTTAATCTGTTATGGCTGTGGTAAAGCTGGATTTATAAAATCAAAATGCCCAACTTGTAAACCTCCCACGCGGGCAGCAGCTTGTTTTGAGAAGATCCAAATTCATAGTCCAGGGGTACTGGAGCGGGCTGCAGTCATGAGTGTCACAATAAATGCTATAATAGGTACAGCATGCGCAGATAGCGGAGGGACACACTCCATTGCAGGTGAGATCCTGTACCATTTGTTGAAAGATGAAGGAGTTGAGTTTGAGAAAACATTTATTACGATGACGCTTGCTGATGGTAACCAAACAGAGAGGGACGTTCTTTCCCAGTAACTCTTTTCGTGCTACCAGACGCCAAAGGAAATCGTACCCTATTGGGAGCAGATTTTCTGAAGAAATCCAGAGTCATGTTGAATCTTCAAAACCATACCTGGTTCTACTGTGATAACCCAAATGAATACTTTCCATTCGCTGAAAACCCTACTGTCCAGTCCTGTGACATTAAGGAAGGTACGATGGCGGCAAATTCTTGTCTACTCCAACCCAACGAAGGTGAATATCTAACTGAGGACCAACGCCGAAGACTCAATGCGTTGCTTACCCAATGTGAAGATACCTTTAGTCCGGGGGGAGAGCCGACGCCGTATATGGAACATCGGATCGGCACGGGTGATTCTTCCCCAGGTGCCACTACTCTCTATAGGCTCTCTCCTGCCAGAAAGGAAATTTTGAAAGAAGAGATCGACACCCTTCTCAAATCGGACGTAATCGAGGAATGTGACTCTCCGTATGCTGTCCCGGTGGTGTTAATACCAAAACAGAATGGGGATTCCCGCTCTGCATGTACTACACACGAGGAGTCCACCTGCGACATCTGTACGATCACCGTAGACTTACCGTCCAAGAAAGCGAGTGATATCCGCGATGAGCAGTTGAGAGATGATGACTTAAAGAAAATTATTGACTGCTTTGAAGGTGACCACAGAACTGAAAATTTCGCAAATTGGACGAGCTGTGGTTATCTTATGTCCCAAGGAATCCTGTATCGTTACTCCCTAGATACTGAATCCGAAGAGGCCCAGTCAGTGGTACCGATCCAAGAATGCAAAAGAGTCCTGAAGGAGTACCATGATACTCTGACCAGCGGACATTATGGTGCTGAGGGTACTTACTACAGGATTGCCTCCCACTATTACTTTCCTGGAATGAGAAAATACATTGCGGACTACGTAAAGAACTGTGTTGATTGTAATAGATATAAGCCCAGTAACCAAAAACCTGCTGGACTTTTAAGGACACCCGTGTACTCCCAATGTTTCGAAACGCTTGCGATAGACCTTTTCGGTCCCCTGCCGAAAACGCCGGATGGGAAGAAATGGATTTTCATAGTGGAAGACACCTCTACCAAGTGGGTGGAGCTCTTTTCCCTCCAACACGCCAATGCAAAACAATGTGCGGTAATTCTACTGGAGGAGGTGTTTTTGGGATATGGATTGCCTTGCCGGCTTATCAGTGACAATGGTACCCAATTTGTTAGCGCTGTCCTTCAGCAAGTGTGTAATGTGCTCGGAGTCTAACAAGTACTGTCTTCTGTTTATTGGCCACAGGCAAATCCTGTGGAATGGAAAAATAGAGATCTAAAACCAAGACTTGCCATCCTCATGGGAAACGATCACACCTTGTGGTCCGAAAAACTTCCAGCTATACGTTTTGTCCTCAACACCAGAAGATGTGACACTACTACTCATACTGCAGCCTTCTTACAGTTCGGAAGAGAACTTGGGACTCTGGACGACGTCCAACATGACATACGGACCGTGATCCATAATGAAAACTTCGTTGCTGAAATTACGCCATATTTGCGAAGATTTGCAGATATGAGCGCAGAGATAAAGCATTTGGTAGAGCAGAAACAGGATCGGAGGAAGAAATAAGCTGATAAAGGTAAAATAGGAGCTCCGTCGTATGCGCCTGGAGACGAAGTGTGGGTAACCACCCACCCAATAAGCAATAAAGAAGAAAACCATGCAGAAAACCACGAAGTTTGCATCTTGGCGAGACGGGCCCTTTGTTATACTAACTCAGCATTCTCCAACGAGTTATGAAGTGGCTGATCCAAGTTCCCCAGATATACCAGTTGGGACTTACCACACCTCTGCCCTCCGACCTTGTTCCTTGCCTCTCGACACCGTAGCCACGCCAATCACTCCCTTGCGTAGGAGGGGCCGACCCCGAAAGACTAAAATATACCAGAACAGCCCTAGTTCCCCATCTATCACTTCTGGCTACACGTCGAGTTGACTTCGTGTCCAGGGGGGGAGACTGTAACGAGTGAGCTTCCAGCGAAGCGTCACCTGGGAAAGAGAAAAATAAAGAAGAAAAAGAGAGAGAGAGACGGAGGACTCACAACATCGGCTGAAGGCTAAAGCCCATCAGTTTTGTTGTGTGAAACTTCTTAAATTTTGTAATGTTTGTGTTGTATTTGTGAATAGTTTAATACTGTCATTAAACTTCAAAATGTGTACAAGTGTATCCATGTCAATCCTGTATAAATTGCGGATATAGTACTAAAATATTTATAAACATAACATTTTGCATAATATTAGGAATTAAATCTATCAATTTGAAAAAAAGTCGTGCATTTTTGCAGTTGTAAACAACTAGTCAGTGGCTAGTAACTAAGCATAGGAATTTTAAGCTTTGCAGTGAGATAGAAACATAAAGAAGAAACATGCCCCTCCAATCTCTGCTTAATGCTCAGGCAAGTGAATATGCTGGCGAAACTCTCAAATACCTCAAGATTTATCTTGATGCTTATACCTAGTAGCAATAGTTTAAATAACTTGAACATAAGCGAATAAATTCAAAATACAAACCTTTGGAAAATAATAGAAGTTTCAGTTTAAACATTGATTGTCAATACTGTTTGACATAAACAACAACAACAACAAAATACAGAAGAAATCCTCTTACTGCGAAGAAAAAAAATATCTGATGTGGGCACATGACTTTCCTTATATAATGCAATAAATTTACTATATAGCAAAAAATCAGTTATTCTTATAGTAGATACTTATATTATTTCCAAGATATTGAATTTTCGTCAATTAGTCATCATTTTCATAGATTTAGTGTCATTTTTATCCATTTGACGATATTTTAGTTAATTTGGCAACATTTAAAAAACTCGCCAAGTTGGCGACATACTGCCAAATTTGCCACCAAAATCTCATCAAGCGTTATGGAGGAAGGAATAAGTTATTCTTATAGCAGATAAATGACAATTGGCATTCAAATACAAAAATATTTCTCAAAGTATTTTTTCTCATGAATGAAACGAGCTAGATCCATGAGAATGATGTCACCAAATCTATCGCATGATATTACATATGAACAGTGAACATGTTTCTCAACAGTTAATATTTTTTTTTAATTTATGGGATTTTTTGATAAATTTATTTGAAAAATGTGCAATATCTCGAGAGCGGTTGGTTCTTGCTAAAGTTCTAAAGTTTATGTTAATCGTTTTCTAAGGAAAAACTATATAAGAAATGTCTACTTGTTAAAAGTTTAACTTTATTAA
Organism: Amaurobius ferox; assembly: GCA_951213105.1. Lineage (NCBI taxonomy): Eukaryota > Metazoa > Arthropoda > Arachnida > Araneae > Amaurobiidae > Amaurobius > Amaurobius ferox. The sequence continues at coordinate 127,650,718 of OX578143.1, read as the reverse complement.
AAGTTTTGATTTTTTGATGATTTTTTCAAAATTTCACTCAAAAATGTAGGAGGGTTTTGAACATTCTATTGCATTTAAAAGCAATAGGCTTCCAGTATTCACGGATTGTAATTTTTGTACCACATCTCATTCGAATCGCTTCATTCATTTGCGAGATATCGTCTACACAGACTCACTGACACACACACACACACAGACATCATCTCAAAAATGTTCGATTCGTGATCAGGGATACTTTAAACGTGCTCCCTTGTCGGAAAATCGATTTTGAATTTTCGATCCCGTCACAATACTTTCCTTATACATTATGTATATAAGGAAAGTAAAAACGTACGTAAAAGAGCGTACATGCCAACATTTGACTAGGGGTCATCAGTAGCATAAGTTAAAGAGCTTAGAGAGCATTCAAGTATTACATAAGCATCTCGAGAGGGGGGGGGTCAGAAAATCTTATTTTTCCTATCTTACTCTATGTTAATTTTTGTTCATTGGGGGGGGGGGGGGGGGATTCAAAATTAACAAAAATGTGCTTAAGTAATACTTGAACGCTTCCTTACTATGGACAAGTCGCCGTATGCTGTGGTCTATTGTTTGAATGATTTTTAAAAACAAATATAACAATAAAAAAAAATAATAATTGCATATTTCCATAATTCATATTTATAATTGGATATTTACATAATTTATTTGACAAAAGTAGAACTTTCAAATAACTAACATAAAGTGGAAAAAGCTATCAGCAATGTATGAAATACTAAAATATAGAAAGTCAGTTTTTTTCAGCATAGTGAGTATGCAATTGGTTAAATAACATGCATTCTTGGCATTTCTGAGTTAGACTACACTGAAAGTGTTTCCATAACAACAATCCATATTTATTTTCTCCACCAATATACTTTCCAATGTCTTTGTACTAAGATTTGACCTGAATTCTGTATGATTTTTTTTAACTATACTAAAAATTTGTTCAGTTGGCACATTACTATGTGGAACAACTAAAACAGACAGCATTAGTTGAGAAAGAAGCTTAAACTTGAAAGTACCATCTGGATTCTTAAGGTTACCAATCTTACACCAACAATCATCAGCCCTATCACATTTTGTAATATAAGAGGAAAACTTTTCATTTTGATATAATGCAAATTCTAACTGTAATTTATCACAGTCTTCAGGAAAATCAGACAGATCAACAAAGTATTTCACAGAACTGTAAGAAACAGAAGCACGTAGGGAAACATTTGCCACTGAGGCATTCTAGTAAAACTCATTATGCAATGGTATTTTTTTAAGCACATAATCACACGCAGTACAAAAAAACTTTCTAACAGATGCAAAAAATTCTTTAATTTTATCTGGCGATAAATTTGAGCAGCTTAAATAACTTCTTGTGTAACTACCAATAATAAGTTCATCATCACTTTTTTGGTTCTTCATCTTTGATTACTGCATGTTAAAAACTTCCTCACATTTTGAAATTGCTGCTGGGGTTACAAAACGAATAAGCAGTTCAAAATAAAATTCATGGAGTTCATTCTCAAGGAGGTGAATGCAAGGAGATTCTTTTTGTAATGAAGCATTTATTTTGTCAAAGTTGGGAGAGCATTTTACAAAAATAAACAATATAATTTGGTACACGGAGAAATAAAAAAGTCTTTAATTATTAAGCATTGTTCTGACAAAGAATCAGAATCACCAGTAAAAAATTCCAACAAAGGACTCCACTGTTCGATAACTCTATTTAAAACAGTTTCCAAGGATAACCAACAAGTACTTACATGTTTCAATATTTTGTGATTCTCCTCCCCACACAAGTACTGCAATTTTTTAAGCCTGCTTTGTCTTTTGCTACTTCTGTCCAAGTAATAATATATCTGAGTAACAAAAAACTCAATATCTATTGGCAATGTTTTAGTAGTTCTCTGTGCACAAATGTGTAGCAGATGAAAAAATTGCTAATTTGTTTTTACTTGGCAAAAAGGACATAAAAAACAACAAATTAAAAAAAAAACTTCTATTTAACAATTTTTAATTATGGTCATCTTGTACAATCATTGCCCCAATAACCTTCATTTCATGCTTGAAAATTAATTTTCCCGAGTTAAAATAGCAATTTATATAAAAGTTTTAGTTGATGAAAACAAATTGCAAAAATGGAAAATACATGATAACAAAACGGGATAAACCGATAATCGTGTATAAATGCACATTTTAGTCACATTTCCATATATAATCTTTCTCATATTACTTACAAATATAAGAATTATACAAATTTAAAATTAAAATATTATAAGGGAATCTTGAGTGAAATTTAGTCACTTTTGTGGCCAATTTTGTCAAAGTATGGAATTTCATTTTAAAATCTGTTTACTATATTCATTTTAAAAGTTTTAAAAAGTGGTGGTGGTGGTGGTGGGGATTTGTATATTTGTCCGGAGATCAGCAGTCAATGCAAATATCGGAGCTTCACGGAAAAATGCAGAGTTGGCAGCTTGGGTTCAGTATTTGCAAGTCAATAAGTGTTTGTTTCATAGTTGCTACTCTTTCTCTTGTCGCTTTGACAAAATATAAATCATACCCTTGAAACTCATCTACATCCTTTGGGTGAGCTAGACAGCCTGGGTAATAATAAAAAAAGGTATGAATCGCATTAATTTCAGGGATTGATATAAAAAATGCATAGATGCCAACCTACCACAAAGAAAGATAGGAACATATTGCATAAGGAAAAATTGAGCACCAATACAGTTTTTCTCCATACTGCTACAAAATAGCCTTCTATTTCATTAATAATACGTTTGAAAAATAGTTTTTCTATATAATATACAAAATAATTACAAACGTTTTAAACGATGCAAACAAATTGTAACAGTGGAAAATACTTCAAAATAAAACAAAATATAGAGGATCATGCACAAATGCCGTTTATCGCGATACTGCTGCAAAATAGCCTTTCATGTCATTAAAAATACACTTGAAAAATAGTTTTTCTGTATAATATAGTATATACGAAATAATTAGAAACGTTTAAGATGATGCAAACAGACTGCAGAAGTGTAAAAGTATTTTCACAATAAAATGAAATATAAAGGAGATAGTGGGCAAATGCCGTTTATCGCGGTACCCAGTACTCGTGCAATATAGCTCTTCATTTCTTTAATAATACGTCTGAAAAATAGTTTTCTTGAATGTAACAAGAAATAATCATAAAAATTTTAGTCGATGCAAATGTTTCTCCCACATTAATTAGAAACAGACGCAATCATGTGGAAATGGATTTTTAGATGAAAAAAAGGAAAAAACCCCATCTTAAAATACCTGACTTTGTTTCTCATTTTGTGACCTACTTCCGACTTCATGACTTGTAGATACTCTTATGCAGATTTGCATACAATAAAATATAAATGTTATGGAAAAGAAAAATCTGACTACTGTGGATCCAAATCGTATTCCCGTAACAAAACTGAGAAAACAGAACAAGTACATAAAAATCTGAACACTTGGCAGCTATAAAAACGTCATTTTCAATGTCTGATAACAAAATATTAGGTAATCAAATTTGAAAGATGCTAGAATGATTTAATCTGGAATGCAGTGTGTTCTATAATAGTAAGCAATTAGAATGTAAAGACTGCAGGATCACTCCCTTTTCTTCCAAGTGGGATACATAGATCTCCGAGGGGATAAAGGGGAGGGGAGCAATAGAAACTCGTTAAACACAGTCTTGGACATAAGAATGTCTGAGGATGAAGCAAACAAATAAATTCTTCAGAAGTGCAATTTCAGGTCTTGAAGGGTGGGGGTGAGTTGAAGTACAATAAAGATCCGAATGTTTCCTTCCCTGAATAGACAGAGGGGGATTTTACTGTATGTGTGGTACCTGCAGATTTATCACTATGGGAGCGTATAAAATGCCGCTTTTTTTTCCGACCGCTGTCCAGTCTTCTACCAGGGATCGTGATTTAGTCAAAGGGAAAGAGAAGACAGATATTTAACAATAGCAATGTTAGGCGTCAAATCTGACGACCAGATTGAAGAATCTAGTCATCATATTGAAATTTCTAGTCGCAAATTACGACTAACGACTGCTAATTTCGAACACTGCGGCAACTGGATCGAAACCGCCATAAAGCATAGCGGAGATAGGAAAACATGACGTATTAGGAGCACTTTGCGCAATCGCAATATTGGCCTTGAAGCCCGCCTACGAGTATTTCCCGTGAGCCTCTTTGAAGAGCGCAGAACCGATCTCTACCGGAACTGGGCCAAGCACCTTATTTTTTCTCGCAAAAGCATGCTTTGTTTTCATTCAATATACACGTATTCGTGTATGCCGGTTCCAACGTCTAAATAACGATCACACACATACAAAAAAAAGATGAAAATTATTTTTTTTTCTCCTTGGTTTTTGTGCTCATACAAGCAAAACACAACTCATAAAATCCGTAGGATTTAGGGTAGTTTTCGTAGCTCTGTAGTTCAATAAGGAAATCCGTAGGAACTACGAACAATCCGTAGCAGTTAGCATGTATGAAAGAGTATTGTCCGGCAACCTTATATAAATATATATATTTTTTAACAAACAAATTGAATTTTTTTTATATTTATCTGATTTTCCGAGACCATATTGTTTCCTGAACATCCACGTGTGTTTTTGGCTTCTCGACAATTCGCATTTTCGGATTTTCATTTTCCACCGTCAAACTTTTTACAGTTTTTGGAATATTTGCAAAATATTCTTCTATGCTCTATTAGATGGGTGCTTTTTTGAACTCATAGCTCACAATTGGACCTTCCTAGTGTTTTTTTCATGCACTGATTTTACTGACAGAGTTTCTCGATGTGCAGGTAAAATATACACCATTTGAATTGGCTATGGGACAGTCCACTTATTACCGAGGGGTCAAGGGTACACCCATAAGAAAATCATTGTATGTCTCAACACCCATCCCCCACACCTGCTTTCAATTTCCACTTTTCCAAGAGGATAGTCCGGGAAAAACCAGTTATGGTCAGTTTTAAACAAAGACAATGGCTACCAGGTCCAGGGCCTTAGAAGATAAACACGATCGAAAATTTCGTGGATTTGTATTATTTCAATTTGAAATAAATAGAAATCAGAATCGACGCCACCAAAAATCGCATTTTGAGGCACATAAAATTTTTTTAAATGACAACATATAAAAATACATATATATATATATATATATATTCGTGATATAATACTTTCGTATCAATTATGAAGATTTTTTGGGGGGGGGATTTATTTAATATATCCTTCAATATATTAAATAAATCAAATGAAATTTAGTACAATAAATTACATATGGAAGCTCCTAAAATGTTAGCATTTTCATTTTTTTAATCAAAAAAGTATTATAAAAGATAATTATGCTTTAAAATATATTACATAAATAGTTTTTATATGTAATTAAATATTTAAAAGCTAATGACATAATTCTTTGAATGATGGCATGTGCTATTATCCACATTTTACATATAATACGGTTATTTTTGTATCAATTCTAGTATAATTATATTTTAAATATTTTTTTATTGAAAAAATCCGATCTTTTATAAAAGGTTTGATCACTTTCAAAATCTTAGATAATAAATGATAGCTTAGATGATAAATGATAAGGATTCAGCATCCAATTCTAGAAGAGATATAGGGCAGTTCACTAAGGATTTTCACTTATGATATTTTTTTCTAATTTCATTTCAAAAATTTTACATGAAACATTTATTTCTCAGAATCTGTTATAGGTAGCTTAGATGATGACTGATATGGATTCAGTAACAAGAAGGGTAGGAGTTCACTAAGTATTACTCTTTCCAGTTCTTTTTCTATTTTAGATTAAAAATATTTTTGGAAATATTTATTTCTCAAGATTAGCTATTAATAGAGTGATGACTGATATGGATTCAGCATAAAATTCTGGCAGGGGTTTGAGGATTCATGAAGGATTTCCATTTTTATTTTTAGAGATGTCATTTTTGGATTTTCCGAAAATTCACATGACTGTACGAAATATGTAAAAAAGAATAAAAATACTTAATAGTTCCATCAAAAATAAAGTGTACACACCATTTGCAACCCTATGAATATATATATTAAATTCCTTGGTTTTTATGAATTTTTCCATTTTATATAGAAACATGAAATATTTCGAGAACTGCGTCTTTAAATGAAGGTATTCGTTTTTCAATAAAAATTACACATTAAATAGCTATTTCTGTAACACTTTTATATGTACTTATGTTTTATAATGCTTTATTTTATTTTTGAAAAAATTAATGTTACGATATTTGAAGGCTTTCTCTAAGTCCATTATTCTCAGTGAAAATAAACAGGCCTGTTATATTCATCGATTGAAATAGAAAATTTTATTTGATTTTCATAACTTGTTTGAGAGTTATCATACCCACAGGCATCAATGAAAAATGGTTGATTCGTTTTTCAATGATGCCTGTGGGAGAATGCTCAAAATGTCTAAATCCATCAAAATTTAAGAATAGGATATTTGATTCATCATAATACTTTCCGTTTACATATATTATTCATTGTAGGAAAATTTAAAATGACCGACAATTCATTTCGGCAACATAGCTGGATTTTTCACTGGGAGACCTGCTTTCAAAACAAAAACTCAAAATCCAAGGAATTGTGACCACAATAACCTCTCCTCTTGTGATCTTTGGGGAATGACACAAACGAGTCCCCATCGAGGTGGAGCTAAACTCCTGCAACAACCTGTTACCGATCTATCAATGACAAACTTTGACATAGTGCTACCTTGCAGAGATTGTATATTTTTATTTTGCCTCTATTCAATGCTTGACCAATTATTAAATTTGGGTTCAACATAGCTCAAATTTTCTTTTTGTATAAAAAAAGTAAAATTTTCAATCTTTTAACAGGCTTTTTGAAATTTTTTTTAACTTGATCAAACGTTTTCTATCGATGAGCAAAGTTGGAAAAACACATTTTTGCACTTTTGCGTTAATTTAAAAAATATTTCTAATGAATTTTAAAATAATTTTAAAAATGTCTCCAATGCTTATAGTTAATTCTACGTTTTGCAAAAAATTTCAGGAAAAAATCTCAAAATCCAATACTATATTTAGCTATTTTCATTCTCTCATTGATTAACATAGGATTCTCAGGTTAGCTTCAGGTGGGGAAGTTTCCTTTTAATACCGAACTTGGCAAGTATAAGAAAATCCACATTTCATTTTCTGATTTTGTGGGTTAATGTTTTGTCCAATTAGTTGTAAATACATTTATAACTTAGACATACATTATTTAAAAGAAAAGTATTAGGTGTATTAGGTGAATAATTATTATCCATTACCTTAAAAATTGCCTCGTTAGCATTAAAATTACTGTCACTTTTTCTGTACCTTGGAAATTCAAGACACATGCAGTGAATTCCTTGATGAAGAATACAGTTCAAATTAATGAAATTTGAGTTCTTTACTCTTTCAGTAAGGAATGGCTTCAATTTTCCTTCTTTTCTTAACATACTGAAATCTAGAAAAAACACATTAAATAAATCATAGAAACTTAACAGTAAATATGTATATATTTGAAAGAATCTTGTAAAATATCTGGAGTAGTACAGTGATAGGCATATTGATACAGATGTAGGTATTTATATATTATCTTATAATATATGGATATTGATATTTAGTTTTTTTTTATACACTTGTATGGAGAGTTTGCTAAAATGTGTAATTGCGCATCTGATCTATGTTAATCAAGTACCAAATTACCCATTTACCCTTAAAATTTTACCAAATAAGCATAAAATTTTTAGCAATAATATATAATTTTTTTTATAAATTTTCTAGTTTTTGTATGTTTTAAATGCTGTGCAGATATATATTTTTCATTTGTAACCTTACCATATGCTATTTTGGGTACTTCCTTATTATTGCGGCTCCGAAATTATGATTACGTCAAGTTCCCAGTTAAGATTTAGCCAAGGTCTGTAGCGAGAACATGTAATAGAGAAATAAAAATAAATAACATAACAATAAATATAATACTTATATGTTGTTAACAACAACATGTTAACAAGATTATTGACATTGTTGTTAAACAAGATTGTTAACAACATATTTAAAAAAAAAAGAACAAAGAAATGATTTCAAAAAACCAATACGAAATCAGAACGTTAACGAAAAAGCAATATGACAATAATGTAAACACGTGCTGTTTCTTTAGGACTGCAAACATTTGGCGAGATTTTACAACCTACCTTGGCAATATATCTTGGTCGCTTGTACCCTATTTCATCATAATAGTTTGTTACAACAAAATCGGCATTTGATGTGTTTGTTAATAAACCTTGTTTAAGTTTAAATATGTTATGAAATCATTTTCTTTTGTGGGATAAATTTTTGTTATTAAATAATAGATATATAGGTAATATGTTATCAATAAAATTTTTACTGTTTTTCACACAGTACAAGGTCCAGCCACACATTAAGCTACTATAAGCCTCAGGGTTGGTCGTGTGGTCTGGGTCTTCGACACAGTACAAGGTGTGATAAAAAGTATTTAGAATAGAATAATTAGTATTTAGAAGTTTGAAATCGCGCAATACAATAGGAAGTAGTTTAGCATAAATTGACCTTGGAATATGCCATAAGTTATGTTTTCTCTACTCTAATGATTTTTTCACAGTAGTTCTTTGTTTTTAAGTGTGTGAAGATTTATCAACAAATTTGCATTAGATTTTGTCAAAAACTTAGTAAAGCTTACAAAGGCACATACTTAACATTACAAAAAGTCTGTGGAGAAGATTGCATGAGTCATGGTCAAGTTTTTGTGTAGTACAAACAATAATCAAGATTGGCACCACATCTGCATACAATAGACAAAACCAAGAACAAAACGTTTTTAAAAAACGAAAGGTCTTTTATTGAGCATCCTAAAAGACGTACAAAAATTGTTAAAAACAGCCAAAGCGCTTTCGGACGTATATACGCCCTTCATCAGTAGATACATGAGTAGTAAAAGCATGGAATGATTTATATATATAGAGACCATTTTAAAACAAATTTGCATAAAATATAAAATGATAAATGAACTTACTAAAATAATACAAGAAATATACACTGAAATTACACAATAAGTTTAAACGCTTATGAATTTTAAATATTACAAGAAAAGAAATAATACAAATTTTAGAAAAACGTCAAGCATGATATTCCCGAGAATGACGTCACAAAAAACTTTTAAGAGATTTGAATTGCATAGAGTCGAGAATGAGTCGCCAAGCATAACTTAAAAATTGAACAGGATCAAAATTACGAATTGATTTACGGTAAATATAAATAAACAGGGATTCATAAAGAAGAATACTATGTGGATTGTACCAACGAACCAAAAGGAAAGTTTTTTCAAAAACTGGAAGAAATTTATCATTAGCCACATATTGAGCAAAAGCCGTAGAAAGTTTACCAGATTTGACATCGCGAGCATGTTTTGCTAAACGGATGCCAACAGTACGTTTTGTACTACCAATGTAAAATTTATAGTCACCAGCAGGGGATAATAGGGGAACGACTTGTATTATTTTAGTAAGTTCACTTATCATTTTATATTTTATGCAAATTTGTTTTAAAATGGTCTCTCTATATATAAATCATTCCATGCTTTTACTACTCATGTAGCCACTGATGAAGGGAGTATATACGTCCGAAAGCATTTTCGCTGTTTTTAACAATTTTTGTACATCTTTTAGGATGCTAAATAAAAGACCTTTCGTTTTTTGAAAACGTTTTGTTCTTGGTTTTGTCTGTAGTACAAACATTTTAAAGATGGTCGTGAAAGTGTTCACAGTGTTAATGTCTTGGGAAGTCCTCAACCAGCAAAAGGGAAAACAATGTGGAATTTGTGTACACAGTTGTGGGAGAAAATGAACAAATCAATGTTCGTGAGTTATCTGAAGACCTCAACATTAGTTTCAGTTCGGTTCTGTCGATTTGAATATGAGCCAAATTTGCTCTCAGATGAGAAAAAAAAAAGGACCATGTTTCAGCTGATGACAACCTTGAGTGCTACGAAAACAATAAAAACTTTTTAAAATCTATCATAAGTGGTAGTGAATCATGAGTTTATGGGTATGACCGTGAAACTCAGTCCCAGTATTCAGACTGGAAGACCCCTGTTTCTCCTAGATCCAAAAAAGCATGGCAGAGCTGCAGCTCAAATATTATTTAATGAAGTATTTATAAAACTTTAATGATAACTCTAAATGGATTCTACATGTGAATATAAATTAATATTTTCTTATTTGGGAGGTTATTCTATTGAGGGATGCATTGATCAAATGATGGCTTTGTTGGTGCTGCAATAGTACTATATATCCACCTTTAAAATATGTTGTTGCAACACATTTTCTGAAATTGTGTGTGTACTCTCAGGATACAAGAATGAGTACAAATTTCTGGAAAACTAACACATTTGTAAATAAACAAACCTAGCATAAACAGTAACAATATATGGCAAATAGCTTGATAACTATCTCATTACTAAACAACTGTCAGGCACAGTAAAACAGCAATTAAATGCTCCAATAATTTCACAAAACAGGGGATACTATTCATAAAACATTGATGCATCTCACAAAGCAATGTAGCTTGTATCACGTCAATTGCTCTCCAACTAATTGATGACTCCTTTTATATACTCTGCATAGAAACTTTCATAAGAGCCTGGTATCTCTATGAATATTCATTATTTTGAGAAAGCTCTTGTACCTTTGAAAAGTCGACAAATTGGCAATAAATCTCCCCTGATGTTCAAATATGGAAGCCCTACATTGACATAATAGGTTAGCTGCCTGTTAACGTATTTTTCCCTTCTGGTTTTCAAAAGAACCTCCAATGAAGGTATTTTACATGCTCATTACAGTTCTCCCTCCTTAAGACTGCATATCCCAGGCAGTATTAACATACTGTGGTCCAAAATATGAGACTAATATGTCAATATGGTTGACTTTTGGCTTGGTTGATTTTTTTCTTAATTTGATAAATAACATTGTCTATTTTTTTCAGTATGACATAAGGTCGTTCCCAGTTGTGCTGTAGTTTCGACAAAAATCCTGTGCATAGCCAAGGGTTGAACAGCCACACTTTGTTGCCTTCCTGAAATCGTCCTTTATTAGCTTTGGTATCATACTGTATCTTTATTCTATCGGAAAATAATGCTGATTTTTTCACTAGTAAAACAATGAACTTCCTCCAACCATATCTGCAGATCTTGCACATATTCATCCGGTCACAGATTAACATATACAGATATTTCACTCGACCTCAGCGCCCTCAACCGCCAACCAAAATATCAAGGTTGGCAGGCTTGGCGATGGTCTGTGACGGTTTTCGCCAAGACATTCTGCTAATATAACCCTATTTGGCACTAAACGAAACACTTGGAACTTAGAACTTTGTTGCTTTGTTCTATCATCGCATGTTACTTTCGCTGCTATTTTATGGATTACTAAAAGAAAAGGAATTACGTTTAAAAGGTATGTAATTTATTTTTATTTAAATAAAAAATTATGTGTTATCTATCCCATATTTCATCCTATGCACGTGTTCATCATAAGAAATTGGTGCAGTATTATCACTGCCGCCTAGATTATAAATTCTAAGAAGCAATGGCATTATTAGTTAAAAAACCTTTTCCGCATTTATATAAATTGTATAAAAATTGATATTTGGATAGCTTTTTCTAGAGAAAGTTGAATATAATATTGGATGTGTATATATTTTACATGCTTTTTACTAACTGACGTAATGTGGAAAATAATCCCCCCCCCCTTCTAATTAACGATTGAGTTCGACACCTTTGATAATGCATTTATGTAAATTTGTTATTCAGTATAAGAATATAGTTTAGTATAGTGTATTTAAAAAAATATATATATAATAACAGCATCCCGGAATAAATTAAGAACTAAGCAATTTAACTATCTACACGCTAGTATACTTTTTAGGCTGAAAATATTATATAATATTTTAGTCTTTTGGGTATGTTAGCTTGTAATTTTTGGTGTATAATGATTTACAGTGATGCAATGCATCAATTTTTTTATTCAGTTTATGATTGCATGAATTAAATATATATCTGTGTTTACAGATAAAAGTTAAACATATTACAGATAAAAGTATTTTTAAATGCTGATCATGTTTATAGTTTAAAAAATTATAGAAGTACAGTTTATTTATTTATTTTTTTTTTGGCCGCATTAACATAAAATCGCCAATTGAGTGATAGTCGCCAAATCTAGCAGTCGAGGATGGTTGGCTCATCGAACGCTAGTGTCTATGCGAAATCCTATGTTAACGATGTTGCCATAGGTTCCTATGGGAGTGCACCTTCTGAATATAGTATTCTGTGCATCCGGTGATGAAGGGGTCGTCCAAACAACAGCTTACATGGTAGTCATAGAACACAGCCAAACAGCATTTTTGATGGAGACCAGTTGATTCATGGCTACAACTTCTGTAATCCAGTAGGAACAAATGTAGGGAACGGTCCAAATTTTGCTGGTTTCTGAATATGAATATGGAGAGATGATTAAGTATCATTCCGTTGAATCTCTCTACCATGCCATCTGGTTGAGGATGAAGAGTAGTTTGAGTTTTACCCATTCAGAGTAGTTTCAATAGTCAGTATGCTGGAGATAAAGTTTATTCCTTCGTCAGAATGGATGAGTGGGAGAACCTCGTTTCGACATGTCCAGTTTCATGTTAGAACTCCACTGATGATAGTAGACTCTTGGTCAGGGATTGTATAAGCTTCTGGCTACTTTGCAAAATAGTCCATTACTGCTAAAATGTATTTGTTATTGTCTGAAATCTGTGATAGTGCTCCCAAAATATCAAGTGCATTTCTCTCGATAGGAGTTCTGACAATGTAACACTGAAGAGGCCAATATGGTTTTCTTTTAGGTCTCTTCTGAGCACCACATTCAGTGCATTCGCAGCACCAGTGCTCAACATCACACTTCCATTTGCACCAGAAGCATTCCCAAACTTTGTTTAGCATCTTCCTAATGTAAAAATGCCCTCCAGTGGGGGCTATCATGTATCGCTTTGAGTATAATGGACACTAGAATGAGGGAGCCATAATTGCCATCTGATTCCCCTTCCATCACCACTCTCCCACTTACGGTAGGTATAGTACTCAGTACCTAAAGTGCAGAGAATCCCACAGTACCCAGTACTGATTCATTTTGGGTGAGAGACTGGAAATTTTTTACCAAGTTGGTCTCCCATTAGATCATTCTTTATGGATCAAGATTGGCTTGATATCACTATCTTCTCTGTGGGCTTGAGAAAGTTCTCCATCACCGCAGGAATCTGGTGGTGAATTTCAAATATGATCTGTGATAACTTGTCAGATGGTCACTGAAATCTGGCATGAAATAATCTGGATTTCAAACTTTATTTCAGCATGAGAGCAATGTGCATGGTTCAAAGGACAAGGTCTTTTCATGAGTGTAACAGTGTTTCCATGAGACGATTCCTTTTGGTATCAAATCTCCATATTGTACTCTTGAAGTCACTAAATCCATCTTGTGGCCTGCCCTTCAGGGTTCTTAAAACTGAGGAACTAAGTCAGAGCAGTATGATCAGTCCGTAGCAGGAATTTCCTTTGGTAGAGTGTTGTATCTGGCAACATTAATTTTATGTGCATCATTATAAGATATGGCAACAGAAAAGTTTTTACACCAGTTCACGTTATGTACAGTTCAAGTTCCAGTTAGATATAATAAATATTATTTGTTAAGATGTGATGGTGTCTCTTAATCTACAATAACCAGACAGAACAATTGGCGATGAGGTGAAAATGAAGGTAAGTGAACTGGATGTCCAGATTCAAATCTTTGTTTATGTATCACTTAAACCTAAATTGAATAACATTCTTGTTTCCCAAAATGGACACTGATCAATTTAAACAGTTTATGCTGGCATTTTTAATGCAACAGCAATAATTTTTTGAAAGAATTTTGCCAATACATTCCTCAATAGCATCACAAAGACATACAAACTCTGATTCACCATCAGTTAATCTAATTTTATTTCAACTGTCTCAAAGTTTTAACCCTAAAAAGGAATCATTTAACTACTATTGTCAACTATTTGAAAATTTTTTTGAAATGAAGAAAATTATTTCTAATAAAGAATGGTGTGCTCAGATGTTACTTAATTTAATTGGTGCAACAAATTACAATATGTTGGCCACATAAGTATCTCCTAAGACTCCAACGGAATTAAGTTACAGTGAATTGATGAACACTTTTGAAGTTCATCTATGTCCTAAGAAAAATATAGTTGTATTTCAGCATCAATTTCTTTCAATCTACCAGAGTGAAAACCAAATAATCACTAACTACAGTGCTACTCTTCAACGTGATATTATAGATTGTGAATTTATTTCACCATGTGAATGCAGGGTACCTATCACGGACATATTTTTATGTGTGCAGTTCATTCATGAAATTTGAGATAATTCCATCTGAGAATTTACAGTTAGAAAATCCTCACATTTGATGAAATTTTAAAAAAGGCATCAGCCTTAGAAGCTTTAAAAATTGACAGCCGTGAATTCTCATGACATCAAAAATTGTATCATGGCTATTTTTCACAACAGTGATTGAAACTATATTAAGTAACTTGCGATCATTAGGTCCTAAATAACTCCTTTTATGCATTATTATCTTAAATTTTGTCTTATGTTGCCATGCTAAAAAAATATAAAATTTCGAATAAACTTCAAAGTTTTCGCTTGAATTTAAAAAAATTCTATCTAGTCCTAGATTTTTCGATAAAAAAATTTGGATATAAAGTTTTGCCAAAATCCATTAATATGGACATCCCTCCTAAAATAGTCAAAATGTGTTCAGGGGGTCCTAAAGCATATATCGGCATAAAAATCTTGAATTCCCAAATGTGACGTCAAAAATTGTATCGTGGCTATTTTTCACAACAATGATTGAAACTATACTAAGTAGCTTGCGATCATTAGGCCATAAATAACTGTTTTTATGTATGATTATCTTAAATTTTGTCCTATGCTACTATGCTAAAAAATATAAAATTCTGAATAAACTTCAAAGTTTTCGCTTGAATTTTAAAAAATTCTATCTAGTTCTAGATTTTTCGATAAAAACATTTGGATATAAAGTTTTGCCAAAATCTATTAACATGGACATCCCTCCTAAAATAGTCAAAATGTGTTCAGGGGGTCCAAAGCATATATTGGTATTACAATCTTGAATTCGAAAATTTGACGTCAAAAATTGTATTGCGGCTATTTTTCACAACAATGATTGAAACTATACTAAGTAGCTCGAGATCATTAGGCTATAAATAACTCCTTTTATGATTATCTTATATCCTATGCAGCCATGTTAAAAAAATATAAAATTTCGAATAAACTTCAAAGTTTTTGCTCGAATTTAAAAAAATTCTATATAGTTCTAGATTTTTTGATAAAAAAAATTCGGATATAAAGTTTTGCCAAAATCCATTAATATGGACATCCCACCTAAAATAGTCAAAACGTGTTCAGGGGGTCTTAAAGCATATATTGGCATTAAAATCTTGAATTCAAAAATTTTCATGAAAACAATACTTTCTCTCTACTATGTTATATAGTATGATAAAGTAAAAATATTTTCACAATTAAACAAGATATACAGAGAATAGCGCACAAATGCAGTTTTTCGCGATACTGCTGCAAAATAGCCTTTCATTTCATTAAAAAAGCTTTTGCCATTTTTAATGATATACTGCTTGCTACAAAGAAGTCTATTTCATGAGTAATATGTTTGAAAAATAGTTTTTGTATATTATATGATAATAATCATTGGTCATCTCCGTGAAGCGGAAGCAATCACGGAGTGACGACGACATTCGTGACTGATTTCCTAAATTTTCCCAAACTTTTGTGCCCTGTGGGCACCCTGAGAAAATTAGGAATTTGCAAGAAAAATATTTTCGCCAGTGGAAGGAAGAAAATATCTCGGGAAATAATTAAAAAGATAAATTATGGTCACCAGCTCAGATTTTTTAGTCGCCATGGCGACCTGGTGCCCAGTAGTTTTCAAACCCTGGATTACAACATAAGTGTTTATGAGCATCTTATCAATGGGTCAGTGCCAACTATCCTATTCGAAGGATTGAGGAGATTCTTAATAGTCTCAAAAATTCAAAATATTTCTGTTGAATAGATTTATTTAAAGCCTACCTTTATGTGCCAGTGAACGGAGAGAACAGCCTCATCTAAAAGTTAAGTACATATCATGGAACTTATAATATGATCATTTTAGAAATCGTTTTAGAACGTATCAGATTATCGTTTGGTATCAAAACTGTTCTCAGTGAATTTAATCAAATTATCAACCAAATTCTTCAATATTTAACAAAAACTGTCATACTTTGACAATAGTATTGTCCATGGAGCAACAAAGGAATAATGCCAGAACAACCTGAAATTATGCCTCCAAGGATTAAAGAAATATGATCTTCATTTAAATCTTCTCTATTAATTAAATCTTCATTTAAATCTTCTCGAAGATTTAAATCTTCATTTAAATCTTCTGTTCACTCTTCCAAGAACGAATTGAGAGCAATTGTCGATATGCTTACGAAAGAATTACAAATTTCAATAAGCACTAATTATCAAGTTGAAAATTGAAATAGCAAGTGATTGTACTCTTACTCCTTATGATCCCATGCTGCCAGTTGCCCTTACATGTGAAGCTAGCGCAGTAGGAGTTGTAGGTGTTCTAGCACATATGATCAATGGTCAAAAATGACTGACTGCTTTTGCCTTCAGATCATTAATGGCAGCAAAACAAAATTACTCGCTGCTTGACCAAAAGGCTCTTGCCATTGTATTTTCAGTTAATCAGTTCTTCAATTATCTGTTTGGAAGACATTTTAGATTAGCAACTGACAACCAACCCTTGACAAGAATCTTCCATTCACAAGCAAAGTTACATCCAATGACATCAGGTCGCTTGCTTCGATATGCCACTTTTCTCTCAGCATTTGACTACAAGGTAGTCATTACAAAGGGCATCGAGAACATTGATGCCGATTGCTTCTGAATAATAGGAGCCCTGGAAATACAATCTTCTAGCGATATGGCAATCAATAATAAGATCAATCATGTATGCATGACATCAGTAAATGAAATATTAAATGAATTATTAAATGGGGATACAATTAGAAAAGCAATAGACTCCGGTGAATAATTATCGATGATTAAGAAGGAAGTTCAAAACAATCTAGAACATTAACTCGAATATACCCTGGAAGATGGAATCCTGTTCATGGGACAAAGAGTGATAATACCAAGGACACTTCAGAAACAAGTCCTAGGCGAATTGCATCGAACTTCCACTGGTATCACATAAGTGAAACAACTGGTTCACCAATATATTTATTGGAAACAAATTAACAATATTGAATGCATATCAAAGACATGTGAATGATGTGTTGAAGTTAAAAGTAATACTTCGAAAGTACCAGTGTATCTCTCGGATGAGCCTAAAAAAAATTGGGATTGCATATATATTGACTATGCAGGTATGTTCCAGGACCATGTCTTTTAATAGCTGTCAACACAAAATCAAAATGGGCCGAAATCAAGATAGATATGTCACAATGCTCCAACCACTGCTTCCACCATTGAAATGTTGTCAGACATTTTTGCTACTTATGGCTATCCACAAGTTATTGTCTTAGATAATGTAACCATTTTCGTAAGTGAATAATTCAAATTATATTACATGGAAAATGGGATTTTCCAAAAACTTATTACACCAGAACACCCAGCTACAAATGGACTAGCCGAGCGTTATGTATAAACATTGAAAATAAGATTGAAAGCAATGGTCAACAAACGACTGCCAATACATGCTAAAGTACGAGAAATTATTTTTTGATATATAAAGTGACTCCATTGTTGAACAGCAAAACCTCAGCTGACATGTACTTGCAGTACAACATTCATATTCGACTGGATGCAATTCGACCAATGAAACATATCCTGAATACTCACCATGAAATTAAATGTGGGAGAGCAAGTGCAAGTTTGATGTTATATCAGGAATTAAGCAATACAGAAACTGGGTACGAACATTGGAAAATTTGGTAAGCTACATTACCAAGTGACTTTTGATGATGGATATATGCTAAAAAGGCACATTAATCAGCTTAGGAGAACTGAAATTCCATCTCATTTGCTTCAGGTATGAAAGTGGATGAATTTAAGGATTCAACCTATGAACAAGTAAGTACCTGAGCAACTTCTTTGGATGAAATTTCCTCACTTGGAATCTACTATTCAATACTCATGATGACCTAAGTGTATTGGATGCCCTGATTCAAGGATTGCCTGGAAATGTCCAAAGGATCATCGATACAGAGTGGAACTGATAGGCAACTTCGTAGGTCAATACAACCACGCAAATCACCAAACCTTCATTCTACTTGCAGGATTTCATCATGGAATGACTCAGTTATCAAAAGCATCTTTAGTTTTAAGCATGGGAGAATTGATGTATCTGGCAACATTAGTTTTATGTGCATCATTGTGAGATATGGCAACAGAAAGGTTTTTAAGCCAGTTCACTTTATGTACAGTTCAAATCCTATTTAGATATAGCTGTTATGTGTCCACCTTCAAATATATTATTCATTAAGATGCAATGCTGTCTCTTAATCTACAATAACCAGACAGAACACTAAGGTAGAGATAATGATGGATATTGTCTATGGATTTAACATTTGCCAAGAGTTCTTTCCTTGTTATGCAATAATTTCTTTTGGGTTTTGACAAGCACTTACTAAAGTATGCAATGACATGTACTTACCCTCCTATTTCCAGAGAGAGAACTGCCTATATTCATTCCATACTAGCATTGGTATCTAGTATGAAGCTCTTTGTTGGTTGAGAATATGCCAGAATGGGATTTGAAATAAACATTTTCTTAAGGTGATTGAAGGAATCTTCATATTCCATTGTACATTCAAATTTTTTGTTTTCTTCTGTTAACTGATGTAAGGGTCTGGCTATGTTAGAGAAGTTTTCTTTACAAACTGATGGTAATAAGTACACAGACCAAAGAAACTCCTTAGTTGATGAATATTCTGTGGTCTGTACCATTCTTTGACAGCATTGACTTTATCATGATAAGTCTTCACACCTTTTTCAGAAATGATGTCCCAAATATAAGACTTCTTACTGGAGTAGTTTGCATTTCGAAGTATTTAAATTAGTGCTCTTCAATTTTTCAAATACTTACCTAAGGTTTTATGGTAAATTCGGCGACCAACCCACCCCACATATTTTTTCTAAGTACAAAACGTGCCAAGTTGGTGCATTCTCCTGTGTTTTGAAATTGGCCCCATCCATCCTAAGTGACATATTCTTCAGTGTTTAGAAATAGGTTCCTCCCACCAAAATGACATTTACTATTATGTTCAGAACAAGAGTTTTTAATGTAAATGATAGTGTAAATTAATTTGAATAACAGCGAATAGTACTCATAAAAACATTACAAAATAAGTTTTTTGTGAATTTTAAAATTTGTATGCTACAATTTTATCTGCGCATGTCGCACGTACCAAAATATGCAACCGAGGATCTGTACAACGTCAGGGGTTCGACCTAAAGGTCGAAATCTGTGGAACGGATGTACCAGTGGTCAGTGTAGGGACAAGGGTTCGACCTAAAGGTCGAAATATGTGGAACGAATGTACCAGTGATTCGTGTAGTAGGGGCAGGGGTTCAACCTAAAAGCCGTTCTACACTGGGACGGGACCCCCAGTGATCTCTGGTTTATTAGGAACGGCTGCTTGCGGTACCCAGACACAGAATATGCTACAATTTTATTTGTGCATGTTACATGTAGCAAGATAACTTTCTCCATGCAACCAAAGATCCATACAAGAGCAAGGGGTTTTTGCTTTCTTGGCTGGGAAAGATAATAAGTAAAGATTCAGCTTCAGATTTTTTAATAGTGGCCACTGGTCACTAAGAACAAAATTTTTAGTGGCCAACCAGAAAAAGTTGGTGACCAAAAATTTTTCAACGATGACAGGTTTTTATAATTAAGTTTATATTGATATACTATACACATGGCTGCTGAGGTAAGTTCGTGGATTGAAAGTACTTAAAATTATGTAGTTTTATACTCTTATATTGTTATGTGTCGTGAGCTGTAGGCTAGAGACACCCTATTTAGAGAAAACTTAATGATATAAAAGAAATAGATAAATTTAAATTATAAAAATTGATTTAAATTCATTCAATTCCATTCACTATAACCATAAAATAGCTGCATATAAAAATTAGTATGTTTTCAAATTGAAGACAGTAACTAGAAAATGATGATACTTTAAATAGGGTTGTTATGGCTGAGAAATACATAAAAAACACAAATATCTCAATTGATGAATTGATAAAGGATTTATAAAAGATTTCTTTGACACAATAACCCTAAAAATATTAGAAAGAATACCTACCCTTTTTAAAGAAATTAACAAGGACACTAAGAGGTTCTGTGTTTTCCAGCTGAATTTTCTAGCTTATATTTCCCATGACTTAAATTTGATTAGATTCTGCAATATGCAAATGCCTTCAGATACAAAATATATGCATCTTGCCATGTACAAAAAGAATGTTATCTCTTTTAAACAAACTATTTCCCCTGAATATTAAAAACGAAAATATGGTAATTCAGATGGATTGGATAAGATTTTTTTAGAAGGTGTACCTCAGCAGTTTCAGACTTAATAATTGTTGAAATAGTGACTTTTTCCTTGGGAAAAAAAAAAGAAAAACCCAAAGCGACTTATTTAAAACAATGATATAATATGTTTGAAAAATAGTTTTTCCATATAAAATATTAAATAATTAATTCCGTATATTAATAATTAAATAAGTATAAAATATTAAATAGAAATTGTAGTTGATGCAAACAGATTACAAAAGTGGAAAACAGTTCCCATTAAATGACAAATGCTGAGGATTGCGTACAAATGCTGTTTTTTGCGATGTTTATTAATAAAAATAGTTCTTCAAAATAACCCTTTATTTATTAATAATATGTCTAAAAAAATTTTTTTTTTGTATATAAAACAAAATAATTACAAAAATACTAGTTCATGCAAATAGATTGTAAAAGTGGCGGAAAGATAATCATTGTTCTTTTTTCTGCAGACATACTGGGAATCGTCGCTTGCGAGCGGAAGACAATGCTCATATGCCTGAGGCATATGAGCATTGTTTCCAGTCCCAAAATGGACGGGAGACAACGTTCATATGTCACAGACCTACTTGTTTGGAATCGGACTTTAAAGGGTTTTGATGAAGTTTTTTGTGGAAATTAAATTGTAGTATTATATATATATATATATTTTTTTTTTCGTGTTCAAGTGTTTTTGAATAGTTTATTGAATTTTCTTTCTCTATTTTGGGGTCAATTTATACGTGAGTTTTGGATTTTCTCTGAAAGTAGGGGGGGGGGGGGGGTCAACTTATACGCGAGTATATACGGTAGATGGAGATGGATGAAAAAGGATAATTATGTACTCTCGACATCGTCCGGAAAAAAACATACAAAAAAAAACTGAATTTCATGATCCTACTATTTATGCGAAAATAATTAAAAATTGCCTTTTATAATCAACCAAAATATGAAAATAAGTTAGTTTAGTCAAGTTAATGTGCAACAATAGGAAGATAGAGATCAATGGAAAAAGATAATTGCGTACCCTTGGCAATGCCTGTGAAAAACAAACTGAATTTCCCGATCGTAGTATTTATACGAAAATAATTAAAAAATTAACCTTTATAATCAACCAAAATATGAAACTAAGCTAGTTTAGTCAAGTTAATGTGTAATAATAAGGGGATGGATGTACTCTTAGCAAAACCTGAAATGAAAGACTGAATTGCGCAATCTTATAATTTAAGCAAAATATAATTTGTTTAGTAAAATATTTCTTTATTTTTAATCGCACTATAAAAATAAATCAGGTTTATTTTACTGATACAAAATCATTAGAAGAAAATGGATGCAAATTGATAATTTTGGCCTCTCAGCAAAGCAGGGAATGTGAATTGAATGATGGGATGCATGGATTTCACAAGATTTTCCGTAGTTTTGGGAGTAATGTCCGTAAAATCGTAAGATGAAGTAAAAATCCATACAAACTACGGAAAATCCATAAAAGTTGGTATCTCTGTGCCAGTTGATTTAAAAATTATATTGCTTAAGTGTTAAGTCATAATAGACTAAAAATAAGAAATATTTCGCCGAAATATTCAATAGAAAGTATAAAACATAAAGGGAAAAAAAAATCGAACTCTGGGACTGTTAACAGAATATTTTGGTGGGCCATACTATTGTGAATCAAAATTGCAGTTCTTGTCTAATTGCTTGCACGAAATTAGCATTTTCGCAGTGTTTTACCGAAATCCAGGGTAGGTGACAAAATTATTGTAGCTTTAAAATTTTTTACTGAATTCTTTAAAAATAGCAATATAAATTGTAAGAAATAAATATTTACACAAAATATCCATAATACTGCCCTAGTTAGTATCAGTTCTACTATTACCACCGCTTGGAGACACACAAAATTACCACAGTATGCTGTAGTTCAGGGAACTAGCATCAGTTTTTTTACCATGATTTTGTTTACCATTTACTGTGCATCGTCTTTCCGTAACTTGCGATTGCTTAGGATTTTAAACTAAGATCGTACTGCAAAGAATCGTGCCTTCGGGACTTTTGCAAAGGGATATTTTTCACCTATCAGAATTTTGTGAAGGGACAGTTTTTATCGATTTGAATTTTGTGAAAGGGCCGTTTTTAGAGACTTGAATTTTGTGAAGGGGCCATTTTTAGTGATTTGAATTTTGTGAAGGGGTCACAAAACGGCCTCAAATTTCCTCTGGATGGACCCCTGCAAGGGTTCAACCTAAAGGTTGAAATCTGTGGAACGAATGTACCAGTGGTCCGTGTAGGGGCAGGGATTCGACCAAAAGGTCGAAATTTCTGGAAAAAATGTACCTGTGATCCATGTAGGGGCAGGGGTTAGACCTAAAAGTCGTTCTACACCGGGATGGGTCCCCCAGTGATTTCTGGTTTATTAGGAATGGTCGCCTGCAGCACCCAGACACAGAATATGCTACAATTTTACCTGTGCATGTCACACATAGCAAGATCACTTTCTCCATGCAACCGAAGATTCGCACAGGGGCAAGGGTTTGACCTGAAGGTCAAAATCTGTGGAACAAATGTACCAGTGGTCTGTGTTAGAAAAAAGTTTGTACTCTAACAAAATTTCAAAAAATTGATAAAGTTTCAAAACACAGGATAAATTAAACAAAAAACACTAACCTTCAGGTTGAAAACACTCTATTCAATCACACTCAACTTAATCTTCTCAAGCCATGTACCCCTCCTGACACTTCTACAGACATCATGCTGATTCACTCCAGACCTCTTTTGATACCTCCATTCAAACTCACCAATTGTTCGGTCTCTAATACAATCGGTAATTTGCAATTTATGAAAAAAAAAAAATAATAATCGAATAATAAAAGCACAGGCGACTATGGCCAAAAATATCAAAAGAAATGCACTTTTACACCAGAAAACTGTAGCAACCACAGAAACGTGTTTTTATTGGATGTTACACAATTACAGCCGAGAACCACCGATACAAGAGGTTACCAGATTACAACATAAAGTGCTCGCAATCGGAATGTTTGGCGGCGACTTGGAGAGTGAGTTAAAAGTGTGGTGGGTTTGTCTCCGGTGTAACCGGTTTTATCTGTAGGTGTTTGTTAAATAGTCTAATAATAATTATATCATCTAAATAGACGAGGACTTACCCTTTCAATTATCAACAGCAGGGTTGGCTGAAAATATCCCCACTAGTCTAAACCATGTTTTTTTTTATTTATTGAAACCATGGTTTTTCAGTTTAAAAAAATAATTCCTTTTTTAAACATTGTTAATATAATGTATTTAATTATTTATTGAAGTTATACGTATTTTTTATTATAATACTTTTATATCACAATAAATCAAACTGCTGTTTGTGAGAATAAAACTTTCTAATCCTTCCTAAAAGAAAGCAAGCATATGAAAATTATATATTTATAAACAGTAAATTATTTATAATTTGGAAAGGATTTAGCATTTTTAATTTAGTTTTCGTATATTATTTCTTATGTTGCATTTTTTTACATTTGTGATTTAGAAAAATATTTTTTTTTAATGTTATAGATAAAATATAATTATTTCACAACTTTTCAAAAACACAGACTCAATGAAAATATTAAATTGTAGCTGTTGACTGCAATATATAGGTACTAGAAATTTTTGTGCATTGAATAATTTTATATTTCTAAATTTAAACCACATTACTTAATATATGACTGCAGTTGTAATGTAAGAATAAATACTTTCAAAAGTCACTGGACATATTATTATAGAGTAAATGCAATATGTAAGAATAAGTTTAAAATTTTTTGAAAAATTTTCCACCGAAGAAAAATTTCCATTTGAAAATTTTCCGGAAAACCCGCATCTCTAGTTTCCATTTAATCTTATGCAAAAGATCGCAAATTGAACTTCAACTATGCAAAATCCATGACTACTATACTTAATACTATGAGGCATTATTCAACACCATGCTAAAAATTTATCTAAAGGAACAACTACTACAATGTGTTAAACATCCCAAATACTTGGGATTCATTTTTTTTTTAATAATTAATAATGGATCACCTTTCAAGCAAAATGTCATTTTGGAGCAGCTTTTGTTGAAATTTAAATATAGTCCTTCAAACCATTTAAGAAACAATCCATTGAAATAAATCTAAATAAATGTGCAAATCGAAAGAAATATAACTAAAAATCAAATTGTAGATAAGAAAATATATATTTTACAGCAGGTCTAACCATACTACAACTGGTCTAACATCGCTGCAATTGTAACAGTTCAAAGAAAATATATAAACTTATTTCATAAACAATGCTAAATACTTACTAATTAAAATAAAATATAAGTGTAATAGCATGCAGATTTCGCTCCTCGTAATCAAACAAGTTAATTACATATAGTAACTAGTTACTAAAACATAGCAGACAACCTAGAGGATATGGCATTTTGCTGTCAAGATATATATTTATATAAATTTTTGAAGTTTGGGTTTAGGTTTTTCCTTGTATTGCCATTCAATTGTTAAAACTTTGTACACCATGGAGCACACGTCTCTCTAAAAATGAAGGGTGGTAAATCATTCGCGAGCATTCACGAAACTAAAGATGAAACAGGTATATGCCATTCATTTCCTTCCAAATTCATTCTTGAGCTGCGACTGTCACTCATCATGTAAACGACTCTCACTCTGCAAAAACAATTAGCAGAGCAAATGTAAATGTATTACATTTGACAATCTCTAATAACTAAAAGACTTTTAGGACATTGAGACTAGATAAATATGTTGTTTGTGTCTCAAGTAATTGTAAGATGGGGTGGGAGAAAATTTTCGTGTTGAAGAAAAATTTCTCTGTATGTGTTTCTTGCTAATGATAAAGGTTGTGAGAAATTAAATTTTGCTCATCGAAATTTATAAAATATTGTGTCGAAAATTCATTTCTGAGCAGAATAAATTAAAATACAATGAAATCACATTGAGTTATGTTCAAGTTTCTAATGTGTAAGTCGATAGATTCTAATGTATTTGTGTAAATAAATTCTATGTTAAGTTAAAAGCTTTCAATTTAATACACTATTGTATTAAGTACAGCTACGGTTGTATTTTAACAAAGTTTACTGGAGTTTTCTCGAGTTGCAGTTCTAAATTTATACTATAAAGTTGATTGATTTCTCTATTAAATAATTTTTAGCCTGTTTAAATTAATTTGTGAAGTCAACTTAAGGCAATATTCAGTGTTTTGAACTGGAGAATTTTTTAGCTCAACTCTTTGAAGTTGACTTATGTTTTAAGTTGACTTTAAAGCTGACTGTTCAATTGTCGATGTCACATAATGGTTTTATAAAATTCAAACTGAAAAGTCTTGCGAAGAAAAGATCATTATATGTAGAGACAATCCACTGAGACAATTTTTACATCCCAGTTGTTAGAAATGAGGTAACCTTTTAATAGTTTTAATGGAATATTTTGCTTTTGTTAATTTCAAAATGCTTTTACTGCCAGTCTGCTGGCCTGACAGTTTGGACTCTGGCACAGTGCATTGCAAATGGTTACTGCCTTCATTAATGCTTTGATGAAGCAAGGCTGAACTCGATTTCTCTGGCAACACTGAGATCAGGCTGTACCATTCTGCCTAAACTCCGACTATAAGGTTTTTTGAAGGGCAACACTCGGGATCCACAGATTACAGCGCCACTTCAGAGGAATTAGACATATAAATACCGTAGCTGTCAGCAAGAAAGTATATATGCGTGCGTGTCCGATAACTTAGTTGCGTGTTATAATACGGGAATAAGTTTAATATATCCTAATTATTTTATGTTACATTCATAAATCGCTGAAAGAAGAAACACAATGCAATTAAAAAACTTTTCTGAATAGTTAGTGTAAGTTTTTGCTAAATATACTCAATGCAAATTTTGAATACCTTTCCCTTTTTTATATAAAAATGTAACATTTTCTAAATACAGTTTTTGATTTAGCACTATAAAATACTTACTGGGAAGTGCCTTTCTCCATAAAATTTAAAACTAAGGATTCATTTTTTTCCTTGAACCCCCCCCCCCCCCCCCCCCCAAGAGTGATTATTCATAAATTGCCTATGCACATGAGAATTTCAACCTTTTTGAATAATCAAATAAGCTATTAATATAAGTTTCATCTTTTCCGCATCGTCATTCACAATACAATTTAAAAACTTTTCCGATTAGTTAGTGTAAGTTTTTGCCAAATATACTCAATGCAAATTTTGAATACCTTTCCCTTTTCTCTATAAAAATGTAACATTTTCTAAATGCAGTTTTTGATTTAGCACGTGGTTGACGAGGTAGATTCGTCATGCACTTTGAAAGTTGAGACTCCTGTGTGTTTGATTGAAATAACATGTCATATGATTATGTATGAAATATTAATTGTGTTTACAATCTTCTGCACTAGATGGCAGTAGTGGCCCTATAAACTAGATTTTATTGGAGACAGTATTTCATACAAGTTCTAGTTAGCTTTGTATTTTGTATTACGATACAGTACGAAATTTATCTTATTGCAATGCAGTATGAAAAAGGATGAAGGATTGTTATAAAAAAAATATCCAGGCACTTGCTTGATCAAATTACCTTCAATGCTTTTATTCTATAGGAAGGTAACATCCAGAAATATAATGCTTATTGACTTTAGAATTGAAATCATTGAGGAAATAATACAAAAATCCTGTGATTCTACCAACATGGCTGTAAAATCAGAAAGGCAAAATTATGAAAATCATCCTCTTCATCTTACATGGAAACATTTTGATAAATATTTACTTCCCACACCCTGCAAAATAGAACCAACTAGGCGATGTGTTGTATGGTGTGCTTCTAAAAAAACTGGCAGGATGCTTGAAAAAGAAACCAGGATATGTTGTCCAGATTGTGAAGTTGCTCTTTGTTATACCATGTTTTAAAATTTATCATACCAAGAGGAACTATTAAAAATTAGAATTGTATGATTTTTACTTACTTATCTGCTATTATTTATATTTATTTATTTAATACTTATTTCAGTAAAACACCACCTTATTCAATACGCAAGCAGTGGGTAAAACGGTATATAGGAGAAAAAACTTGCTTCAATGCTTTTATTCTATAGAGGAAGGTAACATCCAGAAATATAACGCTTATTGACTTTAGAATTGAAATCATTGAGGAAATAATACAAAAATCCTATGATTCTACCAACATGGCTGTAAAATCAGAAAGGCAAAATTATGAAAATCATCCTCTTCATCTTACATGGAGACATTTTGATAAGTATATACTTCCCACACCCTGCAAAATAGAGCCAACTAGGCGATGTGTTGTATGGTGTGCTTCTAAAAAAACTGGCAGGATGCTTGAAAAAGAAACCAGGATATGGTGTGCAGATTATGAAGTTGCTCTTTGTTATACCATGTTTTAAAATTTATCATACCAAGAGGAACTATTAAAAATTAGAATTGTATGATTTTTACTTACTTATCTGTTATTATTCATATTTATTTATTTAATACTTATTTCAGTAAAAAACCTTCTTATACGCAAGCAGTGGGTAAAACGGTATATAGGAGAAAAAACTCTCCACTGCAGTGCGCGCTAAGGGAAATAAAGGACACGCTTAAAGGATTAAAGATTCGTTTTAAAGGGGAAAATACTTTGAAATGTGTTACTTTAAGCAAGTAATAATTTTCTCATAAATACATATATGTGCAAAATGATTTTGAAATTAAAGTAAATAAAACTGTGTTTAAATATTTCTTTAAATTAGTTTTTAGGCTCAGCTTTTTAGTCTGTATAAATGCTATGAAAAATGTTTATAATGAAAGAGTTTCCATGTCTGTTTTAAAAACCAATTCCAGCTCTGTCCTGAACTGCTGATTAAAAGGAGATATTTAATTTGCAGGATGTAATTGAGTACATTTTTGGAGAAATTTTGATTTATTCCCACTATTTTATTTTGAAAAAATTTCAATTCATATATCATCATAAATATTTCCACTTTTATTAAACATTTTTGATTGTTTAACATAAAAATGTATAAATGTTTTATAATTTGAATTATTAAATATTATTCTAGAACTCTTCCACAATTCTTAAGATTTATAACTTTTACAGAATATTGAATAATATTTTGATTAATGCATGACTTTCATTATCAATAAAATTTTTTTGCATATATAGGCCTCTGACATGAATATGAACACCCCTAATGTTCATATTTGAATATATGTAAGCTATTTTAATAAGCTATTTTAAGGCCTCCCTAAACTCAAAGGCCCCAATACCCGAGCTAGGAGGTTCTAAATGCCCAAGTTGTTGAAACTATTTAGCGCTGAGTACTTTAGATAAGTAACTACATTTTTTATAATCTATAAATTGCCCTGTATAATTTACTATTTTCTAATGAAACTGCTCAAAAAAGATGTCTGCAAGACTTTTAATTTATTATTTTGTTTTGTTTTCTAAGAATCTGTAGGCTCCTTGGTATGTGAGACCCCTAAGCAGCACCTCATTTAGCTTATTTGTAAATATAGTCTTATACAAGGGTCCCAAACTCATTGCCACTTAATGCTTCCAAGATAGTAAATCCAGTTGGTACTTAATAAATTGAATTAGTGTTATGCAAAGTTAAACATGAATGAGATTATGTAAAATGTTTTGAATCTATAATGCATGTTGATTCTGTACTATTGAGTTTTCTTCTAAATTTCAATTTTTATTTGCAGGATGCATACTTTTTTGCTCAAGGACAGTTTGAATTTAATGGGATTTAGTATATTATTGTATGGTTTTAAATAACCTTGATGAGATTAAAATATGTGGTTCAAGGTGAGGTTACGCAGTCATTTTCCATACAGAAATAGAAGATTCTCATATGGTTACTCTTCATTATGGACCATCTTGTTTTGTATTATAATTTTTCTTCATGCATCCCCATCAGCTGCCCAGAACTATTCTCAGCCTGGTCATTTCATTATTGATTTTTCATCTGAAATAGTTGACAATGGTAATGATTATTTATTATACTATTGATATACTATAAAAATCCAATGGAAATTAATAATTTCTTAATTATTTTTGAGACTGAATTTTTAATTTTATTTATGTTTTTGGTTTAGTGGCAAGTGTATTATAT
The DNA here is from genome assembly GCA_951213105.1 of Amaurobius ferox. Taxonomy (NCBI): domain Eukaryota; kingdom Metazoa; phylum Arthropoda; class Arachnida; order Araneae; family Amaurobiidae; genus Amaurobius; species Amaurobius ferox. The sequence goes on along the minus strand of OX578143.1, from coordinate 127,620,795 downwards.
ACATGCTATCAGAGATTGCTACGAAGAATTTTTTGAAGAGTATTTTTAATTCTTGTCTAAAATTTGAGGAGTATTTTGACATGAATAACATCTACGGTTAAGGCCCCGCTTACCGTTTAATGGAACTCAAATCCGCGACAATCTGTTCCCTAGATGTCGCTTGTAAAAATGGTATGGTTGCAAGAATTCAGTTTTTAGCTCTGTTTTCACAGTCTCTTCTAATTGAGCTGCCCATCATCCAAGTGACTTTCGCACCAAACAGTAAGCCTCTCTTTGTATCCTATTTCGGAACGAACTAAAGCCATAAATTCCCCTACCCTTATCCCAGCTGAGGGAATGTCACAATACAAAGCCTTGGGCATGGGGCATTGCATTGAATAAACCAGTTCAGTTTCAGCCCTCCGAAGAGAAAGAAAGAGTTTTGAACTGCTCTTGTCTGATACCATGCCATATCGTACTGATTAGATTATTTTATTGGAAATTTGCGTAAATTTTCAAATAAAGTTTAGCTGAAAATTGGAGCCAGCAGCAGAATTACTTAACATTTATTAATAACATCAAATTGGGTTTAAAATTGGGAAAATTGATGTGTAAGATTCCTGTTTATTGAATTGTGATTGCATACATTGTTGTGATTGCATACATCGTAAGATTCCTGTTTATTGAATTGTGATTGCATACATCGTTCTATAAGAAAAAATAAATATTCCACTTCATAAATAGAGTAAAATATTTTATGTGCATCGGCAACTAGTGTTTATATAAATCTTTAAATCAACAGTAATTGCAATAGACATCGAGATTGTCAATGTTGACGTATTTTAAAAATTTTAGAGTATACACACAGGACTTAGTCACTGGTGGAGGGGGGGGGGGGGATCGCTGCCAGACTCACTGACCTCCAATGACACTGCAAATTTTTACCATATGCAATGCTCAAATTTCATCGTGAGCAAGTTCAGAGTCGTCAGAAGCTCATGACAGAAACACAGGGTTGCAGCCAACCAGTGGTCAGAGGTGGGACTGACCCCCTCCATGATAAAATATACTAAGCCCTCCCTGGTGAAAGAAAATATTCGATTTTCAGTAGTGATATGAAATTTCATACAAGATCTTACCCAAATTTTGCATAAAAAGTTGCTTTGTAATTATTTCTTTATAAAATAAGGGGCTCCCCACTCCCCCCTTCCAAACTAATACATCAAATTTCACAAAATTTGGTAGATAAGTCACTTGTGGGTTACCCTGGTGCTGATTGGATTTTGGTACGATTCGGAAAAACGTAACCTACCTTTTTTTGCACAATGGTCCGAAAAACCTCCAAAATCTAAAATAAAAAACTGCATATGCTCAAATATATTAATTAAATGTTTGTTTTATACACAATTTTTAACAATGAAAAGAATAAGACCAACTCCTTAACATAACCTTAACATAACCAACTCCTCAACATTGGTTATCTGAATATTTTACAGATAACCAATATTTCTATATATTTTCAGTTTTATTTGAAAAGTATTTTGGCATGCTCAGTTTTTTAAGTGTCCTCTATGAATATGAGATTGAGTGGAAAATTTGTCAATGACTTTCTTAATTTCTATGGAAGGCCTGATGTACAGGTTTCATTATGAATTAACACAAACATATATATTGTCCCCTTAATGCTACAACTAGGGAACCTTAAATAGTGTTATCTGAGAAAATCAATTTTATGCTTATAAAAGGCATTTGGTATAAAAGACATTTGGTGCATTAAGAAAAATTAGAGAGCAATTACAACTCTGTATGCACTGAAATATGTTTTTGTTATTTAAACTGTTTGTAGAAACATAAAAAAATAATTGTAAATAGATGTATCACTAACTTTCTAGAAGTTGAGAAGCACCAAACTTTACTTGCTGCATAGCATTGCACAACTATGTGCAGTAAAGTCATGAAGCAGTAGTTACTAAGCAAGTTAACCACTTGCATAGCTAGGCAGTAGGATTAATTTTTTAGAAAATTTCATATAACTACAGCACAGTAAAAGATATGGATCTCGACCAGTTTTGTTGGGGGGGGGGGGGGGAGCAGCCTTCTTTTTCAAGATGAACAAGAAGTATATTATACCTCAGTTATAGTGAGTTAAATAAGGTTGTACTTCTTACTTGTCCTGACCATAAAGGCTGTTTTTTTGCCTTCGAAATTGCTTGACATCCATATTTGTTACTATGTACTGTTTTCTAGTACAGTACAGGATCTATTATCCGGAATGCTTGGGACTTCAGGCATTCTGGATAAGGGGTTTTTCCGTAATTCGGAACACTTTTTCTAAAACTTACTGGAATGATCTCAAATGTCGTTATTAAAAATTATAATTCATTTTAAAAACATAAATGTATTAAAAAAAGTTTTTTTACAATCTATATGGGTTAACTAAAATGCAAATTACATGTAATTATAGTATCAAATTTAGTGATTAAGAAAAATTTTGAAAGAAAAAAATGTCTGAAAAAAGTTGATTATTCAGGATAGTTATTAGAAGTCTTTTTTTTTTTTTTTAACATTTCTACTAAAGTGGGCCCTCACCATATTCATCTAATATTTTGGCAGAAGCACCTTTGTTCATATGATTCCAAAATATTTTAAAGTACTTTTAATAAAATTAAGATGAGAAGGATGTTCATTTTTAATTGAAATGAGATATTCAACTATGGGTGCAAATATATCAAATTCTAATTTATGCTCTTCAAATGTGTTTCTAATAAGCCTTTATAATTCTAAATGCCTGAATAAATAAAAAAAATTTAATTTCGTTATCCTAAACATATATCTCATTTTCACCAACAATATGTTTAAAAGATAATATCCCGGCATAAAAAGCACAAAATATATAAAAATATTGGTGGATGGAAGCAGATTGAAAAAATGGAAAATATTTAAAAATAAAACGAAATATACCGGCAATCGTGTTTAAATAAAAAAATTTCACGATATTGCTAAACTGTCTTCTATAAATTACTGATTAATAAATGTAACATGGAACTTTTTGCTAGGGTCAATTTTCGGTTCAAAATAGCCATTTTCATCCAAATAATGGGATTTAATTGAAAATGATTTTGATCTTGGAATTCCATCAACGTTTTTTAAAATATTGGAGATGTGTATATTTCCATGGAGATGAAAGAAAAAATGGATTTTCCCGAGGAAATGACAAGTTTATTGCTTAGGTTAAGTATTTAAAGAGATCAATCAGAAGGCCCTGAATGACATTTTATAGCTGCTATACTTTTCTCTGCATTTGGGCAAAAGTTAACTCTCATTAATTTCGGGAATTCCTTACTTAAACGTACTTTCTATCCTCTCGTAAATGCGCGGATGACTCTCTTTTTTTTCATCTTTTCCAATAAATGTTTATTAAATTGTGCAAAATAGTGTGAATTCTGCACGGCACATCGCGTTTGAAGAGCGTAAGATTTCTTTAGTGATATCGGGATATTTCTAGCGAAAAAGTTGGAATACTTTTACCGAAAATCAAAGTCCTGGAACAGGGCCGGATTAACCATGGGGCCAACCGGGCCATGGCCCGGGGCCCCCGACTCTGGGGGCCCCCAAGTGGCATGAAATTTATATTATATATAAATTAAAAATATAATATAAATATAATATTTTATGAATTAAATTTCGACGGTATAAACGTGTAGCTTTTCTTCCAAAATAAAAATTTATCTTATACAAACATCAAATGCTGAGGAAGATGTTGTGGTCTTCGATACTCAATCCGTTGTAAGTGACTCAAAACAGGATGTAGGAAACCAAGAACATCACGAACTAAGTACAGATCCTGCATTATAGGCGGTGTCTAACAGAAGTAAAAACGAACTTCAAGAGTACTGGATTAGAAAGGTTCCGTTGCACTGCCAAAATGTGGACTCAGATTTCGGAGCATCCGAACGTGCATATGAGTGCACAGAAGCAGGCACGAAAGTTATGAGAACACGTAAATTTCTTCCTTCGTTCTTTTACCGTAAACTCCCAAATGGAGAAGAAACTAAGCGTGATTGGCTTCTCTATTCACCATCCAAAGTTGAAGTGTTCTGCTTCGTTTGCATGTTGTTTTGTCCTAAACAGATGTGTACTGGAACATTCTGCTGTGGGGGTTACAGTGATTGAAAACATGCTTCACGATCCCTCTGAGGCCATGAAACGAGCATCGAACATAGAAAAAATCTGTTTATGTACATGAGACGATGCAAAGGACAAGGACGAATAGACACAGAACTTGAAATCCATATGAACAAAGAAAGAGATTATTGGAGAGAAATATTGCGAAGAGTGGTCGAAGTCATAAAATTTTTAGCACAGAGGGGTCTACCATTTAGAGGTGATGAGGAAAGATTTGGGTCAGCAAAAAGTGGGAATTACACGGGATCCTTGGAATTAGTTAGCAAATTTGACCCGTTCTTACATGAGCATATTAAAAAAGTACTGAGTGACAGGAAAGGGTAACGTGTCCTATCTTTCGTCAACAATTTGTGATGAGTTCATTAACGTCATGGGTCAGAAGTTGTTAGCAGCAATTGTGGATGAAGTAAAACAAGCAAAGTACTATTCGATATCTGTGGACTCTACGCCTGATGTATCTCGCATAGATCAACTGACTTTCATAATTAGATATGTAAGAAGTGACGTCTCTGTAGAAAGGTTTTTAAAGTTCATACCAATTTATGGGCATAGTGCTGAAAATCTTTTCAATGAAGTTACTGGACTTCTGAAGGAAAACCAAATTTCCCTGTCTAACTGCAGAGGTCAATCTTACGATAACGCGTCTAACATGAGCGGAAGGTATAATGGACTTCAGGCCAGAATCAAGGTGGAAAACCCTTTGGCATTATTCATACCATGTGCAGCTAGCTCTCACCTTGAATCTTATGGGTGTCAGAGCAGCTGAAAGTTCAGAGAAGTTGCTGCATTTTTTGACTTCATACAGAATCTGTACACCTTTTTTAATTCCTCAACGTATCGATGGTGAATTCTCTCATCCATGTTAGGTTCAAAAAAGAAAATTCTGAAAAATTTATCTGATACCCGGTGGTCTGCTAGAGCAGATGCAGTCATAGCCTTAAAAGAGAGCTACCCAGCTATTGAGGCAACATTAAATTCCATGTCTTCAGACTTGTTTGAATCATCTGAAACGAGAATCAAAGCTGAAGGCCTTAAACAGTATATGGAGAGATTTGAGACACTCTTCCTCACATACTTTTGGTGTGATTTATTGAGAAGAATTAATAAAGTCAATACTTCTCTGCAAAAATCAACTGTAACATTGCATGTCGCCGTGCAACTCCTGAAATCTCTCACATTGTATATTCAGGAGAAGAGGGAAAGTTATGATTGGTATGAAGCCTTGGTCACATAAAAAAAGAGCCTAATTACCAGGATTTCATAATCCGAACAAAAAAACGAAGTTCTAGATTGACATTTTATGATAACGAAGGTACCCCAGATGTTGTTTTATCTGGTAAAGAAAAGATGAAGATTGAAACTTTCCTTCCTATGGTAGGCAATTTAATCAATAACTTGGATGCTCGATCTAAAGCTTACCGAAACATCTTTGAGGTTTTTGGATTCTTTGAGGATCTGCTTTTCTTAGAGGAAGAATCTGTAAGAAAGCATAGTGAATGTTTTGCAAAAATATACAAAGATGGTGTTGATGGAAGAGAACTTGCAGAAGAATGCATCTATATCAAAGTATACATTAATACAAATTATCCTGAGACAGCAGTGCTCTTTATGGACATCTCTGCTGATGACGAAGAAGAGGAGAGTGATGAAGACGATGATGGAAAAACAGGTTCCAGATCCATCTAGTTCCAGATGAGATACATACAGGAGAAAAGAAGGAGACTGAACCTACAAAACCTTTACAGCTATATGCATGAAAGTGGAATTTCATCTGCTTTCCCTAACATAGAAATAGGGTTGCGAATATATAGTTGCATGATGGTTTCCAATGCTAGTGGTGAACGTTCATTTTCGAAGTTCAAAATTATAAAATCCGAAAAAATCAGTGTGATGAAGCAGGAGAAATTAAACGGCCTAAGCATTTTAAGCATTGAAAATGAGTTACTTAAAGTAATGGACTTTAACGATATAATTGATGATTTTGCTACTAAAAAGTCAAGAAAAAAGATTGTGTAAGCCAGAATGTGTCTTGAGTAACTTGTTTTCTTGTAACTTGTTTTTCAACAAATCGTTATGTCACAGTCCCATTTTTATATTTTAATATCCTTCCTTATATGTTGTAAAGAATGTAAACATTTGATGTCTAAAACAAATGTAATATTCGTTGGAATCATCCAACTGGTGATTATTAAAACAATTTTAGCCATTTGTACATATTTAAGTATACGTTTTACAAGTTAGTACTATTACTATACGTATATTATTGCGAAGAAAGAAATTTTCAAAATTTACAGTGAATAGGGGCCCCCACTCTAAGTTCTGGCCCGGGGCCACAGATATGCTTAATCCAGGTCTGTCCTGGAACAAAGAGCAGAAAAGAAAATGTAACGAATTCGGAAAAATCGAAACCTTTGTGCCTAGTGTTCTCTGCCCTATACACCCAGAAAAAAATGAAACGCCATTAAAGAAGCACCTTGCCGCGACTTGTCCGTAACTAACTCTTGTATTATACTATACAGGAGTTAGTTACGGACAAGTCATGGCTGCTCCTATATACTATACAGGAGACTTATCCGAAACTACTGAAGAATGGAATGACGCGTCTCGCCATCAATGTGACGGTCTTGCCCGTGCCGGATCGTCACCTCCGAGAGCTACTATCGGAGGTGATGTCCGGATGCAGCCGCTTAGGAAATTTTTGGGAAAAACGGTGCTACTTCGGATGTTTTCCGGAAAAGAGGAATTGTGGAACTTCTCGGGAAAAACATGATCCACGAAATATTTTCATTCGCTATCGCGAGAATTCCTCGCGTTCGTTTTCGAAATTTAAGAAGAATCAGCGGCGGCGAGTGCACGCGGCATTTTTTTCTGCGCGGGAATTTTGAATTTCGTGCACAGTTTGCACGTCCTATTTCAAACCCTCTAAAATAGTAGGTTTCAATGCATTTTTTTTTTATTGATATTGCTAATTAAAGCACAAAAGCATTTAGCGGGATTTAAAAAAAAAATTCGTTATTTGGTGCAATATTTAGCAAATAATCGCTTGTTGGCGCAGAATTTGGCATTATTTTGCCGTATTCCGGTTTTGGGAGAGTCCGGATATTGGAATGCCGGATAAGAGGTCGTGTACTGTACTATATATTGTCTTCTGTTACTATATATTGTTACTATAAAGATTTTCTATAAAATTAATTTTTTTACAGCAGTTTTAAGCGTATTTGGTAGATATCAGAAGTTTTATACATATAGTATTGCAATTGTGAATTATTTGGAACTTATTTATTTTTTTTACTTGATTTTTGTGCTTATATGGACGTACAGTAGTACTTTGTACTTATATAAATTCTAGTGAGTACCTGTGAAAAACAAAAACAAAAGGAAAGATTTTTGTTCACTAAAAGTTAATAAGTGTAAAAGATCTTTAAGTTTGATTTTTTATGTCAAAGATTTCTCCAAAAAGAATATTTTTAGTATAAATTTTATATAGCATTAAATTATGTACCTTAGTTAAACTAATCAAAATTATCTCATTAAAAAAATCAGTTTTGATATTCTCTTTCGTATGTGACCGGAGAATAATGGCAGAAGCACTAGGTATTGGTTAGGCCTAGCTGTATTCATATGGAGAATCTTTGGTGAACATAAGAAACTTTAATTAATCAGCTGAAAGTTATAAAATAAGACAAAAATATTCTGTATAAAGTGTTATTATTACATTTTATACAGAATATTTTACACTTTGTACAGACTTTTTTTTTTACACTTTGGCCCGGGTTCGATTCCAGCCACTGCCAAAAACTGCTGCTGTGTTCACGCGGAGTACCATCACGTTAAACATGTGGGTCTGTAAGTCCTTCTGAGAGGTTGGTGGTAGGGGAAGGAGGGTACGGTCCCTGTGGATGCCTCCCCCACTGGGTTCCAGTCTAAATTGGGTGGCACTTCCCGGCCGTCCAAATAGTTACCTTACACCTTTCTGGTAGGTCGGACGGTCTGGGTCTCAACAACAACAACACTTTGTACAGAATACTTGTTTAAAGTATTTTGAAATAATGCAGTTTCTAACTTTATCAAAAGTGAATAATGTAAATAAACCCAAATCGCCGAACATGTGCATATGCATGTTGCCATTCGGCAAATGATATTAATGTGCATCACACTCGAAATTATGTTATTTGATAGCATTAAAAGGATCATAAAAACCAGAACAGATATATGTAGATAATTCAAAATATCCAAAATTCGAGTTACCCAGATGTAGTATTAAAGAAGACAATATAAAAAGGTGTTTGATAGATAGAGCATTCCTCTGGGAAATAGGTACTCGAACATAATTTTGGTCCTTGGTTTTTATGTTCAAATTATAGATTTGCCAGTGTTAGTTTTAAGAAGTTTAACTTTGTATGAAATAATAATTGATGCTATTTTGTTAGAAAACTAGGGATCTGTGCCCTCTTTGCACCCTATGTTCACTAAATTCCATTTTTAAGGTGTGCTCATTAAAATACTGTGCCTCTTTATTTTTTACAAGATTTGTCTTAGTATGGTTGTGGTTCACAAATCTATTACAATGGATGTCTGTATTGTTATTTGTTATGATTAAAATAAAATGCATTTTGATTAAAATTTTACTTCATTTTCTAGTTATAATACATAGTTTATCAATAATAGTGGAATTTATCTATTTTTATAAGTAAATAATAGTTATTTTTATAAGTAATGACAGTGACCAATCTTTGACTTATTGCAGTATATATGGAAATTATTAAAATCTTACTACAAAATTTGTGAATGAGTAAAAGAGGCAAATAAAGCAAATTTAATTAAAATCACCTAATGGTTACATTTAAAGAATAAAGTTAAAAGGTAAAACTACAAAGTAACTTTTATAATACTATGTTAAAACTTGTTTAAAGTTCTTTGCAATGCATAAAAATTTTCAAATTTCTTTTCACTCAGTTTTCATTAATAAAATTGCAGTTTTACTGTGTTTGTTTCCTTACCTTTATTGTTTCTCTTTTGGTAGAAAAGTGTACAAAACATAGAAATAAATACCAAAATTTTATTTGTGAATTTTTTGTGAGCTTTAATCTGTTATATTAAAAAAAAAACTGTAATAACACAACTCTTAATTTTCTAATTTTTATTAATTTTCAGAGTTTATTGTGAGTTTTAAAAAATTTTATCATCAAGATACTCGTGTGAAGTTTTTGCAAGCCGCTCTGAAAGCCTATGATCCTGACAGTTGGCAAATTTTGCCAAGAGATAATCCAGCCAGCAGTTTCCCAAGTGATTTTGAAGTATTGCAGGTATTTTGTTTATTATGATCTGTGAATCTAATTAAATAATTATAATTTCCAGAAGAAGAAACATGGCATGTAAGAGTTTAACTGTTCCATCCTTTCTTTTGGAAGTTGATGAATGAATGTTAAAGTTTAAAGGCAGAATCAACCATTGCGACAGGTGGGTGCTTGCACGGGGCCACACTGGATATTTCACTGAAGTGTTTTCTTTTTAGAAACTATTTTTCTTACATCTGAAACTTTATTATTTACAGAAATAATTATTTATTAACTATTATATATACTATTATGAATTATTTATTATTAATTATTTATAGATATACTGGCATAGGAGACACAACAGGATAACAATTTAAAAAATGCTGAATGCATGATAAGGCCCTATTCCCTTGACGTTTTCAAATATGTATAGTGTGCAGTGCTGGATCTAGAAAGTTTGTGCACATGTCCAGATAAAAATGTCATTTTTTTGGATGCATAAGAGATATATTGCTTTTGGTCTAATTAGATAGTTGCTATTTTTTTTTAGAGTTTATGCATACATATTATGACATTATCTTTCACACAATTGCATAGCCAAGGTTGCTTCACATTTTTCTTGAAACTACATATACAAAGTTAAGTAATTTTTTAGCATATTCTCGAGTTCTTGTTTCTAAACAAGGTTTCTAAAAGTCATTAGGTTGATGTAACAAATTCAGATACAGGAAACTTCCATTAATCCTGCATCCAATTGTTCAGCACACCTAATAGTCTGGCATGCATCTCAAACAGCATTTAGGTCCGTTCGGCTGCATTTTGAAAGCCGTGAACTTGCACCATTTTGAAAATTTCTATAAATTTACCTTATAATTTAAAAATGGATTTAAATGTTTATCAAATACTATAAATTGTAATCTAGTCTATGTCAGAGTTTCATCAAATAAATGCCAAATTTAATGTTCATAGTTTTGTTTTAAATTATGTTTTTCTACTTTTTACATCATTTTAATTTGACATCTGATAATTCAGGAAATATGGTTAGACAGCACCGATGAAGTCCTGAATATGCTAGATTATTGAAAGTTTGCTCTTTTATTCTTTTAAATTTTATATTAATTTTCTTGTTTTAATTTATTTATTTTCAATTTATGTCTAATAATGTTGTTTTACCAATGTTCCCATTCATTTCTCTCTGAAAAAAAAAAATGAGGACTTTTCAGATCTAAAGTAGATTTTAAAGCACTTTACTATAAAAGTTTTATTTAGCCATACTATACAATTTTCTAAGAATTGTGTAATTTTCGTAACCCATACAATCATTACAAACTGAAGTGACTGAAAAATTTGGCAATTTAATTTCAAAATTCTAAGGTAATAATTTTTATTCACAAGTTAACTTCTGCTGTCATAAATCATTAATATCCTAATATACTTTGTTTTTAAAATCCATAAATAAAATTTGAATAGGCAAAGAAATCTTATTTTAACCCTTTTCTTTTAGAATCACAAATGATGTTAATCAAAGTATTGGGGTAACACGTGTTTCAAGCCAATTTTGTTTTATAAGACAGAACCCTTTTCTTCCTTACACCCCCTCCCTCTATACTCTATAAAATCTTAGTTTTCACCAATCATGAGATTGAGTCTAAGCTGTATTTAAATTCAAACATTTCAAATATATTAATAACAACTAAATATTATTCTTAGATACAGCCTGATATTGTGGAGAAGAGTATTCCTGCCTTAAAGAAGCACAATTCTATTAAGCATGTGACCCCACAAAGAAAAGTGACACGTACATTATCGTCTGTTGATGGTAAGTTTGTTGAGAGAAGATTTTGAACACTGTAACAATCAATACCTTTCTATTAAAATTTTTTAGCATATCTGTGTTTGTATGTGGATACGAGGATCTCTTTAACTAATACATCTACTGATGCATATAAAATCTCAAAAGATCTATGAAAGTGGTATCCTATCATTAAATATCTTTTTTAAAACAGTAAAGATGAGAAGACATGAAAAGTAAAATTTTTAAAAGAAGGCTGCAGCATTCAACAAAAGACAGGATTCATGTGCACTCTGGAAACCAGGGATTTACAGAGAATATGAAAGTTGATTAAAATGTCATGAAAATTGCAGAGAAAATCGATTTTTGTTCAAAATTCTGGAAAAATTAGAGAATTTTTAACTTGCCGACCTGCTCACAGAGATACCGATCACTACGGTTTCTCCGTAGTTTCTACGAGAAGCATCCTCATACTACGGCTAACAGAATTTGCATAGTTTCCTATGGAAAATTGTCTTCTGTGAAGGCCAATGTAAATTTGCGGCCACATGCACGGTAATGCCAATCAAATCATCATGACAATGTAAAAGATTGTTTTTTTCATGGAAGTAATAAATGCACTTAGAAATGCAATTAGGCATAAATCGCTGAACAATTAATTTTATAATTATTTGCTCATAAACAGTGCAATTGCGCAATTCAGTTTATGTTCTTGTGAATCAATTAGTATCTTTTTCCCATTTATCTGCATCTTCTAAATACTGCATATTAGATTGACTGAACTAGCTTAATTTTATATTCTGATTAATTATTAAGGTTAATTTTTTAATTATTTTCGCATAAATAGCTTGATACGCACTTCGTTTTATGTTCCTGTGAATCGCTGAAGTCCATTATCTTTTCCATCCATCCCTATCTTCTAAATGTTTCATATTAGATTGACTAAACTAACTATTTTTCATATTTTGGCTATTATTAAGGGTTGATTTTTTAATTATTTTCGCATATGTTCATGTGAATCACTGAGAGTCCATTAGTGTCTTTTTCCATCCATCTTCTAAATGTTTCGTATTGCACGACAGGTCGACTTATACTCAAGAAAAAATACCTATAGTAATCATGTACAAACAGCCGATCATGCAATTGCAGATCTTGAACAAAGAAACTTCATAACCAAACAGGAAGTAATACCCATCTACCCACAGTATAAAAGAAAAACTGCTTCTTCGCAAACCAAAATTAATAAAACGACAAACATTAGTTCAACTGTTTAAACAAAATGATAAGATGTAAACTTTCTTTTCCTTTTTATTTCTTGTATATGTATATTTTTTCTTTAAAATTCTTTTGTTCCATTTTTTCTGTTTGATCTGTTTTTGCCTCACTGCAATATGCAAATTTTATTCACATTTTGGCTTGGTAAAAATTTCCTGTGTAATGGTTCTCTTTTTGATTTTTTCTGATAATGGATGTTTTATGCATATATATATATATATATATGTATATACGAGGGATGAGAATTGGGGAGAGAAAAAATACACAGTTAGTAAACTTCTAGGCAGCTTTATGATTAAAACAGAATGGAGAAGGGAAATGGTCCCCTTCTCCTTTTTTACTTTCCTTATATACATAATGTATAAGGAAAGTATTGTGACGGGGTCGAAAATTCAAATTTGAGTTTTCAACGGGAGAGCATGTTTCAAGCATCCCTGATCACGAATCAAACATTTTTGAAGTGATGTCTGTGTGTGTGTGTGTCAGTGAGTCTGTGGAGACGATATCTCATGAACGAATAGAGAGATTCGAATGAAATTTGGTACAAAAATCACAATCCGTGAATACTGGAAGCCTATTGTTTTAGAACACAATCGGATGTTCAGAACCCCCCTAAATTTTCGAGTGAAATTTTGAAAAAATCATCAAAAAATCAAAACCTTTAATAAAGTTACGTAAAGAGGCATTTCTTATGTAATTTTTCCTTAGAAAACCATTGACATAAACTTTAGAATGCTAGCATGAACTGTTCTCAAGATATTGCACATTTTCAAATAAATTTATCAAAAAATCCCATAAATTAAAAAAAACATTAACTGTTAAGAAACATGTTCAATTTTCATATGTAATATCATGCGATAAATTTGGTGATATCATTCTCGTGGATTAACTCGTTCCATTCACGAAAAAAAATACTTTGAGTAATACTTTTGTATTTGAATGCCAATAGTCATTTATCTGCTGTAGGAATAACTTATTTCTACACCCATAACGCTTGGCGAGATCTTGGCGACGAATTTGGCAGAATGTCTCCAACTTGGCGACTTTTTTAAATGTTGCAAAATTAACTAAAATCTCGCCAAATGGATAAAAATGACTCTAAATCAATGAAAATGATGACTAACTGAAGAAAATTCAATATCTTGGAAAGAATATAAGTATCCACTATAAGAATAACTTTTTTTTACTGTAAAAGTAGTAAATTCATTGCATTATATAAGGAAAGTCATGTGCTGCCCACATCAGATTTTTTTTTAATCGAAAAACTGCCTAGAAGTTTACCAACTGTGTATTTTTTCTCTCCCCAATTCTCATCCCATACATATATATATATATTTAATATGTCATGAGTGCCTGTTTTCCGATCTATCAGGGAGTTTTCATCTGATTTAAGTTAAAATTTCAGAACATACAAATATTGAAATGTCTATATTTAATAAAAAAAAAATAATAATGAGAATTTATCTTTTGAATTCATAAAATTGGAAAATTGCGAAATGTATAGTTCTTAATATGTAGACTGAAAGTTTACATAGATGTCATATATACAAGTATTAGAAAGACAGGGAATTGGACACAACTATGGAAATTAAACATTTTGCTGAGCATGGAATCAAGGCAATGGAGATCACTATTATAGATTTATTAATAGATTTAAAACAATGTCTTTGGTGGGAGAACAAGCATATAAAACAGAATAACACCTTGTACCCTTATGGATTAAATACTGTGGGTTTTAAAATACATTATAATAATGACTATTATGGTAAACTGGATTCAAAGAGGTGGTAGAAGCAAGAAAATAAACTACGAACTTACAGACGATTATATTTGTAAAAGATAATGGATTTGTAAAAGAAAATGTCAAAGATTTCAAAATACCTCACAAGTGGATTAAAAACATAGTGTATGGTGTCAAACCAAAATGTCTATCGAAAATATGGAGTTATTGTAGAAGTGATTCATATTTAAAGGAATTTGGGAAAGATACTGTTATACAGGCAATTTTATGTGATTACATAAAATTGAGAGCAAAAACTCTAGGCTCGGAGTTAGTATATAGCAGACAAAAACGAAAAGTACAAGAATATCTTATTGTGAAATATAAAAATAAAAATTTTGACAAAGTACCTTTCAATAGAATATTGAAGGATAGTAAGGGATTACTATCTATAAGCAATTTCAAAATAGGAATATCATATAGTTATTTGACACCTATTTGTCGAAGATTTTTAAATTATAATAAAATCTCCCAAAACTTGAATTTGGAGATTAAGGGTCCATGTAAATGTCATGAATTGTCATATAAAGATAGGGATCACGGACATGTGGTAACAGGAGATCTGAATGTTATCGATACAAATATTAAAGATTTATTTGAAAAGGATGCTAAATTTAGATTTCAAGAGTTTCACCAAGTTGCGCAATTTATCGATCAAGATATAAATAGTTTTGTTTACAAAACAGCTGTAAATTACAGCTTACCTACAGAGGTATTTGGCGAGTGGAAATGTAAAGTCATGAAGGAAATAAGTTACTGGTATAAAGAGAGAGAAAGGAATGGAAAAATTAAGGGATACAAAAAAAATGAGTTGAAAGAATTACAGAACATTTATGTAATTACATATGTTGATAAGGTAACAGCAAATTACACAATCACTTGCAGGAGATATTATCACGATTTACTATACAGTAGTTATAGTGACGTAACTATGTATCAGCAAGTGAATAATTCCAAAACAGAAATAAAAAATCGTATAAAGACCATGTACAAAATATCTGGTATTGGAATAGGGGAATAAAATTCCCATATCTTACACTAATACTAAAATTGTACAAGCAACCTGTCAAATTTTGACCTGTAACCATTGGTTTTCGATCATCTATATAAATAAAATTGAAAATCTGTCTGTCTGTCTGTTTGTCCCATCATCACGGGAGAACGGCTGAACCGTATTTGATGAAATTTTGTGGGTATCTGGAAAATAGTCCTACTTAAAATTTAGTCCATGTTTGGAGTTTCTACGATCGGTGGTTCTCGAGATATTAGTAAAAAACGAAAGTTTCGTTTGTCTCATCATCACGGGAGAATGGCTAAATCGAATTTGATGAAATTTTGTGGATTGCCTTGAAATAGCCCCCCATAAATTTAGCCCAAGTTTCGATTATCTAAGACCAGGGGTTGTTGAGATAATGAAAAACGAAACTTTTTCCTAGGAGTTCTACTCTCTAACTCCATGGTTTATCCAAACGAAAAGCTTGAAAATCATTTGAAAGTGCATTAAAACATTATCTCTGAATTTGATGGGAGATTTTTTGCGCTAATTAGTCACTTTCTGAAAACATGAATTGTTTGAAATATGATTTAAATGGGAAATCTATCTCCATAGTTTATTTTCACAAGCTTTTACTGAACAAAAATATAAAGAAATCAAAATGGTTATTTAATTTCGCAGTTTATGAGGAAGATTCTATCTTATATCATGTTGCTCAGAAACACAATTAAATTAAATCTGTCTGTTAATTTTAATTATTATTTTTTCGATTTGAATAATAAATAAATGGATATAAAATTCAGCTTTAATAGTTCATAACTTTTAAACTAATTTGAATTTTATAAATATCTTGCTGAGTTACCATGTTGCCCAGAGTCTTAAAGTATCATTGTTCGAAGCTTCTATTTTCTGTAACAGATTGCACACAAAGAAGGAAAGACACACAAACATCTTCTTTTATTATGTAAAAGTACATATTGTTTATACCTTCCTTAATATTTGGTAACAAACTTGCTAGAGACATGGTGCTGTTGTATCAATGCTCAAGAAGTTTTTGTGTAAATAATTTACCACATCGTGTAAGTTCGATTCTAGCTCATATGTTATTCTGTATTTATTAATGCTTCATCACATTTATAGGTAAATCAAGCTTGTGGGAAGATGATCTGCCTAATGAAAGTGATAAAAGCTGTAGTCATTTCCAAAAATGGTTTTCTTCCCGTCCTTTTTCAAAGCGTTCAAGTCTATCATTGGTATGCTCATTTTGTTTTATTATGTGTTGTATAGATCTTCATCACCTTTTGCCTTTGTTAGTTTGTTTCCTTCTAAGTTTGGATTTTGATCTTTGTTAACCTGGACAAACAAATTTGTCAGAATATAATTTTAGATTTTGTTAGCCCAATACATAAAATAGTAATTATATATAATGCTTTAAAAGGATGTTGAAACATAATGCAGTACAAAACCATGATGAACATTCATTTGTTAAAGTAAACTTCATATAAATGCAATTACATAATAAGTAGAGTGTGTGGACGTTTATGTTAGTGGTCTCCAATTTTTTTTTATCATTTATCATATTTATTAAGACTTAATTGCATGCTCCTATGTTAAATACATATTCAGATTTTTTTTAATTTCTGATTCTAAGCAGGTGTTGGGTTGCTTTAGAATTTATGTAATTTGGGGGTTTGAAATTTACTTTTATTTATATTTCCCTGGCTCAATATTCTCAATTTGGTAATATGTAAATAATATTTATTGGTTTTTTCCATTTATTCTTTAAATAGAATATTTTTAATCTTCTAAATTCATTTTCTTTTTAATATTCTTAATTAAAAATGTTCCATTTCCTAAATTAATATTACTTTTAATTTGTAGATTTATAAAAATGATTATTCATTTGATTCCCCTTAAAATTCCCTTTAATTTGATGTCTCATTTTCCTATTTTGGTTAGAAATTCCCTTTGTTCTATAGTTTCCAGTTATTTCCATGTTCAGTGCTTTTCAAAAATTTCAGTTGTGAAGCTGTTTTGGAATCTTGGTTTTGTGTGCTTTTTACTGCGATTGATGCGATGCCTAAATGATTTTCGTGCTTCTTCGGAATTCGTAAATTATTTTAATTAGTTCATATTTTTCCAGATCATCTGCTATCGGAGTTTTAAGTTTTTTATTTTGGTAATTATAATTTCGGTAAGCTGATTTTAATTGCTGCCAGTTTTCTAAACTCTCTCAATTTCCACAAGTATAAATACACTCACGGAATTTTTCAGTTTTGGTTTTTTGTTGAGATTCCGCATTTTTAGTTTGCACGAGAAGCTCACTGTTCATTTTTCGAATGGAACTTGTATTCCACGCTATGTTTCCTATGGAACATTAAGTTCCTTGCGATATTTTTTTAACACTTGTTTCTTTTTAAATGAAGGTTTTATTTGTTCATATGACCTAATTACGATGTGATCCATGGAAAAATGTAGAGATTTTTAAGTGTGCTATGCGAAAGAAGCGTCTCTGGAATTTTCGTCCGGCTGTTTAAGAAAATCCAAGTGTTCCTGTTGTAGATGTTAGGCCACTTTTGCTGAATCCTCGCCAAAATAAAGTATGGTGATCCCAAGAAAACCAGTCTGGATAATTCTGTGTCTTCCCAGTGAAATTCCGGATTTGGAACTTCCCTAGTTTTTGACATCTATCTTCACCCTGTAATACTATTTGTTGACCCGGTTGGGTGAATATAAATATTGTTTTAAACTCGTAATTTCTTAAATTCTGAATATATGATTTCTCAATATTTGAAATGTATGATTTAAATTTTATTCTTTGAATTTAAAATTCTAAAGCTTTTTCTGAGAGCAATTTTCTGAACCTTCCTAAATTTATTAGAGCCTGGGAAAATTCTTAATTTTTTAAATTTAATATTGTATTGTTAATATTGTATGATGGGATTTAAATAGATCTTTCTAGAGTAAAAGTTTTTTATACAGATTCTTTAATTTTAACTAAGCTGATAAATTCTAATGTCTGTGATAAATTTAATTTAAACTTATTAATTCTTCCTGAATTGCCTGCCTGTGAGCAGTTTTTGTAATTTGTTCTTTGAATTAATTTTAAGTTTCAATTTAATAAACTAATTTTCTTTAAACTAATTATTATGTCTTCCTTTATAATTTTAAACTCAACACAGGCATTGGCCTCAATATGGAGGCTCCATGCTAGAATAGAGCAAGAATGTTTATTGTTCTAAATGGGTATTCTTGTAAAGTCATATTCATATAATCATGATGTTATTATGTTCATGGTCATACAATTTAAAAATACAAGTTAATATATTGTTATTCTTTAATAAATTTCCTATTTTTTTTTCTCTGTTAATTTAAAACTTGTTTCAGCAGAGAAAATGCAGAAATAAAATATTAAATTTTCTTGGTGTACCCCATGTATCAACTCACATACCCTAGGGGGTATGCATACCTTACTTTGGAGACCACTGATCTATGCGACTGACATCAACAATTGCCATGAGAATTTTGGTCGTTGTACTAGATCAAGCACAGTATACCAAAGTGGTTCAAAGGATAAGAGGCAGCAGATTATTCCAGAAGATTCAAAATGCTGAATCAGGAATATTTTGCAAAATGGCATGTTAGTTTTGCCAAGATCTTGGAAAATTATACATGTAGGGGTATCATTCTTTTGAACAGCAGGAGTAGACAAATTGAGGAACTTTTAATGAGAAGTTTAGTGATAGATATATTTTACATGATTAGTTTTGAAATTAGAATGTACTAATGATGAGAAATGATATGTGCTAAGAATATTTTACAAGGAGGGTTTACTCTGGTGGCCTGAAGATGGTTGAATTTATCTTAATGCAGACGTTAGGACAATAAGGAAAGCATTTAGTTTATGTATTGGCTGCATTGGGAAACTGGTGTGAGATTGTGATTTTGTTAGAATTAAATGAGTTTAAGATAAGTGCTTGGTATGAGAAGGAATATGGAATAAGATTTAGTTAAAAAAGGGTGATTTGGATAGGGTTTGATAGAGGATAAAATTTCTATATCATATGTTCCTAAATATTTTAATATATTTTATGTTTTTAAAATAATTAACTCAATGCTGTTAAAATTCCTGTGAATAAAAATCTTCATAAAATGTGTATAGGAATCAACTTGTTTCAGAAACTAAAGTAGCCTCATGATAAAGTGAACTGTAACCAATATCTTTACAGAATATTTCTATTATGCATTTTTAATTTTAAATATCAATATTAATTGAATGCTTATTTTATATGTAATGTTTGTAACTGAATGAGTGCAATAACTGTTCTCTAAATGTTCAGTTTCTTGGGATTTTAATCCCCTAAAATTTAATGCAAAACTGTAAATTTTAAATAACTTTTTATTTAAATCTATATAGAATGTCACATATTTTGTGCAATAATATGAATATATATGCAGTTCTCGATTTATGAACATTCACTGCTTTCTGTCCATTGCTATTCATTATTATTATTCTATTAATTTCTCAATTAGTATTATTTCTTATGGATTGCTGTTCTATTTAATTAATACCAGTCTTTTACCAATTTATGGTTTTTACCATAGTTTCTATCACCTTCGGTAAAACATGTTTTTCTCATGGTTTTTATCATCTTTGGAATTTTTTTTCCTTTATTTCTGTTGTTTCAGTGAAAAGTTTCTACATATTCCTTACAAAAATGCATAATTTTTAAGACACTATTGTACAAACATTAAACACAAAAATTACTATAATTATTCTTACTAGCATGCATATTAAAGTATGTATGCTCATTTTAATGGACTAATATTCTAAATATTTTTGCCATAGATACTATCTCATTGTTATAATAAGCTGATGAAATATAAGTAGAAATAATTACATATTTTTCAGCCAAAATATATGTGCATTATGTGCATTAATATTGCCTTTTAGACAGTTATCTTATGAGCTTGTTGTGGTAGTAACAAATGGGAGAAAGACTGAAATAATAATAAATACATTTTTATCATTATTAACAAGTAATTAATCATTAATAATCATACACTTTTTACTATTTCTCTGATAGTAAAAATCAAGACCAAAAATAAAGCTCTACTTTTTATAATTGTAATTTACTTCTATGAATAATATATATCTAATGGAATTTTATCTTAGAAAATACTTTCACAAATTAAAGTTAGTACAGTTAATTGCCTTCTAATTCAGTTTAATAATTACATAACAGAACTTATCATAAATACAAAAACATGAAAATATATATAAACTTTTGGAATGCAAAATGTGAAACAAGTGATTATCACAAAATGTAGAAATTTTAAATAAGTATTAGTACAGTCTACCAATCTTAAATCTTTGTATCCTCTTAACATTCTATAACAAAACACAAGCTTTGCAGCTTTTTGCACACCTAGTCTATTTCTTAGTTATCTATTTCTTATCTAAATGTATGAAAATTTTGAAAAAAATCACTCTATTGATGCAGAACAAACAGTATGGCATGGAATGTAATTTTACCATAAGATGAACAAATTCAGAACTGATTTCCTTATTATTTAAGACGTTTCCACCAAACTTTGGCTTTTACATCTTTTGTTTTCAAAAAACTTCTAGGAAATAATGTTGCTTCTGCCCCATATGCTAACAGGAGCAAAAAAGAATTTGGCATAACACCTATAAACCACTCTACTTGTAATTTCCTTTTGTTTTTCTCTTAATCTTTCATCATTTTTGTGATTTGGATCTGTCATAAATGCTAAAAAATGAAAAGATTCTAATACAAAATTCATTCTATTAATACAAGATCTTTGTGAAGTTAATTCAGGACAATTCTCTAACTTAACCATTCATGACAAGCATCTGCTATTGTTGCCTCATCACTCTGAAGATTATTTAGTGCCTCTGCTATAAGCTGTAGGTGCTGAAAGAGTTCTTTCACTTGTTTGAATAATTTATAATTGCTCACTAGTCTCTGAATTCTACCATCAATATCACTTTTGTGATTCTCGCAAATCTGAAGAAATGCTGGCCTATTACTTTCCTTATATACAATAATGTATAAGGAAAGTATTGTGATGGAGTCGAAAATTCGAATTTGAGTTTTCGATGGGAAAGCATGCTTCAAGCATCCCTGATGAAGAATCAAACATTTTTGAGGTGATGTCTGTGTCTGTGTGTGTGTGTGAAAGTATGTGTGTGTGTGTCAGTGAGTCTGTGGAGATGATAACTGATGAACGAATGGACCGATTCGAACAAAATTTGGTACAAAAATTACAATCCGTGAATACTGGATGCCTATTCTTTTTATACAAAATCAAATGTTCAGAACCCTAAATTTTCGAATGAAATTTTGAAAAAATCATCAAAAAATCAAAACCTCTAATAAAGTTACGCAAATAGACATTTCTTATGTAATTTTTCATTAGAAAACGATTAGCATAAATTATAGTATGCTAGCATGAACCGTTCTCGAGATATTGCACATTTTTCAAAAAAATTATCAAAGAATTATATATATATAAAAAAAAAAATTTCCTATTGAGAAACATTTTCACTTTTCATATGTAATATCATGTGATAAATTTGGTGACATCATTCTCGTGGATCTAGCTCATTCCATTCATGAAAAAAGATACTTTGAGTAATACTTTTGTATTTGAATGTCAATAGTCATTTATCTGCTATAAGAATAAATTATTTCTTCGTCCATAATGCTTGACGAGATTTTGGTGACGAATTTGATGGAATGTCGCCAACTTGTTGACTTTTTAAATGTTACCAAATTAAAGAAAATCTCTCCAAATGGATAAAAATGACACTAAATCAATGAAAATAATGACTAATTGACGAAAATTCAATACCTTGGAAAAAATATAAGTATCTACTATAAAAATAACCTATTTTGTTTTTACTGTAAAAGTAGTAAATACATTGCATTATATAAGGAAAGCCATGTGCTGCCCACATCAGATTTTTCTTAATAAATTTGGAGATGCATTTTATTTGGTTATTCCACTGTGTTTCACTTGGCAACTGGGGTTTCATGGTACCGGGAAGTTCTTTAAGCCATACTGCAGGTTGATGATTTCTAAAATATATTTGTATTTCAATAATGTGTTCAGTAATTGATACTGGAGTTACATCTTGTGCCAGTAAGTTCATCCAATGTGCTGTACATCCATAAACAGCCATTTTTCAGCATTTCTTTCTTGCACTAATAGTTGACGTAGCTTATCCATCTTACTTTCATTATCAGTAACAACAGATACCACCTTTGCTTTATATTTCTCTTCAGCAATGTTAATAGATTTTTCTATTACTATTTCACAGTATTCTGCTGTTTTCTTATTACCATATTCCATGTTCCTCAGAATTAAGAAAGTTCAATTTTCCATTAGTGTATGAACATGAAGCAATCACAGGTTCATTATGAATATTACTCCAGCCATACTCCATTAGAGTACACTATTTACTTTCAAATGCTGATAATTTATTTTCAAGCAATGGTGTTACTTTGTTTAGTAGTTTCTCAGAGAGTGCTTTACTTGATGGTGGCTTGTAACCTGAACAGACATTGAACTTGGAAATTCTTTGAAAACCCAAACTATTATCAGTTTACAAGGTCAAATTTTGTTTGCCTTTGCAGTGAAGGAATGGAAAAAGTGGTGGAAAATTTATCTCTATAATAAAAAGCCTATGTACCAGCAACCTTAGAGAATCAGCTAAGATTCTTTCTCTCTCTATATATGAATTAAATCAATAATATGTAACATAATTTATACCAATAATACAAAATGAACCCTTATTGACTCATATTTAGAGGCCATTAGTATCTATTAGTTTTTCAAGTTTTTATTAGAATTAGAAATTTTTTTTTCTCATGCATGTACTGGTAAAAAAAAAAAAAAAAAAAAAAAAATCACTAATGAAATGCAGCGAAGAGACAGTCTACTTCATATCTGTTGTCCAATGGCACTTACCTGTATATATTAACCAATAATATCTAATAATAATTGCGATAATATAGAAATAGTATATATATATATCAGGGTGGGCAGTGAGTCATCTTTCTCACCTTTTTCGAGGGCTAGTTACTTGTCACTTTTTTTTTCAGATTTACCATCTGTTTGCAGATTTATATATTCATAAAAATTTTAATAGGTAGTTTTTATAGTTAAATATTTATTTTGCAATGCTAGAAACAACCATGAAAGTAGAACCCAATTTCACAGTTGGGTCAGCTTAAACTGTTCACTGAATTCGCAAAACCATTTCAAAGCCCAGAATCCCTATTGCATAAACTTTATAATGAAACTTCCTGTGTTTTGATACCATTTTAAAGGAATTTAAATATTTTTCAAGTCTAAGTAGCGAAGAAGTCTTTTCATCAGTAAATCTTCTCCCATTTGAATCAGCTGTAGTTAGTGGAGAGATTCAAAAAGAAATCATCAAACTATGAAATGCAGATAGGAAGCTATTTATGTTCAAGGCTCAAAAGCATTATATTGTTACTGGTAGATATGTTATTGAAAACACCTGCTTGTCAAATTTATCAGTGAACATTAATATTTTTAAATCCAAGTGACAGGTAGTGTTGTGGAGATTTAATTAAAGTATATAATGCCTTTTAATGTTCTTGAAGATGTTCTGTTTGATGAGTAGAAATTACTTTAATTGGAAAAAGAGGATGTTAGTGAAAATATGAAGATTAATACCCCTATTGGCATCACTATATATCCAAGAAAGACACATCTGGTTAGAGATGTGAATCGGAAAATTTTCCCGAAAATAGAAAATTTTTCGCTGTTTCTCTGAAAAAATTTTCCACTTTCTTTTTCCTCCCTAATTTATCTGGAAATGAAATGTAATACTCTTTTCACAGTGCTCTTTGAAAAGTAAGTAACTTTAAAAGAATTCTTTGATTATTTAGTTTTCTAATTTTGAGGAGGAAAAGGGATAATGCTTTATTTTGAAGAAAAAGGACAGACAAGAACTAAAAGGGTATAAGGAAACAGCAAGTAATATTTTTAGAAGCCTATTCTTTCAGCATTAAATTCTGTAAAATGTATGAAAATATAATAAATACGGAACATTTTCACACATGATTCAGCCCTGCCGTCCAAATAGCTGCTCTTAGTCCTCTGGACGAGTCGGACGGTCTGGGTCTTCTACACATGATTCAGCTGAAGGAAAATGCTTTAGTCGCACTAAATATATGCTTAACTCAATGTCCACCGAATTGTCTATTTTATCTCATGGTGCTCACCCATTCAATTATAAACAGGTATTTTTTAAACAATTAATATTATGTATGGGAATTATTTAAAAAGAGGTTCAATTATAAGTATATTTTTTAATATTTTTATACGTATATTTAATAATATATTTCTTATACCTTTAATAAACTACACAATTTATTTTTCTTCTCTATAATTATTAATTACCTAGTAGTAGTAGTAGGATAGTAGTCATCTAAGAAAGTAGTAGATTCAAGGCTCATGCTCGACTAATTTATGTACTATAGGATGTAAACAGGAGACGTTTTATTTAAACCATTTCATTTAAAAAAAAACCCCACCCTCTTACTTTTCCAACCGAAGTCAGCAGACATTTTTTAAACATTGTTAATATAATATTTAATTATTTATTTTTAAATTATAAGTAGTTTTTATTTTTTCTTATAATATTTCTATATCACAATAAATAAAACTGCTGCTAGTGAAAATAAAACTTTCTAATCCTTCCTTAAAGAAAGTAAGTATATGAAAGTTATATATTTAATTATTTATTTTTTACGCCTGTAATAAACAGTAAATTGTTTTTGATTCGGAAAGAGCTTAGCAATTTTTGTTTGTTTTTAATTTATTATTTCTTTTGTGCAATGTTTTGAATTTGAGATTTACAAAATTATTTAATTATTTTTTCTATTGTTATAGATAAAATATAATTTTTGGGGGGCTTTTCAAAAGCACAAGTATTCAATGAAAATATTAAATTACAGCTACTGACTGCAATATATATATGTATTAAAAATTTTTGTGCATAGAATATTTTTATATATTTCTAAATTTAATCCTCTTTTTTACCATATTACATATATGACTGTAGCTCTTGTGTAACAACAATTGGTTTTAAACATAACTGGACATATTATTCTAGCTTAATATTTAAGAATTAATTCAAAATGTTCTGGGAAAACCCACATCTCTACTTCTGGTGATTACAAATTTTCAAATGTTGGAAAAATTGCCAAAGCAACCCTCACCCCGTTCCTGACATTTCAGATATAGAGCAGATATTTTCAGTGTCTAAAACTTTGACCATAATGGATGCTTCAAAAGAATACTTAAACTTCCCTCATCTTGTGCCAATGACTGATACCTAAATTAAATATGGATTACAAGCTTATCAATAACATGTAATGTACATGGAAGAATCCAAAAGGCAGATGATAATTGAAGAGGAAAAGGGGGAAAAAAAAAGAAAATCAGAGGAAAGCCATGGCAGAGGAATTGCAAAGAATGGAGAAATTCAAAAAACCTATAGAGGTTGAATGTTTTGAACTGAAGGAAAAGAAAAGGATACATAATGAGATCAAAGAAGCAGCTGAAAACTTGTTTGTAGAAGCCATTAGTCATCTAAGAGAGGCTCTAGAAAAAATAACATAAAAGAAAGAAACTTGCTCTCGGTATGTTGATGGGTGTCAAGACTATTAAATCAGAAGAAAAAAAATCAAAGCTATATGTTGGAAATATAGAAAAGAGTCTTGCTTGAAAAAAGAAAATTAACAGTCATTACTTCAATTAAAAATGTACTGTGCTTAAATTAAAGTTAAAATACAATAATATATATCAAGTAATTATAGGAAAAAGTCGCCTTTTTGGAAAAATTAATCACCCAACATACATATATATACATATATATATATATATATATATATATATATATATATATATATATATATATATATATATATATATATATATATATATATATATATATATATATATATACAGGGTGTCCCAAAAAGATTGAAACACACTTTAATTCTGTTGGAGATAAGTGGGCAATGTTCGAGACCTATTTTCACTGATGATACAGCCTTTCACATGGTACGGAAAAGTGGCATAAGTCAGATTTTTTCCTTTATCATAATTCAGTTGATTTTAAAGATACAGATATGCAGGTTTTTTTGATGATCTTGTTGATTTAAAAATAAAAATTTTTTGATTTACCAAATTTGTCTAAGGGGGTCGTATAAAAATTAAAAAAGTGTAACTTTTTGAAATTAATGGGAAGACTATTTCATTAACATAGCCTCATTTCCTTTCAACATTTTTGAAATTTACATTGCTCACTTATCTCCAACAGGTAAAGAATTAAAGCATGTTTCAATCTTTTTGGGACACCCTGTATATATATAGTGATCTCTCACTTATATGCGCTCTCTTTTATGTGTGCTTTTCACTTATGCACGTTTTTTCCGCAGTCCTGGCCAGGGATATAGAAAAACATTGATAACTCTTATTTATTTATGCGCCGCAATAAAAGAGCACCTCTCACTTATGCACGTCATAAAAAAAAAATTCTCGGTTCAAAAAATAGGTTCCTCAAGTAGTCAGGTGTTGCTTATCGCAAGAATCAAGAATTTTACCCTTTTTGTTCTGCTTCTAAGCAGGGTTCCCACTAAGTCAGGAAAAGAGGGGGAGAATTTCTCTCCTTCCAGAAAATTTTGGGAGAGATTTTCTGTCATAAGGAGAGAAACTTAAAATTTCATTTTTTATTTTACCATGCTAATTTAGAAAGTAATAAAAAAGAAAGCATTAAATATAACTCATATTCTTCGACATTTAATTTTTTTAATTCTTAAAACTAACATTCTTTTAACATTCTTTTTAAAAAATAATTAGGCGTCGTTTAAGTATTAAGTTCTGCTTCTAAGCAGGGTTCCCACTAAGTCAGGAAAAGAGGGGGAGAATTTCTCTCCTTCCAGAAAATTTTGGGAGAGATTTTCTGTCATAAGGAGAGAAACTTAAAATTTCATTTTTTATTTTACCATGCTAATTTAGAAAGTAATAAAAAAGAAAGCATTAAATATAACTCATATTCTTCGACATTTAATTTTTTTAATTCTTAAAACTAACATTCTTTTAACATTCTTTTTAAAAAATAATTAGGAGTCGTTTAAGTATTAAGTAAGCACATTTTTTGTAATTTTATACCTCCCCCCTCCCACACTTGTTAGCAATAATACTCAAATTCCTGACTTCCCCCATGCTTACGTTGTGATTTTATTTGCTTACAATAACGTCTACATGGGTTATTTTAATTAAAATGACTCACATTCGAATTTATAATTTTTTTTGTCTGTAAACTGCAAAAGTCGGCCGACTGTATTTACTTTATATTTTGATTTTTAAAATCATTTTTTGATCAATTTTCATGCAGCAATAGCAATTAAAAATTTTAACGATTTTTGATCGCCGAGGGCGAATATCGACGAAAACTATTTCACTAGACAAATATAATTAGGTAATAATTTTGACTTGATGTTTGAAATTGTATTCTTTATTTTGTATTTTTTACAAAACTTGCAGAACATAGGGTTGCATCGTCCTTTTGTTCAATCTCAAGCCAATCATGTGACTTTAGCCATTTTGTTTGAAAAGTGTCGACTTTTTTCTTTTTGTTTTCAAAATAGCTCTTTATTTCATAAATAATACGTTTGCAAAATAATTTTCCTGCATAAAACGCGAAATAATTACAAACACTGTAGTCGATGCAAACAGATTGGAAAAGTGGGAAATATTTTTCAAATTAAACGAGGTATGCCGAGGATCGCGTACAAATGCAGATTTTCGTGATGCTGCTACAAAATAACTATTCATTTTATTAATTATACGGTAGAAAAATGGTTTGGTTTTCATTTTTTGTATATTAAACGAAATAATTATGAAAAAATCAGTCGATACAAATATATTGTAAAATTGGCAAAAAGATATTCATTGGTCATCTCCCCTCAGAAACTGTGGGGATCGCCGTATGCGAGCGTCGTTTACGCAATCGCGGAGAAACAGATTTTCAGATGTAAGAAGGGAATATCTCTGATAAAAAATTCGTGGCTTTGTTCAAATTTTGCGATATTTTTGGGGCATATATGGCCAATTTCACGACATTTTCGGGATTTTTGTAACATGTAGACATACTGTGTAGGGGCAAAAGGAATTTCGTCCGAGGAAAGAAGAAAATTTCTCGAACAACAACCGAAAAATGCAGGAAGTACTCGGAAAGAACATAATTCAAATCCGTGAAAGAATCTTATAAAAAAAAAAAAAAAGCAAAATTTTATTTGATCGAATTTGCTACCCACGTAAGCGGGGGAGACACTTATAGTTTTCTATAAAATATCTCGCTAATTAGAAGCACGTAGTACTTTTAGTGTGCTCAAATTGCGAGTGACTGCGATTCACATGAGGCTACGGAATCGCGGTCCGCGACCGCGCGGTAATTGGCCCACGATTCGCAACAACGAGGCGACTGATCGCGATTTGCGGTCGCGAAGCGATCGGCCCGATCTACTAGCCGCGGGGCGCCAGGGACTGAAAGGATTCTGGAGAAATTTCGGTTGCCAAAAATGTCGACATGTCCACCGCGAATCTTCATCTCTAGTCATCGGATTTCTCGATATCCAATTTGAAGGAAAAAATAATTTTAGACCGGAACTGGAAGGAGAGAAATTCTCGCGCAGCCTAAATTTTTACGCGAGATTTTTTATGAATTTCGCGAGAATCTCGTGAGTTCGCGCTGAAATGGGACCCCTGCTTCTAAGAATGAATCCCCTCGCCCTTCCCTATTGTTCACATTCCTCTACCTTATACACAGGTGTGTACATGGGGGGTTCTTGTGATTGACGTCAGTAAAAGTCACAGCCAATTAGAGAGGTTAGTACAGTACATACCACATGGCATTGATCGCTAACGAAAGAACAATTTTTGGAGTTTTGGTTAGATGGTTACGTTTTAAAATAGCGAAAAGAACAAAATTGTAGCTTTCGTTTAAAATGGATGTTAGTAAAAAATTCGAAGAAAATCCTTGCACCTCGAAAAAAGCTTTAGCAGAGCATTTTAATGTCCCAGAATCGACATTGAGAGGGATTTTAAAAAAATCGGGAGGCGATAATAGTAGCTCATCGAAAATGTGGAATTCAGTTGAAGAAAAGAAGCAGAATTCAAGGTGGAAAGTACGAATTTGAGAAAGTTTTGGTGTTACGGTTTAAAGAAGCTTGTGCCTTGAACATTCCTGTTAACGTTGAACTTCTATGGGTGAAGGCCTTACAGTTGTCAAAGAGTTTTGAAATGGAAAACTTTTCTGCATCACATGGATGGATTGAAAAATTCAAAAATAGGCATGGCTTGGCAACTCTTGTCCTTTTTGGCGAAAGTGCGAGTGTCAATGAAGGAACTGTAGAACAATGGAAAGAAGACTTGGCTATTTTAGTAAACGGATGCGAACCGAAAAACATCTACAATTGTGATGAAACTGGTCTTTTTTATAAAATGATGCCCGACAGAACTTTTAACATTAAAGGGAGAACTATGCCATGGTGGGAAAAAAAGTAAAGAAAGACTAACTGTATTGCTGTGTTGCAACGCCGATGGTTCGGAAAAATTCCCGTCATTGGTAAATCAAACAAACTTGGACTGTTTTAGGAACGTGAAGAAGCTTCCTTGCGACTACACTAGCAATAAAACGGCATGGATAGCATCACACATTTCCTTGGATTTCCTTCATAAATTCAACGGGAAAATGGAAAAAGAAAAACAGAAAGTTCTCTTATTCATGGATCAGTGTCCTGCTCACCCACAAGATCTTCCAACTTTCAACAACACGAAAGTTGTGTTTTTTCCTTTGAATTGCGCAAGCAACATTCAACCTTTGGATCTGAGTGTCATTCGTTGTGTGAAAGTGCATTACAGAACAACCTTAATCCGTCGACTTCTGGCTGCTTTAGAAACAAAACGTGCAACGAAAGACGAATTGAAGCAAGTTACCGTCTTTGATGCAATTCATATGTTGTGCTCATCATGGAGAAATATCACTGACAAGTGTATTAAAAGCTGCTTTAAGAAAGCAGGGTTTTCGTTTCCAGCAGAAAATGAATGTGAGAAGCCAGAAAATGAAAGCGAAAATTGTGAAAATGACATAAATGAAGAAGATTGGCATACTGTATCTGGTTGACTCGCTACGTGTACTTTCAACGAATTCGTTGATGTAGATGAAAATTTAATCACAGCTCAATTGCGGGAAATTGGAGACATTGCAGCTGAAATAAATGGTTGTGACAAAGATGAAGAGGTGGACGCCGATGATGAAGAAGATGCGGCAAAAGTTCCTCCAACTCACACAGTAGCGTTAGAAGCATTAAAAACTCTGCGTGACTATTTTCAGTTCAATTCCGGAAGTGAAGGAACTTTTTCACGTCTTGATGAACTTGAAAAGACTCTTTTTGAAAATTCACGAAAACAAAAACAATCCTCGATTGTAAATTATTTTGTGAGAAAGCAGTAATAGGAGTAAAACGAAATTTGAGTATGTAAGCATTTCCATTAAAAAATAAATTCATTACATTTTGAAACTAATCTTATTTACATTTTTCAGTAGTGTATACATAGTATTAATTAACAATATAATGTAGCACAATGTATTGATGTTTCACTTTTAAGTTCCCTTTTGTGGTTTTTCGCTTATGCGCGTTTCTCACTTATGTGCATTTTTCTTGCTGTCTCCTGCGCCTGCGCATAAGTGAGAGATCACTGTATATATATATATATATACATATACATATATATATATATATATATATATATATATATGTTCATCTTCAGCTTGTTGACTAGAGGTTTGCATTTTATTTTCCACTTGATTAATGATTCTCTGTTTGATACTTTTTTATTTGTTAGGCATTGTTTAAATGTTGGGTTCTTTTGAGCTGCAACTTCTCTCTATTCTATCATTGGATTTTCAAACTATTATATATATATATATATATATATATATATATATATGTGTGTGTGTGTGTGTATAATAAAGTAATACTTATTGGAAAATGTACATAGGCTAATAATATTTACCAGGTTTTGGCCGTTTTCCCCAAGTTTTTATTGGTTAAACCCTTGTTTTTATTACTATGTCCTGGTAAAAGCCAGTTTTTTTCAGTAAAAACCCAACCCTGGCTGCAAGAAATGCAATTGCCATTGCCATTCATAAGATAAAAATCAGTGTTGCTAGTAAGGAGTAAAAGTAGGAATATATATATATATATATATAGCATGCAATCTCAGGAATATAACTTGTTTGTAAATCAAGGACTACTTGTATCTCATTTAAAATTTAAGTAACAAAAGAGAGAAAACAGAATTTAAATCTGTAGGTAAGTCATCTGTGATTTACATCAGAGTTTTTTAATTTTCTATTGAACAAGTTGTAATTTGTTTTTTTATTAGGGTTCTTCATTCTGGGAAACGGCTGGCAAATTTGTTCGTCGCCGCCTCATGAGAGCTGTACCTCGACAAATTACAAGTACTCTGCAAGCTGATGTCTTATGGAACCTTGGCATTAGAGGTAGCATTATTTAATCTCTTGGGGTTAGACTACCTTTTCTGCTGTTTTTGTTTCTGCTACAAAGTAAAAAGCTTATTTGTAAGTTATTAAGAAAAGTTGCTGCTAATCAGGCTAAATGTGATGATACAGTGCATTATATATTAGTTAGATGTTATCCACTAACAAATTCATCGTCTTGTTGGCAAATTCTATGCCTGTTTTGCCATATACCTGAAGATTTGAGTCCTGATGCTGCTTACAAAAAATAACTAAATAAATAAATAAATAAAATCTTTTATGCAGTACCTTATATTTCCCCTATTGAGTGCAAAATTCAGTTTTTTTTTTTTTTTATTAAAGACAGATTTTACATATCTCCAAAAAGGATCAAATAAAAGTAAAAATCTAGCTGCCAATCAGTTCACTTTGTTCTGTGATAGTTCCATCGTATAATCCATAGATGCAGGCTCCCCTCACTGAGGACTAGGACAGCCTCTGTAAGATTATATTGGATATTTGCATGGAATCTCAGATTTTACTAATACATAGCCTTAATAACTAATACATAGCCTTGACATAAAATACAAATATATAAACCCAACAACAATACACAAAGAAAAACAATGTTCAATCTATACAGAATACTGTAAACAAAAACAAATTAAACCTTTCTTCTCTCCAACCAATGTGTTTTCTGACCTAGTTTTTTAATCTGTCCTTTGAAGACTTATTACTTTTCTTTTGCATCCTTTCTACCTAATTCCAAATTTTACTGATAAGTGGGCCCACCCATTCTTTACAGTTGTCCTCTCCACCATCAGATAATTTTTGTCTAGTCCCACCTCTTGCTTCTCTGTAACCCAATTCATGTGCATGCGGACGTCTTTCATGTTTTTTTTTTCTCTTTTTAGGGTCTGAACATTTGCCTCATTTTTGAACAAAACTTTGCATCTGAGTAGGGGTCTTTTAACTACTCCCAACCTCTTTTTGATTTTCTCTTCTTCCAAATGCTGCTTACTTTCATTTTCACAATTTGGCCCCTTTGTTAAATTTCCAAGTTACTTAACTATATCTGATAGGATAAGCATTTGCTATTTGATACCTTCAACTGTAGCATATAAAATTTTTTGCTAAAGTGAGTTGTAACTCCCATACGTGATTATGCTTATCTGGAATTTTTTCAAGGCACATTTTTTGGCCAGCTCAAATATTCCTTGCAAATATTGCAAGGAATATTTATATCTCTGCACCTTTTTTCATTTGTTTATTCCAAATCCTGTTCCTCTTAAAAACTATTGTTTGACCACCAGAATCAATTGGACTAGATTTTAGTTTGCTATTTACACAAATTGGTATTTTCTCTAATTGACATAATCTTCTCTCCATTGATTCTTCAGAATTCCCCAAACTTTTACTGAATTTGCCTTGGATGACTTTTCTCCTGTTTCAGATTCATCCTGCCTTTCATTCCTCCCTTCTTTCCCATCAAATTGCTCATATTTCTCCAATTCGGCGCATACCTTATTGGCATACTTCCTTTTTAGTTTGTGCAGCGTGTCAAACATATTTCTGAAACTGACGTGACCCTTGGTTCAGTTTCTTGGATCTCTATGACCCCCCAACATTTCCATAGCTGACATGCAAACAATCTCTTCATAAATGGGATTTTGACTCGCATCCAAAGCAATTTATTTTCTGATTTATGATGCCATCGTCTGTAGGGTGTACTCTTTTTCTATCCTACTAGAAGCTTCTCCAACCGTCTCTCCTCGTGTCTACAGGTATCCCATGATGGACTTTAAACTCTGTTTTATTTAACGTCTCATAGTTTTCCCAATACTGTATAATACACGTCACATTCTTTTGTCAATTCCCTGGGCTTAAACGGTCCTGACTCTTAACTAATACATCACAACTCAAACTAAAAACAACTCAACAAAAAATTTTTAATTTTGTTTATGCAAAAGTACACACAAAAACAAATTACAAATAATTACCAAAAATTGTAGTTCTTATCATTTTAATTATAAACACAAGGCTATGTCAAAAGGAGGGGGTGGGGGGGGGGGGAGGTGGCATTTAAACCCTTCCAAAAATTTTGATCAGTATTACTTTTAATTGTCAATTATTTTGTTTTATAATTCTTTTTATAGTTATAGTATCAAGATTTCATATTTTATGTCTCACTGTGATCCATCTTCCCTCACGTAACTTAATCTAGAAAATTTTAAATCTTGTAATCCATGAGCCAACTGAAATAACACAAAATCACCCCACCCCCTCCCATAAAGAAAATTTTAGTTGTATCCCTGGAAACATATTATAAATAGACACTCCAAAAACTTCATTACTGAAAATGATTGTTCACAAATAGTTCAAATCTACAACAATACCTCAGTGCTCTAATTCATTCAAGTTGGAAAAATCAGGAACTGGAAAAAATTTCCACATTTCCACATAATTCAGATATGCAGAAATGTAAATAATAAGTGCAAAATTATGCTAAAGATTAAAATGTTCTTTCTGCTTGTCTGGAAGATAGTGATTTCAGTCTCAAATAACAATCAAAAGGAAGTTTGTAAAAAGTTCAATATTTTTCTCAAAGTTTTAAAATCTTGTTGCAAAACAATATTGTAAAATTATAGATTATTATTAAGTTTAATAGATTATTATTAAGTTTTTTATTTAAGATATTAAGTTTCTGTACTTCTTATCATTTTGGGTATTTTTAGATATTTTTGCTTGTTTTTGCATTCGAGCGAATTAAGATAATTTGTCTTGAGAAAAACCATTAGAAAAAAGCAAAAGTTTAGAGATGGAAGATAATATGAAAGACATCAATGTTGGGAAAGGGCAGTTTTTCCAGGTAAAAGCAAATTTAAACTGTTTAGATGCCATGTTATATCTGCAAGATATGTGAAATCCCACAGCCAGTCTTCATCTTTGGAAAAGTAATGGTGAACTAATTCCCTCACTTGGGAGTTCACTATTCTCTTCCAAATACTAAAACGTTATGTCATAGGTTCCAAAATCTATTCAGAGCCTTTCTCATTGGAAGCCAACACACGTTATAGTGAAGAAGCAATTTACTCATATCTCTTATGAAATAAGTAATTATATAGTTAAAAGTTGGTTTTGAAAGAAAAACTGTTTCTGTATAATTTTTAAAAATTTAACTAGTATAATGCCAGAATTTCTTATGTCACTACTGAATAAATGCACTTTCTAAAAAAATATTAGACTTCTGTGTGTCATGCAGTGCACCTCCACGTGCCACCAAGTGGCATGCACACTGCAGGCTGGCAACCATTGCTTTATAGTATCTGAATATGTAGAACATTGTTGGGTTTAAAGCTTTGTTTTTTAATTGGCTCTCTGTATATGCATACCTTTGTTTTAAGGAATTGCTTCTGATGGTAAAAATACTAAAGTGAACAAACAGATACAACTGCAATCTACAATTTATAAAACTCTGCCCTATAATTTGTCAATTTATGCTGATTTATCATACAATTTAAAGCTTAATTTAAAGTGTGCTTATATATCTATATGTAAGTTTTTTTTAGTTGTTCTCTAATTATTTTGTGAATGAATGTTGCAGGTGCTGGTGTCAAAGTGGCTGTTTTTGATACAGGATTAGTTAAAAATCACCCTCATTTTAAGAAAATTAAAGAGAGAACAAACTGGACAAATGAAAAAACACTTGATGATGGTAATAGTTTTCTGTTTAAGAGTTTTGAATAGAAAATAAATGAAACTTAATATTTAATTACAGAGATGTCAACTGCTACCATTTTTCCTCATTCGTTCTGTTTCTTTGAATTTGTTCTGAGAATCCGTCAGTAAAAATAGTTTGTATTTTCCTATCCCCAAAGAAATTGTAAGGGCTTTTATGACCACATTTTCAATAGCAATGTACCATACAGAACACACACTATTGGGCATAATTAATGCAGATTTCTTGGAGAAAATGTACTAAAAAGCATAATCATCTCACCGCATCTCCAAAATGCAAATTCAATCTGTTAAAATTTCATTACAAAACATCAAAAGGGGCATTTTTTTAATTGATCCATGAAATTAATGAATTATCCTTTTGCTAAAATGCCAGAAAAGAATTCTCAATTAGAAACTCAAATTTGAAAATGCAATTTTAGACCTTCTGATTTGCTTCTTCAAATATTGAACCATAGCCATTAACTCTGCTTTTTCTGAGGAATCTCATGTTTGTATTTTCTACTGATTTCTGTAAATCCAGAAAATATGCAAATCTCTACACTTTTTAAAAGTTTAAATGAAATTCTATGCTCAAAGATTTTTTTTAAAATGAATTCCTAATGTGTAATTTTAGCCGAAAACCCAGCTTAAATTAACATTTTAAGTCCAAAATGAACTTTTAGTACATTTGTGGGTTTTTAACATATTTGATTTATTAGTTTAAGTATAACCCTATTTTAGTTAAAAAAAGAGACACGAAGAAACATTTATTTTTCCAACAATACTTCATTTTATTTAAACATCTTCTCTAGTCAAGAGCAACTAAGAAACTGTTTTATCTTGTTCTCTGAGGTAGCATCCCCTATCAGTCAGTTAGACCATGAAAAATTATCTGCTGAAAGTTCTTTGGGAAAATCATCCACCTATTCTCCTATTCTGGCTCTAATGTCATCCGACAAGGAACTAGAACATTTTTTGGGTTTATCTTGTTTTCACAATGGTAGATTATCTTGTTTTCACAATGGTTTTGTTTCACAAAAGTACTGTATTTACAGTTTGACAATGTACAGAAGTTGGTACACTACAATGCAAATATCAGGTGAGTTTGGGTCAGCCACTTCTTATGATATGGCAGAGTATTGCTTCAGAATGAAAAAGGATCCATCACAATGTCTTAAATTTGGAACTCCTGTTTTACTTTGAGTTACTTATAGGATGTAAAGTCATGCAACATGGTTTCCATGGTATAATTTGGGTCGAGGTGTCTGTTCCTGTCAACATAGTTTTTCCTCTTGTCTTACTGCTATTCAACAATTACTTTTCACTTTCGAGGCAAATTTTTTGAGATACGTTTTGTTCTTGGGTGTAATCTTGAGCTATTAGGAATTACAATTTTCATGTCATATTTCCATCATGGATAGTCTTTAATTCTTAGTCAAATTGCAAATAAGCTTCAGTCCGCTCAGTTGTTAAGCACTTGTAGTATTTATAGCAAAGCCAATCACAGTGATTTGTCTACCCATGTTTCATGATCCTTACCTTGTCATGATGTAACTACTAATGTGACAATAACAGGCAAGTATCGAGTATAATGCTTATCCCTGATTCGAATCAAACTCGTCCCACTTTCTCAAAGTGAGTATTTTAATCAACTAAGTTACAAAGACCCTTTGATTCCTTATAGTACATATGCTAATGAATGTCACATATTTAAATATGTCTTAAAATTTTAATTCATGAAGGTGATTGTGCATTTATTTAATTATTAGGACTTGGTCATGGTACTTTTGTTGCTGGTGTGATTGCAAGCAATAAAGAATGTCTTGGTTTTGCTCCTGATTCAGAACTTCATATTTATAGAGTGTTTACTAATAATCAGGTATATGCATTTCTTTATTTTATTTAGTTTTATATTAATATTTATTTTCATGTTATATTCTTATATATTATTCTATTATGACAAGATTGTTGTAAATAATTTTATAAATTATGTATTGTCTTAATATATTGCTATCCTTATTATAAATCATCTTAAATAATAGGTTTATGATGAAAAGCAGTGACGAAGCATTAAGGGAATTTGAGGAGACTGTGGCTACTTAAACAACCTGTTACCAATCAATTCTCACTTTAATTACACATTAGAGGAAATATTTTATGCACTTATTAAGTTCGGTTGACGAATAAAAAGAAAATAACTTGGTTGCAAATTGTTTTTGTAGACACTGTCTCCTCAGATCCTCTTCATGTTTTATTACTGATGAAAAGTATATTGGAAAACATAACAGAAATATAGCATTTTATTACTGATGAAAAGTATATTGGAAAACATAGCATGGATAAAAAGGTATCACAATTAAAGTTTAGTTCTGCACAGAATTGAAATTATGATTTATGATTTATTTTGCCTTTAATCTTAATATTGAATAAAAATCATTTCGAAAATGCATTTATTTAAAAATTCGAAAATGCATTTATTTAAAAATTCGAGAATGCATTTATTTAAATCTTGTAAATTGAGCTAAATTCTCCAAAAAGGCCTTTTTGGTAACATGGCCTATATGTACTGTTGCCTAAAATATACCTCTTCTTGTCTGTATAAAATGGCCAGCTAACTAGTTTCAGACATTAGTTACATATTAAAAAACATCCAGTTTTAATAAGGATGTTTTGGTAAATTACTGAATTAAAATGCTTTAAAATTTGTTGAAGATATATTTGTGTTTTCTTAAAATTATCTGCAGTGGGCACCAACTTATTAAGCCTTGAAGGTATTAAAGTCCTGGCTGGACAAACAGATGGCCAACTAAACCAAAAATTGTACCATAGTATAACAAGTGCAGGAATTAACCATTGTTTTTACCTATACAAAGTTTATCACATATTTTCTTCATGTTCACCTTTGCCATACACTCTAACAAGGTTTTCATGGCTCTTAAAAACTCTTTAATTTTAGAACTCGAGTTTAAGGACCTTTAAAGGTACTTAAATTTTGTATCATGTTCAAAGTTCCTTTATTTTTATGATAGTTGTATTGCAGGAATTTTAAAGCAATGCATTGAGAAACATTAGCGTAATGTATTTTTCTTTTTTGTAGAGAACATCCCACCTCTTATGTTTCCTGCTATTTATTTCAACATGTATAACTTTTAACATGTGTAACTTTGAAACTTTTAATAACATAATTAAGTGAGTTTTAAGCGAGATCCCAAATTTATAAATCTTTCATTGATTTTTAGTCCTTTTAAATTTTAATTTTGTTATTTTTACAGTAAGATATTTTGGATTTTTAAGGGGATGATGGAAACTTAAAAAAAAAAAAAATTGAGTTATAATATTTTAAATTTTTGAAAATCAAATTGTTAAATAATTTAGTTAAGTTTTTAATGATTGTGTAAGATAGAAAAGTCTCATGTGGCTTTTTGATAGGAAGTTGTGCACTGTAAAATAAAAATATAGTCTAGAGTAAGTTTTTTAAAAGTGTATTTAAGGTCCTTAAAAATGCATATTATTATTATTATTATTATTATTTTGTGTGAAATATGGGTAGGAACTTAATGCTTTCAAATTCATTCCATTGTTACCACATGTTTTTTCTTGTAATTACTCTTTTGAACTACTTAATAATTTAGAAAATCTTATACTAAATATCAATTTGAGTACCATTTAATAAGATTTCAAAACAGTTGGAAAAATTGACTGAATAGAAAGTGTAAATAAACAGTGTCTTAAAGTGGTAACTCGTCTGATATCTTGAAATTTCCCACTCTTACACAATATCCATATATGACTAATTTACCAAAGATTGGATAAGAAAGAGTATTGTATTTGCTCTCAGAATGTTTTACATGGCTTTAAAATATATTTGCTGCAACAATTGGCTTATTTAGGCCTTTTGGAACTAAAATTAAAGTTGATAAATATAAACTTTTTATGCTAAATCAAATATTTTTCTTGACTAGAGTTTATGTGCTCTGTTGGGGATGATTTTTATTCTGTTGCAAATTTTTTAGGTTTCTTATACCTCATGGTTTCTGGATGCTTTTAATTATGCTATCTTGAAGAAAATTAATGTCCTTAATTTAAGTATTGGAGGACCTGATTTTATGGATCACCCTTTTGTGGACAAGGTATGAAATCTTTATATAATTCAATGACATCTGCATATTTAAGCTCTGAAAACATTTTTGTCCCCAGCAAGTTCTTGGAATCTACTTAGCGCATTTTCATAATTCAGTTTTAAAACCTACAAAACCCACCTATCCTGGCTCTGTGGTAGTTGAAGGCCCAGACCACACGACCAACCCAGGGGTTTATGGTAACAAATTGTGTGGCCGGAGTGGCTCTGTGGTAGTGATGAATTTAACAATCTCTATAGAGGTTTGCAAAATTATGGCATAACAAGTTTTCCTGCTATCATTGCAGGCATCAGTTATTCCATTTTGAAAAGTGCATAGATGCATAAAACCATACATAGATGTTGTTATCTGCATTGTAAGCATGAGCCAAGTAATATGTAGTTTATATTGAGTATACTAATGAAGGCTATAATTTGCAAAATAAGCACTTGATAAAAGCATGCTACAAATGTGAACTGCATAAATATTTTTGTAATGTTTGTTTTATGAATATTTAATTTGAACAAAAAATTTTTTTTTTCTTTTAGCCAAGGTGTTTGGATGATAGGTATCCAAAAATATGAAAGTACAGTAATCCTTTGATTAGTCAAACTCGATTTAGCATGGTCTATAATTCATAACCAAATTTTGATGAGCACGAATCAAAATTTTGATAAGTGTATTATTTAGCTAAGACCTAAGCCTAGTGAACTAAAATTTCAGATGTAGGTTGCATTCATAGAGCAGTGATGTTCAGTTATATTAATATTTGTTATATATTGATGCATCATTCATAATTAGTGTATTTTTTACTGTATCTTAAAACATTTTCAGAAATGTACAGTAAGTTAAATATTGGTACAGAAGTTATAGATTTCATAATGAAATGAAGTGCTTTCTATCTCACTTGTAATTTTATCAAACTTTTGAATGTAGGTTGCATTGATAGTGCTGTCAATGTGCTGTGCTTTTCTGTGATACATAAACTTTTGTATATTATTCTGCCACTCATAAATTATTAATATGTGTGTACACATTAAGTATTTTGAAATGTAGCTTACCTTACTGTACTGTAAGTTATAAATATTTTTCAATGAAATGCTGAAGCGATTCGTTAATTTCAATAAACTTTTGATGCAGATATCAATTATTCATTGCTTTTATTCTACTGTATATTAAATTGTCATCAAAACCAACTATTTAAAAAATACTGGTATTGGGGTATGTATTAGATTAGGATATTTTATATTGATTATTAAATTTGCTTACTATGATTTCGTTTGGCATGGTATTTTTGCACAACCAATGAATTATGTTAATCAGATAATTTCTGTATATATTTGAGAATATCTATAATAATAAATAAAAATATTTGGTCTGTTTGTGTCATCTGTAGCAAAAAAATCTAAATGCTGTATGGACATAAAATTTGGTACACATGTACTTCAGGACCTATGACAATATACCTTGGCGAAATATTTTAGAAATTTGGATTACTGTTTTTAGTTATTAAGTCAAAGAAACTTCCCATTCATAGCTGATGTGCATGCATCACATCCTCTATAGCATGGTAGCTAACTTTGACAATTTTCTTTCATAATCAATTAAACAGGAAATGTGTATAATAAATACTTTTCAAGATATAATTATATTATTTTGGGTACCCTTCATTCATATACACTGTATTTTATGTATTTCCAGTAATTTCAGAATAGAATGTTTTTCACGGTTTAGAAATATTGCGCTTATGCTATATATAAAAAACAGCCAAATTATAAAAGCGTTTAGTGAAGTATATCTGTCTAAAATTGGTTTTTCTAAATTTTATAAATAATGCTAATGATTTTAATTCAACTGAAAGTTCTTGTGAGATTCCTTAATAATATATATATATATATGCCAGGATCAGGGTTCCCATTTCAGCGCGAACCCGCGAGATTCTCGCGCAATCCATGAAAAATCTCACGTAAAAATTTAGACTGCGCGAGAATTTCTCTCTCTCCAGTTCCGGCCTAAAATTATTTTTTCCTTCAAATTGGATACCGAGAAATCCATGCCCGATCTCGATCGGGCATCGGCCGAAGCAATCGGCCCGATCCAGATCGGGCCGATTGCTTCGCGACCGCAAATCGCGATCAGTTGCCTCGTTGTTACGAATCGCGGGCCGATTGCCGAGCGGTCGCGGACCGCGATTTCGTAGCTACGTCTGAATCGCAGTCAATCGCGATTTGGGTACACTAAAGTACTACGTGTTTCTAATTAGAGAGATATTTTATAGAAAACTATAAGTGTCCCCTCAGCTTGCGCGGGTGGCAAATTCGATCAAATAAAATTTTGCTTTTTTTTTTATAGGATTCTTTCACGGATTTGAATTATGCTCTTTCTGCGTACTTCCTGCATTTTTCGTTTGTTGTTCGAGAAATTTTCTTCTTTCCTCGGACGAAATTCCTTTTGCCCCTACACAGTATGTCTACATGTTACAAAAATCCCGAAAATGTCGTGAAATTGGCCATATATGCCCCAAAAATATCGCAAAATTTGAACAAAGCCACGAATTTTTTATCAGAGATATTCCCTTCTTACATCTGAAAATCTGTTTCTCCACGATTGCGTAAACGACGCTCGCATACGGCGATCCCCACAGTTTCTGAGGGTAGATGACCAATGAATATCTTTTTGCCAATTTTACAATATATTTGTATCGACTGATTTTTTCATAATTATTTCATTTAATATACAAAAAATGAAAACCAAACTATTTTTCTACCGTATAATTAATAAAATGAATAGTTATTTTGTAGCAGCATCACGAAAATCTGCATTTGTACGCGATCCTCGGCATACC
This sequence comes from Amaurobius ferox, assembly GCA_951213105.1. NCBI lineage: Eukaryota > Metazoa > Arthropoda > Arachnida > Araneae > Amaurobiidae > Amaurobius > Amaurobius ferox. The sequence continues at coordinate 127,578,213 of OX578143.1, read as the reverse complement.
TCGTTTAATTTGAAAAATATTTCCCACTTTTCCAATCTGTTTGCATCGACTACAGTGTTTGTAATTATTTCGCGTTTTATGCAGGAAAATTATTTTGCAAACGTATTATTTATGAAATAAAGAGCTATTTTGAAAACAAAAAGAAAAAAGTCGAGTCAAACAAAATGGCTAAAATCACATGACTGGCTTGAGATTCAACAAAAGGATGATGCAATCCTTATGTTCTGCAAGTTTTGTAAAAAAAAAAAAAAAAAAAAAAAAATCCATTTTCAAACATAAAGTCAAATTTATTAAATTCTATTTGCCTAGTGAAATAGTTTTCGGCGATCAAAAATCGTTAAAGTTTTTAATTGCTATTGCTGCATGAAAATTGATCATAAAATGATTTTAAAAATCAAAATATAAAGTAAATACAGTCGGCCCTCGACTTTTGGAGTTTACAGACAAAAAAATCGTAAATTCGCATGCGAGTCATTTTACATAAAATAACCCATGTAGACGTTTTTATGTCAGCAAATAAAATCATAACATAAGCATGGGGGAAATCAGGAATTTGAGTATTTTTGCTAACAAGTGTGGGGGGGGGGGGGGAGCTATGAAATTACCAAAAATGTGCTTACTTAATACTTAAACGACTCCTAATTAATTTTTAAAAAGAATGTTAAAAGAATGTTAGTTTTAAGAATTAAAAAATTTAAATGTCGAAGAATATGAGTTATAGTTAATGCTTTCTTTTTTATTACTTTCTAAATTAGCATGTTAAAAAAAAAATTGAAATTTTAAGTGTCTCTCCTTATAACAGAAAATCTCTCCCAAAATTTTTTGGAAGGAGAGAAATTCTCCCCCTCTTTTCCTGACTTAGTGGGAACCCTGGCCAGGATGTTAATTCTACTTCCATTGTTCTTCAAACTTCTATTCCTGTTCCAAAGTGCACCAAAATGAGATTGTTTTTTGCAGAATTTGCTCCCATCCTGCTCTAAAATCTAGTTTAAGTATCATGGTGATCCCGATTGAAGAATTTTTATATTTCTTTTAAAAAATGCTGACATTTTTGGGACCTAAATCATTGTTAAATTAGTAATCAGCAATTCATTTTTTTGCAGTTACAATAAATAGAAACAATTTATTTTTTTGTTCATTCTGGATCTGAAATGCTTAAACAAGTCAAGATAATTACATACAGAGTTTGTAATTTGTTTTGTTTAAAAGCTTTGCTCAATACCTATTTTTTTCTTTTAATTTACATAGTATTTGATATTGATGAGAAACTGTTGCATTTGAGGTAAAAACAGAATATAATTTAAAATTTTTTTACAATCAGTTGTCCCCCCCCCCCCCCCCCCCCACAAATCTTGTGGATTTGATACCAATCAGCATTTTATCTACTCCTAAAAGTGCTCAAAATCTTTACCCAATATTTGGTATCCATCTATAGTATATGAAATTAAGTTATTTAAACATTTAGCATGTTATGGCACAACTTTTTATGCTTGATAACATAACAAATTTTATTAAAAAATTGTACGTTATTTTACAATATAATATCATTTAGCATAAAATAATATTTGTTTTTTGTTAATTGGAGTGAAGCTCCCTTTTTGAGTCACTTTAATGTCAAAATGTTTGAAAGATTATCACTTTAGAATGGCCCATCCGATTTTGATGAAATTTTGTTTCGAATCAGTAGTTAATGTGTAGATGGTTCTTATTTAAAAATATTTTACATCGAACGATTTGTACTGGATTAAGCATCATTCGAGGGAACTCAAACATTCAGAATTTGAGTGGGTGAAGAGAGGTGAGAGATCGAATCTCCCTCCTTCTCTATATGTCGCAGCGAAATGATAAAAAGGGAGATTTGATCAAATCACTTACTTTCTTTAGGGAAATCACCCCACAGAGTTGTAATTTTAACATCTTCCGTGAATTGAGCATCTACCTTAAGGATTTGATCAAAACTCCGTTTTCATTATTTTCCTGTGACATATACATTTGTATAGTGAAGAAGGAATGGTCCAAGAAGTAGTAAATAATCCTATCATCCCGGGCACATTTGTAAATAAATCTTCTCTCTCCTTTATTTGGGGCATAAAGAGTCAGTATCACTATTAATTGAGTGATGCCTGTTTAACTTTTTAAATGAATTTTGTCTCCTTCTCTTTATAAATGTTTTGTGAATTGTGAATACAACTGAAAAGATAAAATTTTGTTGCTTTTTTGACAAGGAAAGTTTAAAATTCAGTGTGTAATAATTCTGTATATATGCTATATCAAAGTTAAGACTGGATAAAATTTGATGTCTATTACTGTTTAGGAACAGATTTCTACTAGTTTCATAGCATTGAATTTACTGTGTTGGGGCTCTAAGTGATCCCTTAGTCACCATATCGTAAAAAATAATCATGTGAGGTGCAGGGCCCAGTTTGTATTTAGTTTTAAAAAACTAGGGTCTACAGGTTTTCTGTTAAAAATTTTTGTTGCATTAGGTATACTGTTTTGGAGGCACTAAGCTACCTCTTAATCCACCTATTTTAATTCCATATGTCAGATTTCTGATCAGGTTAGGTTCATACTTTGTTTCATAAAATTTACATCCCCAGGATTCCTTTTGAAAGCTTTCAAAGCAATGGATTTACTCTCTTGTGGCCATAAGCGATTGCTTAGTCTGCCTATTGTAAATACTTATGTGAGATGTTCTGCTGGGCTAGTTTCATACATACTTTTATTTGGGTTTTTGGATTTCTGTTAGATTGTTTCCCAGAATTATATTTGTACTTCTGGGGCCTTAAGTGACTGCTTAGTTCACTTATCATAAATCCCTGTGATACTTTGGGCTGGACTGAGTTTTCACTTAGTTTTAAAAAAATTCGCATACCCTATTTCTTATAAATGGTTTCCTAGCATCAAATCACTTAGTCTGCTTACCGTAAATCCACATATATTGTTTTGGGCCAGCCTGGCTTCTTACTTAGTTTTAAAAAATTCGGATCGCATTAATTATTATTCAGAGGCTTAGCAGTATCAGATCTACTGTCTCAGGGACTCAAACCGACAGCTTAGTCCACTTATCATAAATCTATATGCAAGGTTTTGTGTCAGGCCAGGTTCATATGTAGTTTTAAAACATTCGTTCCAATTTGCAAATAGCAGAGAATTTGCATCTAGTTGGATTGACTACATTTTAAGTTCAAACTATTTCTAAAACAGAAGAAATATTCTGTAGTTTTAGTTAAATTAGATTTGTATCTTTTTGCTTTTCTTGCAATTTTTTAAATTGCAAAATAAAAGTTAATAGAATGGGACTACGTGTTTCTTTTATTTTAAACATTTGTTTTAAATATTTACAGGTTTGGGAACTAACTGCAAATAATGTCATTATGGTGTCTGCTATTGGTAATGATGGACCTCTGTATGGGTGAGTTGCTTGTTTTTTAATATATATTTTCCATTTATAAACATGCATTTAATGCTTTATAAAAATAGATAAAAAAATTTCAAAATAAATTGATTGAGAAAGAAAATGTTTACTTCTATATTTGTACATGACTAACTTGAAATATATTTTTACAAAATAAATGTGAAATGCAAAAATTTTATTTCTCCTGAATTATTGGATTTAAAGGAATTCACATGTTTTGAAAATTCCTGATTATGAATCAATTATTTTTACAATAATGTTTGTCTGTCTGACTGTGAGCAGAATATCTTTTAAATAAATTGAGTGATTAAGTTTGGTATGATTTTCAATCAATAAATGTTAGAGGTGTCTATTGAACTTTGGGATTTGTGACCAAAATAAACTTTTAATTTTTTCAAACATTTTTTTTTTCAAAAATAAAAAATAAAATTAAATATAATTATGTTAAAAAAATAGCTATTCTGTAAATGAGGTCTTTTATTTAAAAGTAAATGACATCATTTGTGGGAAGCGTTTAAGCATTGATTTTGAGATATTGCATATTTTTTATTCAAACTGAAGAAAGAAATTAAATGGATTCAATAGTATCAAATTAATGAATTTTGAACTAACACATAACCTATCTTATTTGTTAGTTTTATGTTTCAGATTAGTTGAGCTGTCATTCCGATGTCTGATCAGTTCTCTTAGGTAGACTCTTTGTCCACAGCTAATAAATAGAGGGGTATAAAGAAATAGAGGTGTATATATACCTCTCTATTTCTTTTATTTGTGCCCATTTCATCTTTTTGACTTCAAGTTTGCTAGTCAGTTTAGCATTGATGAAGGGGATCCAGTATATCCTTGAAACAGTTGTATGCTGCATCGTTTTTCTATTTGTGCTAAAATACATTGCACAAGTTTACCTTATCCTTTGCACAAAGTGTTTTTTTATTATTGATTTAGTCATCATATGCCAAAATAATATAGTTAAAATAAGTAGTAAAAGATAACATGTAATAGTATTTTCTTGTGCCACAATTATAAATCAGCACAACCAGAGGTACCCAAAGTTTTAATGTTTTTATCCATAACAGACCAGACCAATTACTTCATTAGACTCATAAATATTTCCTGATTGTATCGTATTTCAACACGTGATAATACATAGTTAAAAGAATATCCTGAATTAAATTTATTTATCTAACATTTTTTAACAGTATTCAGATTGAGAGCAATTAAATAAAAAACACCAGCCTAATAATTTGACAGATTTACTTCAAGATCTTTATTTATTTATTCTGTTATGTAACATGATTTCATTTTTTTTTAAAAATAATTTTATATAATAAAATAAATAAATTAAATTATCTGCCACATGGAAAAATAACTGATTAATATCTTCATTATATTTTATTAATATCTTAATAACACCTGAACCTTGAAGCTTAAACATGTATGTGGCTACCCTGAGCAAAGCAAGGAATGATCACATGAAATTTGCAGAACAAAAACATGTAAATTTGTTTGTAGAGCACAAATTTTTAGGAAATATTCAAATTATCACATAAAATGTATAAAAAAGTTTCAGTAAAATGTGTTGGGTAGTTTTTTTATACAAAAATTGAAATGATAATCACACCCCCATGATATATGATGAGATCACATGACTCATTGCAAAATAAAATATGGCATCCATTCTTTTTCCGCTGTGTAAAGATCGTTTAAATTTATATTTAGTGTTGCATCCATCATAAAACTGCTTTATTTTTGCATATTACCTGTGTATCTAAATTCTGTGCCAACGCAATTACAATTATTTTTTATTTTAAATGATCACTAAACTATGATTATTTCTACAAGTACAAGGAAGCCTAATTTTATCGCATGCAGAATGTAAATAAATCAAGTGATTGTAAGGTGAGTTCTATAAGAATTGCTGAATTTCTTTTCACGCAAAATTATTTAGCTCCGAAGTCTGGAATATATGTAATATGAATGAAATATTCATTGATTTTGCACTGAGAGGCAGACAATTTATATTTTGATGATGTTATTTGAATATAGTTCATTTTGTGTAACAATAAATGTCTTTTTCAATGACTTTTTAAGTTTTCAAGTATAATAAATTACTGTAGTACTCTGATAATTTAAAATATATCAATGCTGAATGTATCACATTTTAGAGATGTTTAAATAAAATTGCATATCAGTTTGAAAGTGTTTCATAATTAATGCTTTATGCATGATTGATCTTTCTTGTTTATTGCTGACATTATATATTTTGCTTTTTTTTTACACAGAACTTTGAATAATCCTGCTGATCAAATGGATGTTATTGGTGTTGGTGGCATTAACTTTGAAGATCAGATTGCACGTTTTTCATCAAGAGGAATGACTACTTGGGTAACTATTAACCTTTCTAGTTTCTTGAATATGAGTATACATTTTTAATTCTTTTATATTCATAGGTACTTGTAATCCTTAAACTTTCTTAAATTTTTTATTTCATTTTCTTTTTCTTCACCTTCTTGTACTATAATATAGACAAAGAATTTTTATTGAATTTGTCAAATTTCAAATTTTGACAAATTTGCACGATTTTTAACTCCCCAAAGACAACTTTTGGAAAAATGTTGATGTGCATGTCTGTAAAGTGGGCATGATAACTCAAGAAATCCACATATTATCATGAATTATTTTATTTAAAAAGTTAATGTACAATTGTTAGGTGGTATCACGTCTACTTCAATATATAAGGAATAAAATTAAAGACACATATGATAGAAAAAAAAGAAATTTAATCAAATAAAACCATCCTACAAAATGTACAAATCTGTGTTAATGCATAAATTTAGTATCAGATGTGATTGTTTGAAATTTGTAAATGTAGATCACATGTTATTCAAAATTTAAGATTTTGATAATAGTATTCTCTATGGAGAACAAATAACACTAATTCTTAGAAAAATGATACTATAGTTTATACTGTAAATAATCTTTTTGTTGGCACTATGTATTAAAATTAAAAGAGTATTAAAATAGTATGCATATTAGTATTAAAATAATATGCATATTAGTATTAAAACAGTATGTATATTAATACAAAGCTGCATAATATACTGATTTCATTGACTTTCTGATTTGTTGTCAATTCTATTTAAAAAAAAATAATACATAATACAGATAACACCACTTAATTTTCAAATTGCTTGTTTTGAACCAAAATCATTCTCACACTCCATTTTATCCATGCACAGTCAAGCCAATTGTACAACCTGGGTATAATATGCTCTAAATAGGCTCCTCTTTTGATATGCCCTAAATTTGTGCTCGATTGACAATCATTGGCAGAACAACACCATGAAAATACTTGGAAGTCTAAAAAAAGCGGAAATATTCCTTTACCCCGAAAGTAAAATTAAAGAATTTATTTCTCTCCAAGGAAAATTTCATGCAACTTAAGTCAAATTTTAGCACAATTAAAAAAATTGGGATGAAATCTTTTAAATTCTCAAAATTAGCAAACCTATAAATTAAGAGCACTTAGTTTGAAAGCAGGTGTATTTTTATTTTTGTTTTGTTGAGACAAAATTAATTAAAACACCTGCTCTTGAATATCAGCTGTGGTGGTAATAAGTGAATAGGTTTGATTTGACAAAGTGGTGGAAAATGTTTAATTTCAACTTTAATAACAGTTTGTAACTTTTAAATTAATTTTAATTTAAAAAAAAATCTTACTGAGATGTTCAGTATGAGGACAGGAAACACATCTGTAGCAAAATTTCACCACTGTCTGATGTTTCAATTTTCTACTACAGACTACAGCAGGACACAGATAGTCAAACATCTTTTATTATGTAAGACTAGAACGAATTACCCGGGTATTGCCTGGGTCCCAAATCGGTGTTTGTTACTTAAATAACACAAAAGGCAAAATCCATATTTTAAGCACAAAGAGCACCAAAAAATTTCCTTATAATGTAATCGCATGCTCCCCACAAAAGTAAAAGTAAAAAAAAATTAATAAATAAAATAAATAAATCTTCTAACATAAAATTGCAATGAGATATAATTCATATTACATGAAATTTGCAATAAAATGGTTTATAATTATACAAACAATTCTGAGATGTCATATAATATCATTTTGTTTTTGTTTTCTGGATGTAATGATATATGTATATATATATATGTATATATATATATATGTATATATATATATATATATATATATATATATATATATATATATATATATATATATATAAATATAAATTAGTAAATCCAAAGTTAGAATGTATGTAGTAACTCATAATACACTATTCCAAAATTTTCTACAAAATACAAAGAAATATAAGAAATTAAGACATAAAGAGGAAATAATAAAGCGTAATGCAGGTCATAAAGACAAAGACAATCAACAAATTTCAAAAATGAGGAATGCAAATAAGAAAACAAAAAAATCAAGCTAAAAAGCTTGCACATGGAAGAGATTTAGACTTACGATAATTAGGCTTACGATTAAATATTGCATTGTCATTCACATTCTTATACTACGCTGTTTAGTTTATCTAACTTTTCATTTATGAACTATGTTATGCCGAGATTTGACAGCTATAAATTTAATTAATAGTTCAAAATTTGTAATAGCTTAAAATTCGTTATTTTTCCCCTTTTCCCTTCAAAATTCTAAATTTATTGGTTGTTTTTAATATTTCGGCGATTTATTTCCCCTTTAGCGTAATTTGTTATCTTTTTAATGTTTTTATTATTCAAAATTGTGCGCAATGTGCCTTTAAACATTAAATAATCTTGTGTTAATTCTCATAATCTTCGTTTTCAGCTGTTAACTTCTTTTCAGTTCATTCACGAGTCTGCATAAAAAAGGCACTTTTTAAGGGAAAGTTTGGCCTTGACGCCGTTATCGGCAGGACACCTGCAAGATGAGGGTGCCAGCACATCCGGTGGGGCTGGCGGGTTGCCATTGCGCGGCGGCTTGCCGCTTGGCGGATGTTATCCTTTTCTGATTCTTGGCATAACAGCGTTTTATTTCCGCAGTGTATGCGTGGGCGCTCGGCGCGAAGCGCAGAGTTTCGCTCGCCAAGTTTGGCGTCTCCTGGGAAGGCAAGCGTGTGTTGCCGGGGGAGTTCGATTCTGAGCAGCAGACGAGGAGGTTGATAAAATTTCTAAGAGCCGAGCCTGGGGCTCACGCCCCGGGTCGCCGGTAGCTTATGAATTTAGATACTGAGCATCTTGGCATTCCTGAAACTGGCTACAGTGTATTAGTAAAAAATACCTGCTTCTGAGTTCAGCGCATTTGCAGGGAACTACGTCAAATTACAATATTGCGGCGATTCTGTTTCTGCACAAGTTCAGCTGTCTTTGTCACCGGATGTTCCATTAGTTACTGAATACAAAGTTGAGAAAAATCGGCCAGTGATCCATCATCAATCGTCATGCCAACAAAGATTGTCCAACAACAATGTTTTTGGGAAGCCTTTCATGCTTCAGAATTCCCATGATACCTACTGTCCTTATTGCCGGCCAATTCCAGTGTTAAGTGCATCAGTGATCCCTCTCCACATTTTTCAGTGTTCCTCAAGTGCTTTGCGGGCCCACTCGAGAGCTCCACAGTGAAGAGCTGTATTTTATTTTACCGGCCAACTAGAAGCGTTTTGATTTCAACCGTGTCATTAAAATTTTCAAGTTACGTTGTGCTGACATCAAGTGAGAGTGTTTTTTAAATATTTCTCTATGATAGAAATTTCACGCAGTAAATGGAGAAACGGTGTTTTCTGTTTACTCTTGATAATGATTCAGCTTGTGAAGTGTAGCCTTGGGCTAAATGTAACGTTAGAATTTCTACCCTTTTAAGATGTTTTGTTTCCTTTGAGCTGTGAATATATATGTTGAAAATTTTGTCATTTACAATTTGTATTTGTTTCTATTATTTTGAATTATTCATTTAACGTTTTTAGTGGTGGACAGCTCAGGCAGACCAAACTCTGGTCTTCAGACCAGAGTGGAATCTGAACCTGGGAATTATATTAATAACTGGGATTTAAATGGATAACTGGGTTAATTTAATTTGGGTTTTAATATTTCTTTTCTTATCGCAATGTACTAACTTTAATTTTCCACTATACGATACTTTAAATTTAGCAAATTGGAAGGTGTTTAAATTTTGTAACTTTTGTTTGTTTTTGAAAGTTGTTAATAAAGCAAGTTTTAGTTTAACATTTAAATGAGTTGAGTTTCCTTGTTGGCTGTGCTCTATTTAATTCTGGGTTAAAGGTAAGTGGAATTTTTAGAAATATTAAGAAGTTGGAATGTCTTTGAAAGTGTAGCATGGTTCAGGACAGACCAAGCAATAGTAATGGTTGAGTAAATAAAGGAACAAAAGAAATAATAAATATTAAAAGTAAACTTTATTGATTAGGAAAATACTATACGATCAGGCTAATGTAAGATATTATTAAATAAAATGTAATGATTAAATATAAATATAATAACTTAGAATAATGTAATGTAAATGTAAATAACTTAAAGAATAATAATAGTTAAATAATATAAATAAATAAACTTGTGTGTGAATCTAGAAATGAATCAGAAATGAAATAAAGATAAAAGTATAAATAGTATAATTTCAAAGGGAAAAGCAACATAACATGTGGTGCCGTTCACCTTTTTGGTTCTGCCTGAGTTGTCTGTCCACTGAATAAAATATAATAATTTAAATGGGCTGTCCACCCATATGATAAATTGCTATACAGTAACAATATTGAAATTTTTTTTTTTTGTAATAAATTTCCATGTGTATAGGGAAGTGCACAGTGTCTTGAAATTTAATTTCTTTTGGGAGTAAGGTAATGTTTTAATTTTTTAGGAAGCAAAGTAAGTAGTAAGATGGTAATGTAAGAATTTTTTTTTGTGTTTCATTTCAAAATGTTGTTTAGGGTAGGCAAGTTTTGGGATTTTTTTTAAATATGCTCTTGCCTAGTGTTGTTTTTATTTAGGAGTTTTTTTTTTTTTCATTAAGCTTTGTTAGTTGAAATTTTCCTTTTCTTTTCACTCCTGTGTAAGCTAATCATAGCTTGTTGTTTTAAAGATATTTTTTTTTGTTTTGTAGAATTTTTTTTTATTTAAAAGTAAAACTTTGGAGTTTGACTCTGTGATTTTGGAATTTGAGTAGGATTTTTTTTTGACTTTGAGAGATTTTTTTTTCTCACATTTAGGGATCTTTTGGATATTTTTTTTTGCAAGTGTGCGGCGGAGAAGTGGTTGTTTGTTGTGGGGATTCTGGGAGATTCAGGTTCAAAGGAGGCCTTGCTTTGCTAAATCATTCCTTCTCAACTTTTTAAGTGGGTAAAATTTTTTTTCTCAGTCTGCCCATAATGGCTACTTCAGTGCTTTGATGCCACACAGTTTTCAGGTGTTCACTGGGGAATGCACCTTTTTCCCTCGGGAATTAAATCACTTGCCCATGATGTATGTGTGTATTGTGTTTTTTTTTGGGAAGGGATTCACGACCCCTTGCCCACTGTCAGATTTTTTTTTGATATTTGAGAAATGTTGCAACAAGATTATGAGATTTGAGATAGAGAGTTATTGGAAATAAGAATAGAAGAATAGCGAAAAATGTATGTGTATTAGTAGTTGTGTTTTAAGTGTATTGAATTTAATGTGTGTTTAAAAGTAGATAAATATGTCAAAAGATCTGGGTTAAGTCTTACATGTTGGGAATTTTTTTTATGATAGAAATTTTTTTTTTCTCTTTTGGAATATAGTTTTGGGATTTCAGTTTCAGTTCAAATTTTGGGTTTGAAAAATTTATTAAAGGGGGAGAACAGTGATCAAAAGTTTTTTTTTGTTTTTGTTTGAATAATTAGTCACAACTCTTGGCTTTGGGTGAAGTTAAAGGTACGGCTAATGGGTTAGTTTTCATGGTCACCCGGAGGAATTTTGAGGTCTGGGAAGCCTTGTTTTCATAGAAATTCTTCTTCACAGAAATGTGTTTGAAAAAGAAAATTTTTTTTTTTTGTTTTTCAGTAGGCCATGTTAACTGTCACTTTGGTGCTTTGAAGCCGCCTTTAAGGTGCTCAGCTGGGGAATGCACCTTTCCTTTTTAGGATTAATTACTTGCCCGCTAAAAATTGTTTATTTTCTTGTGTCATTGATCCTTCAGCCAAGCGATCGACTTTGGGTAGTGTAAATTTTTTTTTTGTTAAATTGTGCAAGTTCAGTCTCAGAATGTTTGTTTTGGGGGGAATGGAGATTGTTCTTTAAGAAATATTCCTTGAGAAATTTTTTAATTTAAGTTAGCTTTGTGAATTTTTTTTTGTTTTGTTTAAAAGTTTGTTGCTGGAAGATTGTGTATTTTCTTCGAATGTGGGGGAGGAGATTTTGGAATTGGGTTTTCAGTTGTTTTGTTGTTTTATTAATCTTGAAGCTTCTCAAAATTTTATGTTTCGACCCTTTGAATTCTTCGGCTGGTCCAAAGTCTTCATCAAAATTTATGTTTTTATTGTAATGACAAGTAATTGGGAACTCTGTTTTGTTTTTCTTCTTTCCGACTGCTTGGGTGATGCATTTTTCAAAAGCAGATTTTTTTTTGTTTTGGAAATTTTTTCTTTTAAATTGAAATTTGTTTGTAGGTAATTGAAATTTTTTTACTTGTGATGATTGGGAGTGTTAAGAATGAATTGATAGACTGGAAGATTAGAATTAAATTTTGTTTTTGTTTAAAATTACATTTTGGAAAATTTTTTTTTGTTGTTTGCCAGAATTTTAATTTTCTGGGAGGTGGAGCTAAAACTTGGGTTTGCTTGAAATTTATATTTTTGGGATTCCCTTTTTGTTGAAATTTGTACTTCGGATTTTAGTGCAGGGATTTGAATTTTTAAAATTTTACCATTTGTGGAAGTTCTTCGAATTTGTTAAATTTTTGTGGACCTTTGAGTTAGTCAAATTTTAGTGGAAGTACACTTGTTTATGAAAGTCACTGCTGCAGAGATGATTTTTTTTTGGGAGAATTTCTCGTTCGACAGGATTTGCTTTAGGAAATTTAATGGGACCTTCAGGGTTGTGTGCTACATTGGGCCTACAATAGTTTCAAATGATCTCGCTGGCTTGAGTTCAGTTCTTGTTCAAGTTAATGTTTCTTTCTTTACCCGTATTGGAAGTACATAGCTCTGGCAGTTCTGTTTGAAAAATTTTTATTTCAAATTATTCTTTTCAAAATTTATATTCCATCTATTCTTTATGAAGTTTTTTTGGGTTCGATTCATTAAATCTACGGTTTTTGAGGGATCCGGGACAGACCTCGCCTGTCGGAAACACTTGATTTTTTTTTGTGTTTTGTCATTAGGAATTTTGTTTTTAGGGAAGTCTGGCTTGGTTCAGTTCTATATCCCTTGCGATGACTGAGGGATGTGGAACCGTGGTTTGACAGACTGTTTTTCAGTGTTTTGAGATTTTCTTTCACCTGGCCACAGTGCAGTTTAAATTCTAAATTTTGGTGACCATTTGCTTTAAGTGAGTAGTGCATGGCAGAGCTGAGGGTGGTGTAAGCATGAGGCCAGGAGGGCACATGCTGTGTAAATAGGAAAGGAGGCGGACCCAAAAGCAAGGAATGCTTGGGGGCGCCATGAGAAGTGTATTTTTATGTCACATTGCCCAGGCTCTGCTACACACTACTGGGGTTCTTTGGCTTTTGTTTTTTATTGGGAGGGATTTGATTTTTTTGTTTGTGAGCAGTGTATTTTTCCCTTGTGAGTTTCAAATTTTTTTTTTATTAAATTTGGTGAGAATTCAGATATTTTTTTTTTCGTCAGGTTTAGTTCGAGTTTTTGAAAATTTTTAAATTTTAGAGTTGTAATGAATGTTTTCTTTTGGAGGGTTTTCTCCTCTCTTAAAGGGGAGATACTAAAAATTTTTTTTGAAAGTCTAGGAAAAGTGCAAGTTTTAAATTTTATGGTCATGATCAGTGTGCCTTCCCTGTATGTAAAATATGTATTGTAAACATTTTTTTCAGATTGTAATCCCAGGAGTTGCCACATGAAGCGAGTGTTCTCGTAGGTTTACAATTTCTCTGCCACCAGGATGGTGTTCTCTTTTGGTTATTTTCGGCTCTTTGTTGTGAAAAATTTTATTCTAAAATTTTTTTTCCGGTGGTCGAGAGGAATTATGTTATGCCGAGATTTGACAGCTATAAATTTAATTAATAGTTCAAAATTTGTAATAGCTTAAAATTCGTTATTTTTCCCCTTTTCCCTTCAAAATTCTAAATTTATTGGTTGTTTTTAATATTTCGGCGATTTATTTCCCCTTTAGCGTAATTTGTTATCTTTTTAATGTTTTTATTATTCAAAATTGTGCGCAATGTGCCTTTAAACATTAAATAATCTTGTGTTAATTCTCATAATCTTCGTTTTCAGCTGTTAACTTCTTTTCAGTTCATTCACGAGTCTGCATAAAAAAGGCACTTTTTAAGGGAAAGTTTGGCCTTGACGCCGTTATCGGCAGGACACCTGCAAGATGAGGGTGCCAGCACATCCGGTGGGGCTGGCGGGTTGCCATTGCGCGGCGGCTTGCCGCTTGGCGGATGTTATCCTTTTCTGATTCTTGGCATAACAGCGTTTTATTTCCGCAGTGTATGCGTGGGCGCTCGGCGCGAAGCGCAGAGTTTCGCTCGCCAAGTTTGGCGTCTCCTGGGAAGGCAAGCGTGTGTTGCCGGGGGAGTTCGATTCTGAGCAGCAGACGAGGAGGTTGATAAAATTTCTAAGAGCCGAGCCTGGGGCTCACGCCCCGGGTCGCCGGTAGCTTATGAATTTAGATACTGAGCATCTTGGCATTCCTGAAACTGGCTACAGTGTATTAGTAAAAAATACCTGCTTCTGAGTTCAGCGCATTTGCAGGGAACTACGTCAAATTACGATATTGCGGCGATTCTGTTTCTGCACAAGTTCAGCTGTCTTTGTCACCGGATGTTCCATTAGTTACTGAATACAAAGTTGAGAAAAATCGGCCAGTGATCCATCATCAATCGTCATGCCAACAAAGATTGTCCAACAACAATGTTTTTGGGAAGCCTTTCATGCTTCAGAATTCCCATGATACCTACTGTCCTTATTGCCGGCCAATTCCAGTGTTAAGTGCATCAGTGATCCCTCTCCACATTTTTCAGTGTTCCTCAAGTGCTTTGCGGGCCCACTCGAGAGCTCCACAGTGAAGAGCTGTATTTTATTTTACCGGCCAACTAGAAGCGTTTTGATTTCAACCGTGTCATTAAAATTTTCAAGTTACGTTGTGCTGACATCAAGTGAGAGTGTTTTTTAAATATTTCTCTATGATAGAAATTTCACGCAGTAAATGGAGAAACGGTGTTTTCTGTTTACTCTTGATAATGATTCAGCTTGTGAAGTGTAGCCTTGGGCTAAATGTAACGTTAGAATTTCTACCCTTTTAAGATGTTTTGTTTCCTTTGAGCTGTGAATATATATGTTGAAAATTTTGTCATTTACAATTTGTATTTGTTTCTATTATTTTGAATTATTCATTTAACGTTTTTAGTGGTGGACAGCTCAGGCAGACCAAACTCTGGTCTTCAGGCCAGAGTGGAATCTGAACCTGGGAATTATATTAATAACTGGGATTTAAATGGATAACTGGGTTAATTTAATTTGGGTTTTAATATTTCTTTTCTTATCGCAATGTACTAACTTTAATTTTCCACTATACGATACTTTAAATTTAGCAAATTGGAAGGTGTTTAAATTTTGTAACTTTTGTTTGTTTTTGAAAGTTGTTAATAAAGCAAGTTTTAGTTTAACATTTAAATGAGTTGAGTTTCCTTGTTGGCTGTGCTCTATTTAATTCTGGGTTAAAGGTAAGTGGAATTTTTAGAAATATTAAGAAGTTGGAATGTCTTTGAAAGTGTAGCATGGTTCAGCACAGACCAAGCAATAGTAATGGTTGAGTAAATAAAGGAACAAAAGAAATAATAAATATTAAAAGTAAACTTTATTGATTAGGAAAATACTATACGATCAGGCTAATGTAAGATATTATTAAATAAAATGTAATGATTAAATATAAATATAATAACTTAGAATAATGTAATGTAAATGTAAATAACTTAAAGAATAATAATAGTTAAAAATATAATAAATAAAGAGGTTAATAATTTCAAAGGGAAAAGCAATATAACAACTATCCTTATTCCTAATTCCTTTTGTATGCTTCGTATTAAAGAAACATTCTATATGTATATATATATATATATATATTAGATCACATAAAAAATGCAAATGTTGATGTAATTTTTAAATAAATAAATAAATAAATATGAAGAAATTGTTCCATGGATTCAGTTCAAACATTGTTAGAAAGTATATTTTTTTTTGTATTTCCTATAGATGGAAACTGCAATAATATTTTACGTAGCTAAGGAATCGATTTGTGTCAATATCAGCCTAAATTAGGTCAAGACATAAAATAACTATAAAAATAATTAAAAATTAAAAACACACATCAAAGTGCACCTGTTTGGGTTTTGAAGTACGTGTGTACTAAATTTCATGGTCATACAACGCTTAGATTTCCCCTTTACAGACTGAACAGACATCTTCCTTTATTTTGTTAGATGATAAACTTCTGATAGTAATTGTAATTGCTCTGTAATAGGCTAATTATTTCTGCTCTGTAGCGAGCTTTAGATGTAAGAAAAAAATTGTTTACCTTATTATCCCTTCACCACCTGTGCACCATGACTTTATAATTTTTGTCACTCTTCAGCAAGGGGTAAGGGAAGAGATGACTAGAGAGCATGAAAAGGAATTTTCTACTCTCATTGAATGTATATAAACTTATGTATACTTATACAGAAGACTCGTGTTATATTGACCCTGAATTAATCGTCATTTCAGGGACTTTATATTAAATTGTCATTATATCGAACATTCCTCTTATGATTTTTTCTGGAGTGGTAGGAGAAGGGAATGCCAATAACCTTATACATTTTTTCAAGTACAGAAAAAGAAATTCTTCTCTTAAGAAACTGCCTAACGAATAACAATATCAAATGAGAGTAGTAGATGACCTGTAGTATAGTAAAAATTTTAAAATTGATATAACTTAAACTAAAAACTAAAGACTAAAAAAATATCAATTTTGATGCAGCATACTGCAGAAACGAAACAAATATAGCAGAAGGTTATATTACATACTTTTTAGTTTTCTTGAATAATGCTGTTATTTGTGTCTGCTATAAATTTTGTCTGGAGTATTAAAAGGTGCCATTTTCTATGTGGTTGATGTCATGAAAGTGTTTGCCGACAATTTCTTGACTTTCAAAAGAATTTCAAATCACTTTAATCATAGCAAAAATTAAGCACACATCCACAACAAAAGCTCTTTATTTTACTTCCTGTAAGACGCACAAAAGTTTAAAAAAAGGGCCAGAGCACTTTCGAGCATAAGTACACTCTTCATCAGTGGCTACATGGAAATAAAATTTGAATCATTCATATATAGACCAGAACGATTCAAATTTTTATTTCCGTGTAGCCACTGATGAAGAGCGTACTTATGCTCGAAAGTGCTCTGGCCCTTTTTTTAAACTTTTGTATGTCTTATAGAAAGTAAAATAAAGACCTTCTATTATGGGTGTGTGCTTAATTTTTGCTATTATAACATCAGGTGTGATGCCAAATTATTTATTTATTCACTTGAATCATGTCTGCAGCTTTGTTTATGGCGGGGAGGAAGCTTGGAGACTTCATAGATTTCATCATCAGAATAATCGATGACTTACTTTATTATCAGAATTCAGTAAACCACTTACAAGATCCTCTTCAAATATTTCTTCAGTACATTAAGAAATGTCCGAATGTCATATGCTTTCCTAGTGCCTGAAATAGAGTTTCAACCTTGTTGCTGATGTTAGGAAGCAAATGATGAGCCAATGAAATTAGTCCGAACTCACAGCCACGAAACTTGAGAAAACCTGTATGATGATAACAATTTCTAATTGTTTCAGTCTTTAAAACTTCTTTCCAAGCAGCATATATCGTTTTGAGAGCAATTAAAACATTAACATCCTACTGGGGGTAAAAGGAAAGGATACATTCCTGGACACAAGCTAAGTTAGCTTGCTTTTAGTGGAAATGTATAAGAAAAAGAAAATCTTCTTCTGTTGCTTTGACTGTGGACAATGGTTAGTTTTTACACTTCAAGTGTGTTCATCAGTGTTGCACGAGTTCGCTGTAACAAGATTTCTATGGCCATTATATTGATAGTAAATTAGTTTTACGTCTATAGAAGAACTGCATTATATCATAGTGAGTCACTAAATCAAGGGTCACTATGAGTCTACTGTGTTAAGATTTGATTTTGCTTAATATGTAGTATCTGAATGTTTTAAAAATCAATTTTCAATGTTTTTTCAGGAACTCCCTGCTGGATATGGCCGAGTCAAGCCAGACATTGTGACCTATGGTTCTGCTGTCAGAGGATCTAGCATAAAGTAATTAGATATTTTGTAGAATAGTAATCCTATGTTTAATTAATGGTTATTTCTTGTTAACTAATGAAACCTTCTGTATTGTTGTTGTATATATGAACTCAATGGGTTCATTTAAACACAATAATCTTTTTACTTTGCATTACAGCATTAGTACTATAATTCAATTTATTATTCTATTTAATATTTAATACTGTTCTAAGGATTTTTCATGTGATTTTCAGATGGTTAAAAAGTAAATTTATAAAGTTATATAGAGAGTCTCACTATCTTGCACAAGTGCTAACCAGAGTTCTTCAAAATATGTATTAATGCATCTGGTACAGTATGAGGCTGTTATCCAGAATGCTTAAGACTTTTGACTTTCTGGATAACGATTTTTCTGTAATTTGAAACCCTTTTCCTAAAATATTCTGAAATGTTCTAAAATGTTGTTATAGAAAATTATAATTCAACTAGCCGATAACCCGTTGAAAATCAACGGTCTTACAATTAGCAACCCCTGAATCATGTAAATTTTTTAATAATTTGCATTTCACATTTATTCGACAAATCGAATATTTTGGTGTGCAGAACCCCCTAAAGAAGAAAATGTTGGAAAACTTAATTTGCGCTTTCTTCCTTTCGAATTATCTACCCGTACACCACATTAAAGTCCATCTCATCCCGAGATACCCCTATTTTATTATTTCTCATTTCGAACTTTTTTCTGTGAAGCACACCCGTAAATGAACATTTTTGAGAAACTCTGTCTTGGGTTTTTTATCAGATGATTGGCCCATATGCCAAATATCAAGCGTCTATTACATTTAAAAGGAAGCATGCCTCATTTATTCAGAAAATCGAACATATTAGTGTGCGGCACCCTTTAAAATAGCAAATATTGGAAATCTGAAATTTCACACTTTCTTCCTTTCAAACTATCTACCAGTACACCAAATTTGATGTCTCTATCCTATCGTGAAGCATGTTTTTCTATCACTTCACTTTTCGAACGTTTTTCTGTGTAGCACCCCGTTAATGAATATTTTTGTCAAACCGTATTCATCTTTGTTTTTTTTGTAAAATGGTTAGCCCATATACTAAATTTCGAGCTTCTATCACATTGTAAAGGAGGTGTTTTTCATTTGTTCAGCAAATCGAGCATTTTAGTGAGCGGCACACCCTACAATAGCAAATGTTAGAAAACTGAAATTGCACGCTTTCTTCCTTTCCATCATTTTACCCGTACACCAAAATTGAAGTCTCTATCTCATTGCGAAGCATGCTTTTCCAGCATTTCACCTTTCGAATGCTTTTGTGTGGAGTAGCCACCCCTCTTAAATATACATTTTTAAAAAACTCTATTCTTTTTGTGGTTTCTATCAGATGATTCTCCCATATACCAAATATCAAGCCTCTATCACGTTTTAAAAGGGGCATTTCTCCTTTATTTCGAAAATCGAACAATTTGGTGTGCGGCACCTCCTAAAGTAGAAAATATTGGTAAACTGAAATTGTACACTTTCTTCCTTCCAAACTATCTACTCGTACACCAAATTTGATATCTCTATCTCATTTCGAAGAATGGTTTTTTATAAATTCACTTTTCAAATGTTTTACACTGGAGCACCCCCTTAAATGAACATTATTGAAAAACTATATTTATCTTGGGTGTTTTCGTCATATGATTAGCCCATATACCAAATTTCAAGCCTCTATCAATTTTTAAAGGAGCCTTTTCTCATTTATTCGGTAAATCGACCATTTTGGTGTGCGGCACCCCCTTAAGTAGAAAATATTGGAAATCTAAAATTAAGTACTTTCTTCCTTTCGAACGATTTACCCATACACCAAATTTGAAGTCTCTATTTCATCGCAAAGCATGCTTTCCTATCATTTCACTTTTCAAACGTTTTGGTGTGGAGCACCCCCCCTCTGGAGAACGTTTTCGAAAAATTCGATTTTTCCAGGGGGTTTTATCGAACGATCGAGCCGTGTACCAAATTGCAAGTCTCTATCTATTCGAGAAGTGCCTAAAAAAGTGTGACAGACAGACAGACAGACGGACACTTGGCAATTAGTATATATAGATATTTAAGCATAAATGTATTACACAAAGCTTCATTTTGCAATCTACATGAAAAATATACTTAGTTAATTAAAATTATATATTATTAAATATATTATACATAATTAAATTAGAATAAGGTTTAGTGGTTAATAATAATTAAAAAAAAATGATACAAGTTGATTATTGAGGCTTGATACAACACAAGTTTTTGCCAAAAATAATAATTATTAATTTTAATTGAAATTATAACACCATATTTATAGATGTGAATACATCAAATTTTAATATAGTCTGTCAAAATATCTGCATTTGACGTGCCTAGATTGTTGTTTCAATACATCTTTCTAGAAAATATCCTTTCATTTCATTAATTACATATTTGAAAAGTAATTTTCCCACATAATAGATGAAATTATGAAAATCATAGTCATTGCTAACAGATTGTAAAAATTGAAAATGACTTTATATTAATATGAAAGATAATGAGGATTGTATACAAATGCTGCTTTTATGATATTGTTAGAGGATATTTTCCAAATTTTCAATAAATGAATGAAATGGGACACATTAAAAATGTATCAAAGTCCTTCCGAGAGGTTGGTGGTAGGGGAAGGAGGGTACGGTCCCTGTGGATGCCTCCCCCACTGGGTTCCGGTCTAAATTGGGTGGCACTTCCCGACCGTCCAAACAGTTACCTTACACCTTTCTGGTAGGTCGGACGGTCTGGGTTTCAACAACAACAACATTAAAAATGTATCAGCATATGAAATGGAAATTTTTGGCTATGGTTTTTAGCTAAATGGGAGCTAACTTGTTTAGATTAACTTGTTTATATTAACTTGTTTATATTATGTGTACTTGTTTATACTTTGAGGTACAATCTTAAAAATTTGTCAGCATGAAATATCATTCCTTAGCTTTTGGAAAACCCATTATTTTTGTTTGTGACTTTTTTGAACTTTTTTTTACAATTACATTAATGAGCTAATTTTTTTAATTTCAAAGAGTCTATTCCATTTTTTACCCACCACATTACCGTATGGTTTATTTCATTATCACTGGGGGGGAGAGGATCACTGAGTAGCTCTTTGGTTTGCCATGCCATTCACAAGTAGGATTTCATGTCCTTACTTGATTCTGTCATTTCTGGCAACAGTTAGAGCACTGGGATAAGTAGAGGAGGAGTGAGCACTCTTGTTGCTTTGAAATATGAATAGTTTTAGTAAAAGGCAAAAGATTCACTCGACTTTTGAAGAGACATCAGAGTGTGTAATAGATGAGATGAGCTTTTATCACATTTCTGGGGATGAGTGCTGACTGTTTTGAATACACACTATTTGGGGGACAAAGGGTGGGGGTTTCTATTTGGGGAAATGGAGGGTGTTATCTCACCCCTTTTTTATACGATTATTAAGCTATTTGTATGTGGAAGGTCAGGGGTTTATATTTTTTCATTTTGGGGGGATTTAAGTCTTTTAACTGTGGAGGGAGGGGGTATTTCCACAGCATTTTCCTTTTTTTTTATTTATTGCTTAAAATATATATTGCTATGAAAAGTGGTTGCTATATTTAGTGGTCACTTGCACCGCAGCTAGTAGTAACTACAAAATAGATGAATTTTTAATAATCTCAAAGTTTAAATAAAAAATAGTTTGTTTGACAAACTTTATTACTTAGAATATAAGTTTTATTAGTTTAAAACTCTGAATAATATATTAATACACATATTTTTGTGTAATTTTTATATATTTTATCATATATTTTATATATTTCGGAATAACTGATTTTTTTACAATCTTCCCAGTTTCAATTTTATATTGGTTTTAGTTAATTGATTTATGTTTATTGATTGCAGAGGGGGATGCCGATCTTTATCTGGCACAAGTGTTGCCTCCCCTGTAGTTGCTGGTGCTGTCACCCTTCTTATGAGGTAAATAATAGTTTGGATTTTATTACTTTGATTATTTCACTTAGAAAATGAAGTAGTATGGAATCCTGAAGTACTATAGAATCAAATATACTTATATCATGATGTCTGTGTTTGTACATGTGTGTCTGTCTGTGTGATGCATATACTTTATAGTCAAAAGCTATTCATCTTACTTTTATGAAACTTGCCAGTCAGCTAAAGTATGTATTATCCTCGTGCTGATTACATTTTAATAGATAATGAAGAAAATTAAGTATTCTGTTAAATTGGAAACAAGATAAAAAATAACTCTGCTTACAAAAAAGTAATTGCTCAACTGGATATCCATTCACCACCCATGGACCATAGTTTCATGGTCATTTCTACTTGTCAGCCCAGAGCAGACCACAAAGTGTCCACCGAGTGTAATACTTTAAAAATATATATTCAAGAATAATCTAATAAATGTTTACTTTTAAACCAACTCAATTTGTAATGCATTTTTCTGCCCCATCTGCTGCTCACGAAATTTTAAGTACTCAGAGTTATAATGGATGATGCCTACCCTATAATAGAATGTTGCATACAAGCAAGAATTTGTTCAACTGGTTATCTCTTCAACTTTACTGTAGTTCTAAGCAATCACTCGTTTTACTGTAATCCTGAGTACTTTGAATTTTATGAACAGTAGGCAGGACTCAAAAAATGCCTTTATCATTTCTGGTTTGAAGTAAGTACTTATAATAAAAAAGTTCTATAATCCTTGGTTTGAAAATGTTTGTGCTCATGATAATCTCACTGTTTTGCGCTGTTAAGTAGCAGTGATCATGAAGTAAGAGAGATTGTGCAATGCTCTATTATAGGGTAGAAGTTGATGTACTGTAATCTGCACAGTTAATATTTTGTGCTATGCCTGTACTGTGCATCTCATTGCCTTTACTGTACTGACAAATGGAAATGGCCTATGGGTGGTGATGGGATAACCAGTTGAGAACTTTCTTGTTTGTATGCAACATCCTATTATAGGGTAGAAGTCTGTTCACTGTCATCTCAATTGTGAATGTTAACTTTTATAGACCCACTTATAAATGCATTAAAAAAAAATCAGGAATAAAGTAATTATAAAAAAAAATATTATCAGAAAATATAATTCCATATTCATGCTAAAATTAAATTTGTGTGAATCTTCAATTTATTGATGTGAAAAAGTAAATATGAAATAGCTTAAAATATGCTTATTTTGATTCTTTTTTTAATTGAACCATGAAGGAATTATTTTATAGATTCTGTTCAAAGTTCATTTGAAAGAGCCTTCTTCGATTTTTCCAATGGTGTCAAGAAAAAACTTTGCAGTGATATTTTCAATTGTTAAGGAACCAATGTGTGTGAAAATTGCTCAAAATTGCACTTTAATATAAAAAGAATTAAAAAACAAATTCCAATTAAAAAAAAAATTACTGCAATGTATCTCAGGACCTGACTTGGATTATCACTGTACCAGATTTCTTAGTTGTAGCTTGCTCATATTTTTTGCTATGCAACCAACAGACAGACAAATGAACAAACAGACATCTTTTAATATGTAAGATACTAAAATGCACATTTGTTGAATACATAGCATCAGATTACTTAACTAACATTTATATAGTTATAACTATAATGTAAAGCTTAGTAAAAAGGGACTTTTTGTCTTAATATACATTTTATTTTAATCATGATTGTGTTTTGTATATAATTTTTGTATTGTGTGATACAATATGTTACATGATTAATTTAATTTAATTTATTTAATTTACGTGGCAACTAATTTACGTGGCAATTTACTTTAATTTACGTGGCAGTTACAGTAGCCACTCAAATATAAAAGGAACAGAACATAAAATACAAGAATACTAGGTAGTATACATGTCAAGCACATTCAAACAGGCTTTTTTTAAAACAGGCAGGAGTCAAATTAAATATATCAATATCAGTACAATATGTATTATATAGATCAATAAATTTATAGATAGAATAGCATTTAATGTAATTGTGTTTAACAGTAGTATTATGAAACAAAGTTTTTTTCCTAGTATTATTAACAGGTATATGGAATTCCAGGCAAGAAAGTAAAGTGGGGTAATCAATAGTATTATTTAAAACTTTATAATAAAACAAGAGACAGGACCATTTTCTTTTTTTTTAAAGAGACATTAAATTATATTTCTGTCTGAGTTCACTCGTATGCATATCCTAAGGATAATAGCCAGTCAATCTGTAATCAATAGTACGTAAAAGTTTATTTTGCACAACTTCTATTCGTTGAGAATGTAGATTATAAACAGGGTCTCAGATCACTGCGCAATATTCCAAAATTGTTTTAACAAGGGTATTATAAATACAAATGATAGTATCAGACCTGGCAAAAACATGAGATCATTTTAAGGTGAAACCAAGTCTTAATATAAGTAAACTTTCGAGGTTCTTCTTTAGTGCGCCATTTCTTTTTAGAACACTAACCTCGCAACTTCCATTGCATTATATTTGAATAGAACACTCGACAAAAAGCCAACTGTAATTAAACATCCGCATTTAACACAAACCACATTTATTTAGACGAAAGCACATAACATAACAACACTTAAACATTTAATTCACTGGTTAACTCTTTAAAATGTTCACGACGCAGGATGCGCCTTGCTTTCCGCCTTCACAACTCTATCTATCTTCTCGCTCTTCTCGGCTCTCGCTCTGTTGCTCTGGCAACCCTTAAAATGCTTGCCGGCAGAGTCTTCATCGCTGATTTGGCGATGTGGAAAAAAAAATAACTTGTTGGAGTCTTACTACTCCCCCCTTAAAAAAAAAGCACATTCGTCTCTTTAAAGACAATGTTGTTGAAAATAGAGTTCTATGGGCATATACACATTGAAAATACAGTCCTAACAACTTAAAAAGCGCATACTGATACATTAAATTTTACATCTGTTTAACAACACCATTTTACATCTGATTTAACAACACAATATTACAGTATATTTCAAAACACCTAATATTTTCAAGAAAAAAAAATCTAATAGTTTAACAATAATATTTCCTACCGTGTTACAATAAGAAATGTTATAACTTAAACAATAGTCACATATATATATCAAAACACAATACAGTAAAACATTATAAATTCTTTTCTTGGTAAGATCAGTTAAAGGTATCACTACTGAAGCGAAATTTGGGATATAATCTCGGTAATAGTTAGCTAGTCCTAAAATACCCCTTAATTCCCTCTTATCAATAGGCCGTGCTAATTTTTTCATCGTTTCAACCTTATCTGGGTCAGGAGAATGTCGTCCCGATCCTATAATATGGCCCAAAAATGTCACTTCATTTTTTCCGAAATCACATTTGTTTAGATTTACAGTTAGTCCAACTTCACGCAATGTTTTGAATACAGCATTTATGTGGGACAAATGATCTAGCCACGTTTTTGAAAATATAGCAACATCATCAATGTAAGACCGACAATACTCCTGGTGAGATGCCAACACGTGGTCCATTGATTTCTGAAATGTGCTTCCTGCATTCTTCAGACCGAAAGGTAACACTCTCCACTGAAAATGTCCGGCATGGGTCACAAATGCTGTGTAGGGTTTGTCATCCTCTTTCATAGGGATTTGCCAGTACCCCTTGGTCATATCTAGAACTGTGATATATTGAGAGTCTCCTATGAGCATTTTGAGTTCATCAGCAACTTTCATTGGATAAGCATTGGGCACTGTAAAACTGTTCAGCAATCTAAAATCGACGCAAAGTCTGACGCTACCATCCTTTTTTGCTACACATACAAGGGGATGCGCCCAATCGCTGTCGCTTGGTTCAATCAATTTTAGATTCAGTAATTCTTGTATTTGACGATCCACTTCTTTCTGCAATGACATAGGAATACGATATGGATGTAACTTTTTAGGGCTACACTCTGAGGTAACCTTGATGGAATGCCCTTCCACCTTCGCCCGTCCAGGGATAGTGCTAAAAACGTCATGATAATTGCATAGTAAGGAACTTAGTTGTAGGCGTTGTTCTGTTTCCAAGGTCGCTGTTTTCCCCTCAATATACTTTCTTACTTCCTTTCGCGTAATGTTAACTCGGTTTGTAGGCACACAATGCAGTTCTTCAAATTCTTTGTCTTCGTCGAAAATAAGTCCGATTTGTTCGATACGATTGATGTAGGGTCTCAATTTGTTTACATGTAATTCTCTTCGAGTTCCGTCATCGTATTCGACAACAGCCGAAT
Organism: Amaurobius ferox; assembly: GCA_951213105.1. NCBI lineage: Eukaryota > Metazoa > Arthropoda > Arachnida > Araneae > Amaurobiidae > Amaurobius > Amaurobius ferox. Next base: position 127,552,063 of record OX578143.1, on the reverse strand, counting down.
TTGGCCTTGTAAGCTGAATAACCGTCACTGGACCCATCCAAGTGTTTTGTAACTTATGGCTGGATGAGGGCAATAAAATTAAAACCTTGTCCCCGATCTTAAAATGTTTTTCTTTTGATCTCAAATTGTATCTAGAAGCGTAATTTTCCTGAGTTACTTCGGATTTCTCAGTTGCGATCTCATGTCCTTTTTTCAATTTCTCTATTAGATCATTTAGATATTCCTCCACAGTTCGGGATGCCTTGGTGGGAATTTTCCTTTCACCGATCCATACATCTTTTAGTAGAGCAAGTGGTCCTGGGGGTAGACGTCCATATACTAGCTGAAACGGTGATACACCTGTTGTACTATGGGGAACTTCTCTATATGCAAACAGAAGGTAGGGAAGGTGTATATCCCAATTCCGCCCATATTCCTGAATATTTTTGTTCATCATATTTTTCAAATTTCTATTCCATCTCTCCACAGCACCCATGCTTTCGGGATGTCCAGGTGTAGAAAATCTGGGAGATATCCCTAATATACCTAAAAATGCTTCAGTTAATTTTGCTGTAAAATTTGTTCCTTGATCAGTGCAGATCAATTTTGGAAACCCGGTTTGAGTAAAAATTTTCATCAATGCATTGCATGTTGTTTTTGCACCGATATCTTTAACCGGAATGGCTTCAGCCCATCTTGTACACAGATCTATCGCACATATAATATACTTATGTCCTCGCCCAGAAGGAGGTTCTAACGGGCCAATGCAATCTAAACTCCAAACTTCGAAAGGCGTTTCTGGTCTCGCTATCGGTTGTATGGGAATTCTGTCCCTGTATGTAACAACTCGTCTCATCTGACAAATCTTGCAGCTTTCACAAAATTTGACCACATCTTGTTTTAGGGTAGGCCAAAAGAATGAAAATTTAATTCTCTGTCTAGTCTTTTGTTCTCCCAAATGGCCAGCTAATGGAATCTCGTGAGCCATTCTAAGAACATCTTGGCGTTTGCAGATCGGCAAAACTACTTGTTTGACTGTCTCACCCGTAATCCATTCAGAATGGACCAAGACTTCGTCAATTATCTCGTATGCATTTTGTCCCTTTCTTGCATAGTCCCAGACTTTTCTCAACGTCTCATCTTCATGTTGCAATTCAATAAACGAGCTCTTTACTTCGTTATCCTTACTCGACTTCTGCTCTTGTTTCCCGTCACTCTCGACCTGAGTAGCATTCACAGTACCATGGTCACTGCACGTATTTTCTTCTTGACCATTTTCATTCATTACTTCCTGGTCAGACCCTACTTTCTCCTCCTTTCCGCCAAGATAGGTAGCATTATCGATCATGATATTCTGATCCAATTCATGCAAATGTATATTCTCCCGCAACGACTCATAAGCTGTAGAGCACACTAACATATCACTTGTTAGTTTTTTAGAAACTGCACATATTATGGGGACTATTCCATGTAATTTGTCATCAATTTTCATCGAAATCATCTTCAAAGGAGCGATCTCACTTTCTCCAAAAGCTGAGACAATTTTGATTCTGCCCTCTCCTTCACTATGAACGTCCATTACTAAATCTTCACGTATCACTGAGATTTGTGCCCCCGAATCTACTATGCCTACAAGTGAAGTTTCTCCACATTTTATATGTATGGTATGGAGGGTATCCACATTATTCTTGGTATTATCCTGCACTGACACCGGTACGGTAATTCGTGCTGTCAGAACTTGAGAGTTATTTTCATCCTTAGACTGTATAGTTCGAACATGATTGCTTTGAGCATTAGTGTTGGGTGATTTTCTCTGATTATTCCTTAACGTACAAAATTTTCCAATATGACCCTCAGCTCCACATGAGAAACAAATAGGTTTATAGTTGATTTTAGAAGTGTCATTTCTCCAATTGTAACCTGGTTGGCTCTTGTAACTTTGATGTCCCCTTCCTGGAACATTTCCATTTTTCCAAATTTTTTCGCCAACCCCTCTGATGTTTGGTGGTGCTCCAAATTTTTCCTTTTCCCTAAATTCGCTTTGGTGATACTCAACCTTCTCTTTCCGGACTATACCTGTTGATTTCGTATAGTTTACACGTATACTTTCATATTCATCTAACTTGTCTGCCAACATATTGGGTGCTACAATTTTTAACCATTCATCTAAGAAATGTTCTCGTACCTCCCCAGGTACCCTTTTCTTTAGTTGATCAGTAATCATCAATTTCTTTAGGCTATCAAAATCTCTAATTTCGAGACCATCAATCCACTCTTCAAAGTACTTGGTTAATTCAAATACGAAATCACGCCACGATTTCTCGGGAACTTTCTGTAGCTGCACGAACTTTTTTCGGAAACTTTCTGGATTCATCTTGAATCTCTTTAATAGAATACCCTTAACGTATTCATAATCTTCAAACTTTTCCTCTGACTCCCGTGTGATGAGTTGTATGATCTCAGAAGGCAAAAGTGGCAACAGACTTGACACCCAATCCGTCATGTCTACGTGGGCTCTTTTAGCTTGTCTCTCAAAAAGTGTGAGATATAACATAATGTCATCATTCTTCAAGTCAAATTTTGGCATCAATTTTATCAATTCGAAACTGCTTTTTGATCTTTCACTACTCCCTAAATTTAAGGACGTAGAATCATGAGTAACACCCCTTTCGATTCTGAGTTTTTCTAACTCAAATTCTATTTGATCTTTTCTTTCTTTTTCCTCCTTTTCTATTTGATCTTTTCTTTCTTTTTCCTCCTTTTCTATTTGATCTTTTCTTTCCTTTTCCTCCTTTTCTATTTGATCTTTTCTTTCTTTTTCCTCCTTTTCTATTTGATCTTTTCTTTCTTTAATAATAGTAAAGAGGAGTTCTTTCGTAAATTCTTCGTCGTAGTCTTCACTTCCAAGAATTTCTCTACGTAAATCCAAAATTTTAAATTCAGGTTTAGTAATTATCCCCAATTTTTCCGCCAAAACCATCAAATCCTCTTTTCTACCTTTCGCAAGAAATGCCATACCTGATCACGAGGGAAGTTAACTGATTTATCTCTAAATTGTTTAACTTTACTAAAAGAAACAGTATTACCAGAAAACTACTTTATCACAACACTGGCGTATTCATTTATCAAATAACAATATTAACAGAAAACAACTTTATCATGAACACTGGCGTATTCAATTATCAAATAACAGCATTAACAGAAAACCACTTTATCGTGAACACTGGCGTATTCAATTATCAAATAACAGTATTAACAGGAAACCACTTTATCGTGAACACTGGCGTATTCAATTATCAAATAACAGTATTAACAGAAAAACACTTTATCGTGAACACTGGCGTATTCAATAGCACTGACGTACTAATTTCTTGTTTTGTAACAAATACACTCAAAATTGACATATCATATCCACTCGTACTATAATGCTGGTGCATTAATTAATTGATACCGGACGTATCTTAATCGTACAATAGAAATGAAAATTGTAATCATCATATGTCATGTTAATATAACAACGTAATTTTTCAAAAATCAATATCGTATCCACTCGTATTATAATGCTGGTGCATTAATTACTTGATACCGGACGTATCTTCATCTATTCACCAGAAACATACAAATTGTTTTTCATTCCAGGAACGATTATTACTTCCGTAATAAACTAATCCTGCCGCGACTACGCCAGTAAACTTTCGAGGTTCTTCTTTAGTGCGCCATTTCTTTTTAGAACACTAACCTCGCAACTTCCATTGCATTATATTTGAATAGAACACTCGACAAAAAGCCAACTGTAATTAAACATCCGCATTTAACACAAACCACATTTATTTAGACGAAAGCACATAACATAACAACACTTAAACATTTAATTCACTGGTTAACTCTTTAAAATGTTCACGACGCAGGATGCGCCTTGCTTTCCGCCTTCCCAACTATATCTATCTTCTCGCTCTTCTCGGCTCTCGCTCTGTTGCTCTGGCAACCCTTAAAATGCTTGCCGGCAGAGTCTTCATCGCTGATTTGGCGATGTGGAAAAAAAAATAACTTGTTGGAGTCTTACTATATACATTTAGTAGGCTCTTTTAATAGTATTATCGATATGTCTTTGAAAGTTAAAAGTATCATCGAAAGTGACACCCAAATCTATAATATGAGTACATCGAGATAGAGGTAAATTATTTAAAATGTAATTGTAATTGTGAGTATTACGGATCCTAGCCATGCTCATAACATAGCATTTAGAAACATTTAAGTGGAGTTTATTTGAAATAGACCAGTTATACAGTTCATCTAAATCTCTCTGCATCAGTTCACAATCAGTTAATGAGTTGATTTTCATATAAAGTTTCAAATCGTTTGCAAACATAAGACATTTTGCAGTTTTAAAAATCCGGGGTATTTCATTAATAAAAATTAGAAAAATAAGTGGGCCCAGATTTGAACCCTGAGGAACACCAGAGGAATTACTGTATAGTCTAGAGTTTACACCAATGTATTTTACAGAATACAGTCTATCTGTAATATAAGAGTACAACCAAGTCGACAAATCAATACTAAATCCGATAGTAATTAGTTTACGGGTTAATAACCCCAGATCGATGTGATCAAATGCTTTACTAAAATCAGTATAAATAACATCCAGTTGCCTCTTGGTTTCAATGGCATCAATAATATCACTGGCAAAACAAGCTAAATTAGTTACTGTTGATCGCATTGGCATAAATCAATGCTGGTACGGAGATATCCATTGCTTAAGTTGGGAAAAGATCCTTTCATGCATAACAGATTCAAAACCTTTGGAAAAAAGGGACAGAATAGTAATAGGCCTGTAGTTGGAAATATCATGTTTGTTGTTTTTTTTATGTACAGGAATAACTTGACCATATTTCCAGACATTGGGAAAAGTCATAGTTTTAATCAAAAAATTAAACAAGATGAGCAAGGGGTAAGTTAGAGCGTCAGCACAACCCTTAATGATGAAAGAGGGAACATCATCACAGCTTATAGACTGGCTGGATTTTAACATCTTTAGGGATTTGGCAACATTTTCAGAAATATATTTAATATTAATTAAGTCAATGTTATTGAGTTTGCAATTCTTAGTCAGCAGTTCAAATTTAATAGGTTGGCTATTTTGGATATAAACAGATTCAAAAAAATCCACGAAGCAGTTAGCAATATCATTATCAGTAGTATAATCAGTATTATTATAATTCATTGGCGAGATCCTACAACTACCAGGTAAATCACCTTTACAAAAATTCCAGAAAGCTTTAGGGTTCTTGTTGAGGTTTAGTTTCATGATAGCAACATGATTAGTAAAATCATTTTTGATTCCATCTTTCACCACTTTGCATATTAATGTGATACAATATGTGTATAATTTAAATGTGTAGTTTAAACTTCAATATTGTATGTATAATTTAAGCTTTATTTTCTTTACAGTGGTGTTATTCATCTTGGTGGAGCAATAAATCCCGCAAGTATGAAACAAGCTTTGATGGCATCTGCTCGGCGACTTCCCAGTGTTCCAATATTTGAGCAGGGCTGGGGAAAACTGGATTTGGTGAGAGCTTACCAAGCACTTAGAAGTTACAGACCTCAAGCAACTTTGAGTCCTAGTTATCTAGATCTTACTGAGTGCCCTTATATGTGGCCCTATTGCTCACAGCCTTTATATTATGGAGGGTTACCAACAATTGTTAATGTAAGTTTTTTTGTTGCCTTGCAATTTTTTAATTGATGTTATCATTTAATTAAAACATTTACATTTTAATTATAAATTTAAGAGAAAATTAATTTTTTTGTATTTGTTTTGTGTGTACTACTTAAAATAGTTATCACTATTAAACACAATTTTTTTGTTTGTTTGTTAAATTTGGAATGGGCAGTGGATTTATCTGTTTTGTATTAAATTGTATTGATAACTTAAGAAATATATAAATTCATCATCCTGTACTAATTTTATTATTTTTAAATTGCATTCTTTATATTTCGTGAGGATGCATGTATGATTGTGCTATATGTAAGACAGGGGTGATTAGTAATTAGAAAAAGTATCTCATTCATCTGTAATGATTATTTTTTATGTAATAGTTATTTGTTCCTTTTGCTGTTTAAAAAAACAGTAATTACTCAAAGAAAATGAAAACTACTTATTGCTTTCTGTACTAATTTTTAAAATAATAATTTGTTTGTAAATCAAAAGTCTAACTTTTATTTTACACATTGTATTTCAACCTTAATTTAGTTTTTAATAAATATGTAATTAAAGCAGAATTAAAGTAGTGGATTTTATTGGCAACAGTCACTGAATCTGACTTATGCATGTAACAGGTGTGCATTATTTTGTATTTATCTGTTTGATGGCTTATAAAATTTTCTTTCTTGGTTTCTCTTTTAAAAACCCCATTTTGTTTGTTTAGTGATCTTTGGTCACTTCTTTAAAATTGGAATCTGTAAAATTTTGGAGTTTACAACAATGTATTTGATAAACACTTTGTATACAGTTTTATTATTTTGCAGTTGAATATATATTTTTCACATTTTAAAGATCCTAAATTCCTAGTTTTATAAATATATTTTAAATATTAGTTGTAATTTTGGATCCATTATAGAAACTTTTCATTTAAAAAAAAAAATGTACAAAGAATATATAGTAAAATCTTCCATAATACTAATCTTTGCATAACAATTTGCTTCAAATAACAGCTACCTATACTTAAAATTGAGTGTTCCCAGTATAAGTGATTACATTAGTCAAAACCTGTGAGGAATGACCATTTTGAATAATAAGCAATGGTCATAAATTCATGAATGCCCATACTACACATACTATGTTATCGCAGAAGAATGCTGCAATTGAGCACAAGTTTTGGGGTTGATTTAAGATTTGTTAACTTTTATTTTGCTAGTATTATTAATAAACTGCATTTCTATACAGTTAGTACAAAATATGAAATTCGGGAGGATCGATATGAAGAGGAGGAAGAATTGAATAAAATTATTCAAACATCTGGATTTAGTGATATAAATTTGTATAAGTAACTGCATTCCTAACCAATTAGAATTCTTCAAGAGGAGGTAGAAATGAAAGTGTGAAAAAAAAATGGATTAAAAATATCTGGTAAAAGTAAAGTTTTAGAGCCAACCGGTTAAACTAAAAAGTACACAGTAGGATCATTTAATTAAAACATTTACATTTTATAGCATAAAATGTAAATGCATAAAATCTATAAATGTAGCTGACACCAAACTTTTTATGGAACTATCAAATGCTATCATCTGATTACAAAACTTTCACAAAACATTGCAGCTAAGCACAGATTATTATACACAAGTTTAGTAATGCAAAAGTTAATTGCTCATATCTGTATAAATAAAATTGAAAATCTGTCTGTCTATATGTATGTTTGTCTTTTCATTACTGAGAAACAAACAGCTGCACAGAATTTCATGAAATTTTATAGGTAGCTGTGAAATAGCCCTACTTAAAATTTAGTTCATATTTAAGTTTCTAGGACCTGGGGTTATCGAGATATTAATAAAATATCCAAAATTAAACCAGCCATAGAGATAGCATTATGCAGACGATATATTTTCTGCCATTTTATTTGAAGAAAATTATATCATGTCGCTTAGCAATGGATTTAAGTCCAATGTATTTATGCGGCAGATGATTTTTATTAAATATTTTATGATTTAAATAATGAAGGAATGTATATAAAATAAATTTTATCAAAATTGCATTTTTGACTCGATTATATCAATTGCGGCCTTCAGGTTTAAAGATTACAGGGATTATTGATATTTTCAATTTATTACATCATTAGTTTTATTTTGGTAAGTATTTTTAAAGCTCCTATATTTTGTAGTACTGGTAATCTTCTACTAATATACAGGTATATCTTCTAATCTGCGAGAATAGAAGTAGTACAGGTATATATCCATACAATTTTAGCACTTTCAATTTGGCATATGTTTATTCAATTTCATGTTTTTTGTAATTTATTTACAAACAGGACCAGTATGTTTTCTTCTTCAGATCGGCCTCTGAAGATAATTTTGTATAGCTAGAACAGAGATTCTTAAAACTTTTTTTTAGGAGCATTAATTTAAATATTTTAATACAATGTTTTGAATAACAATGTTATTTAGAATACTATAGAACAGGGGTCGGCAAGTAATTTTAGGTGGAGTCCGAATACTTTTTAATATTTTTATCGAGGTCCAGAAAAAAAAACTCATATTCCTTACTAGTTTTTTATTTTAATTTTCACTCACAAAATAATATGAAATACAGTAGATAGGCATATTTGTATTCAAAAATCAATGGGAAAAATAACATTTGCGGTCTTGAGCCAGTTTTTTAAAGTTAAGTTCACGCGGGGAGCAGCTTATGTGAAGAATTTCTTCAAGGTGGGCAGCCGTTAAGCTTGAGCGATATTCGTTCTTCAAAAAATTCATTTTTGAAAATGAAGTTTCACAAACATATGTGGAACTAAATAGAGTAGCCAGGTAAATGGCTAATTTTTTGCAATTTCCATATTTTTCTGGGACATGTTTACTCCAAAATTCTTCAGCGGATGCAGTTTTATACGTTTGCATGGAAATGTTTTCCTGCAAGTCTATTATCTCCATTTGGAGTAAAGGCTTTGGAAGGCGGAACAACTTCGCAGCCACATCTGTCCATTCTGCCGCTGGAGAAACTTCAAAAGGTGATTTTAAGAATCGCGACAACTTTCATATCTCTGCAAAGTCTTGGAATCTTGTTGCAAATTCCTTCTTAAGTTCTGACATAAATTTTAAAAATACTGCAATGTCTAATTCAGAATTATTTTTATATTCAAAAATTGTTGGAAAGTGAATAAATTCTTGACTTGCAATGTTTTTTCAAAGATATCCAGCTTGCGACGGAAAGAAGACACACTTTGTATCAGATCATATATTAATTTCCCAATTCCTTATAGCTCGATATTGAGCGCATTTAAATGTTTAAGGATGTCTTTCAGGAAAGCCACAGCTAGCATATTGCGTTCGTTTGCTAGGAACTCCAAATGGTTTCTTGCTTTTTGTGTATCCAAGTTTTCTAAGAAGGACGTTACTTCTTCTTTTATTTCCCAAAAACATTCAATCGCTTGACCTTTACTTAGCCAACGAACATTGTTGTATTGCTGTAAGTCAGAATGCGCCGAATCACACTCAGATAGAAATTCTTTGAACTGTCTGTGCTGAAGAGCAGAATAAAACCTCATAAAATTAATCAATCTGATCAAGCTGTCCATTACTTCTTTCAGAGTGACACTAAGTTTTCCACAAAGGGCTGCCTGGTGAATTATGCACTGATAAGATAGTAGCCCAGCATTCTTATCCTTGATTCCCATTACTAGTCCCTTTCCTTTGCCGATCATCGCTGGGGCCCCGTCAGTTGAAAGAGACACCATTTTATCATAACTAATGTTTGATTTTGTCATGAAGTCAAAAGTCTTGAATAAATCTTCTTCGCGAGTCTTACCTTTAAACGGCAATATTGCTAGCAATTCTTCCCTAAATGATTTACTTTCAATATCCAAAAATCACACGAAAATGGACATTTGTTCCTCATCAACAATGTCGCATGATTCATCAAGTGCTTTGGCTTAGCAAGGCGCCTTCTGCAGAAGTTCGAGCAAACCACTTTTATTGTCAGCAGCCAAAATTTCGGTCCTTCTTGTATTGCTTCTTGACGACAATGGAATACCTTGAATTGCGGCAACAACATCCTTTTTCTCTCCAAAAAGTGCCGCGGCCACTTCCAACATACATTTTTTTACTATCTCAGCGTCTGAAAATAGCTTCTGGTGTTTATTAAGCGTCCAACACACACACAGCGCTGCTTCTGCAGACTTTTCTTGCTCGCTCATAGAGCGAACTAGTAAGACCGTGCTTTTTTTTTTGTAAGAAGCTAGATATGCCTGGAGTTTTTCTTGACGAGCTTCATCTACCAGAAGAAAATTTTTATGGAACTGCTGATAAGTTGTTTCGTAGTGTCGCTTTAAATTGCCACTTTTAGCAAGAGCGACAGTTCTGTTGCATATGAGGTAAACTGCTCCATATGAGGTAAACTGCCCCATGCCTGGAACAGCTCTAGGCCTATCAGGCAGCGTAAAACATTAAGTCCACTCAGTCAAAAACTTCCTACTTTCACTATCACCTTTACGCTTTTTAGGATTCATATCGATGAAAAAGAAACGTTATAAGCCTCGATAATAACGAAACGTACAAGATAGCAACAACTACTGACTGACGAAGTGATTCGACGATCGCATCGGTGTCAAAGTGTATTCTGGCGCACAACAAAGGACCGCACCGCAAAGGGGAGACGCTTCCATGCCAAGGTCGCCGCTGCCGAGTAGACCCGCTCGAAAGATAAGTTTCATAAAGTGGCGTTAGGCTTTCGCTCGAGTTACGCCTGCTCTGATTAAATAAAAATAATTTCATTAAATAAAAGTAATAAGTGTGGCCCTCAAACTTATACATTCTATAAGTTTGATTCTAAAATATTTTTCTATAATATAGAAAAATATTTTTTAAATAATCTGATTAATTTATTTTACTGTCAAAAAATTTTTGGCGGTCCAGTTTTTGACTTTCCGCGGTCCGGACCTGGACCGAGGTCTGCCAGTTGCCGACCCCCGCTATAGAAATTTCCACATAATTTGTGAATTTTATGTTTCTTCATATTATATATTCCATATGAAGAATGGATATATATATATATATATATATATATATATATATATAATTAGCAACAGTATTATTCAGAGAAGTACACAGCACACACAACATAGCTCCTCCCAAATATACTATGAATGAATGGCATGAAGGTGGGTGGCTCCAGAAGAGCCTAGCACATCGACCAGAGGTCTATTGTACTACCCCAAAAAGTGAAGGTCTCTAAGAGAAGAGACCAGTAGCCGATGCAAACATAAGCAGGCACTTGACAGGAATGTCATTCAGCTCTCAGGGTTCAATCACATGACGACCAATGTGTTCGAATCTGTGAGCAGAATAGGCCTCACATTCACACAGAATGTGAGCTGCAGTTTCTTCGCTGTAATTGCAGCCTCTGCAAAGCGAATCCTTGGAGACACCCATAATATTAAGATGTCTCTTGAGAGTGCAGTGCCCAGTAAGGAGCCCAACAGCTCTCCTGATGCCAGTTCTACTGAGTCTAAAGAGTTCCTTTTGACGTGCACTAGGGCAATTACAATTGAGAATTTTCGCTTGCCTTTGCCCTTTAGTGTCACGCCAGTTCTTGCATTGAAGCTTCCTGAAGATGTCAAAGATAATTCTTCTGATAAGATCATTGGGAATACCCAAGGCTGGCTCAGGGCCTATATACTAAGAATTAAAAGCAAAATATGAAAAGCACAAGAAAAATATTTAAAAAATACAATAAAGACATTGAAAAATTAGAGAATTGATTTGTATGCAAACTGTTTCTCATCAGGGTCCGGAACAATTAACATACAACCATAGTGCTTTCTGAACTTAACTCTATACATATAAAGAAAAATGAAGTCTTGAGCAAACATTGTATATGTAAAGTAAACAAAGGAATGGACATCTTACCTGTTAGCAGTCTGAATAGCACAATGACAAAAACTCTGAGACATTTGAAACAAAGGAAATTTGTAGGGGCGTCATTTATAGCTAGAATATCTACCTAACTAGTAAAAGTGTTTAAATGACAAAAAAAGACTGAATATTTAGTTCATTACAGTAATATATTGGAAAGTATTTAGTTTTAATATGTCTGAACAAATTAAAAATTTTTGAAGTTTCAAAGTATTTAAAAATGTTAGCTTTTTAAAAAGAGAAACACCGATTAAAGCCACAAGGTAATTCCAATTCGATAGAACTTAGTATGGTTGGAACATTTGTTTAAAAAGAATAGTAGCTCCATCTATCATGTAAAGCTCAACTTAAATCAAGACTTTAAAATTGTTTTGAACTAAATTTACACTGTTTAAGATAGAGATTTTCATTTTTCAAAAAAGAGTACCCCAGCAATAAACATGGTTGCATGTCTTTTTCATCTAACTACAAATCAACATTTTAATTAAAAATTAAATTTTAACCCCACATTTTTCAATATCCTATAACTATCATTGTTTAAAAATGGAGCAAATAAAATTGTTGACTATCCTATATGGGTACCTCTTGCAAATTGCTATTTTTCTCAAAAGATCAATGTGTGTTTTTTTAATAATTTTTATTGCAGAGATTTTTTATTCATATATATATATATATATATTTTTTTTTTCTCTTGCATAAGTATTACCATGTATTTACATCCCCTTATAATTCAGCTTCTATGTTTTCTATTATCATCTGCCCCATTATTTTGTAGTTCTTACTGTTGAATACCACCTTTTATAGCCTTTTCGCATTACTGTTATTTATTTCTCATGATTGGCAACAGCAGTTCTCAACTTTTAATTTTTGGCGATGGGCAACATTGGTCTCTTTATTCAAGGCTCCAATGGATCAGACATATACAGTGTTTTTTCAGGTATTCTTGTTTCCTATAATTTTTCCATCTTTATGCATGCAGTCCAAGTTATCAGTGTTTATGGATATAATCTATCACTGATATCAAAAACATGCATTTTGTGTTCATTTTGATAAAATACTTAGACTTGAAGACGAGTTTTATCGAAGTAAACAATTCATTTGTTTAGGCCTAGGGCTTGTCCATGTGTAAAGCTTTAATGCTTGGATTTTATTTGATTTTCTATTATCGATTCTTTTCCATTGATGTTTGTTGTTTTTCATCAGCTTGATGACTAGAGGTTTGCATTTTATTTTCCACTTGATTGATGAATTTCTGTTTGATATTTTTTATTTGTTAGGTATTTTTTAATGTTTGGGTTTTTTGAGTTTCAACTTCTCTCTATTCTATCATTGGATTTTCAAACTATTATTATATATATATATATATATATATATATAGTTTCCCTGGTAACACCACTTCCGAACAACTGTCACTTTCAAACAACAGCCAGAAAGGAGCGCTCCCATTGCTGGTTATTGTTCAGATGTTTTACTGTACCATAAAATATTTAAGTTTTAAATTTTTTTACACTCTTCATTTCTTGGTAGAGAAATTTATTCAGCATTTCTCTAGAGTTGATTCATGGTTAGATTACACAGAGAAAAATATATACCATACCTTTCCTCTGAAATTGTAACCTTTTTTCATTTAGGCTGTTAAAAAGTCAGTTTTTAAAAATAGTGTAGATATCGTTTAACTCTTTTTAATGAGACAAATGATTGATATGCAAAATATTTGAAAAAATTAAGAATAATAAGTTTTAAGTTTTAAAAGAAGTTCATAAATGACTTAACTGTTCACAATGTTATTATAGAACAGATTTGGCCCAGTGACTATAGTAGCCCTTGCATAGTTCAAAGACTGTATAAAGTGTGATCTATTTCATATTGACTGATTTGTTGATTATTTATCTAATAATTTGTAATATATTCTTCGCCCTTTCAGGTTACTATTTTGAATGGTATGGGTGTATCTGGAAAAATTGTAGATAAGGTATACCATTTTCTAATTGTTTTACACATATTTAATCATTTGCAAATATTTTTGTAAGCAAAATAGTAAGCAAGCAATTGTTTCGATATTCACATCAAAAATCCCTATTCTTCGATTTTGACAAAATGTTAATAGTTAAACATTCCTATTGTTTATTACTTTCCCTGTGATACATGGCAATGTATAGGGAAAATATTGAAATTGAGTCAAAAATCTCAACTTGAGTTTTTGATGAATCTACAAGTTTCAAGCACTTTAGAACCCCAAAACACTATTTTCAGTATGATGTCTATGCATTTGTCTGTCGGTGCAATGTATGTATATATTCTAGCTCTAAAACTAATGGATCAAATTTCACAAAATATAATAGATAAATCACCTGTGGATTAGCCTTGTACTGATTAGATTTTGATACAATTTGAAAAAAAGAACCTACTCTTTTTGCAAAATGGCCTGCAAAAATTGTCAACATTTGAAGTAAAAGACTGCATATGCTCAAATTTATCAATTAAATGCTTGTTTTATACTTATTGTTTGGCAACAAGAAGAATAAGACGAATGCCATAATTCTAAAAATAACCGTTCCGAATTTTTGCCACATCATCTTTGATCACTGCATTCAGTCTCCAAATGAAAACAAAAATTGAATTAAAACTGGAAATTCAAAGTTTTAAATAATATCCAGGTTATTTAGTGCAATTAAACTCATTTGAAAGATTTATGAAATAAAGGAAGTGAAAATGAATTGAAGTCTGTAGGGAAAGTCATGTGCTGCCCACATCAGATTTTTTATATTATTTTTGTGGCATTTAGCTTGAATGGGCAATGTAAAAATCATGTTCCTGCCTGAGTGTATCTATATAGCAATTTATTGATATAGCTCTTTTATTTAAAATCTCCAACACACAACTAATTAGCTAATTTTTATTTAACATTACTTGATTGATTGTTTCTTAAAACTAATAAAAATACAGGCTGATTATTATTTGTTAGTAGTATGGTAGCATTGCTCATAAATTACATTGTATATGCAATCCAAAGGAGAAATGCTCAATTTGTTTACATTTTTAAAACCATATGTGCACCATACTGATCTGAACTATGACTCATAAGAGCTCTATATACTAAAATCTACATTCAGAAAATTATGTTAAAGTCTTTCTAATCAACTTTCAGCACCACCTATGACTCAAATGCTCTGATACAGAAACTTGTATTTACATTGTTCAACTTTTAGAGTAAAGTTTCCTTTGCTATGATGTATGTTAGCTGTCCCCAATATTTAAAAAATTATATGAAAACACTTTGATTCAGAAAGTCTTTCCTTATAAGTTGTATATTTTATTCAGTTTAAAAATAAAATGTAAAAATTGATTTCTCTTCATTTCATGATAAAATGTTTTATCTTTTAAAATTTAGTTCCTTAACTCAAAATAATTATATTTATGTTCTCAGCCTCAGTGGCACCCTTACACACCACAGTATGGGCATCATCTTGAAGTAGCTCTGTCTTATTCTGACATTTTATGGCCTTGGTCTGGTTACATTGCTGTTCATATTTCAGTCTCATCTCTAGCTGCTAATTGGGAAGGAATTGCTCAAGGACATATCTCATTTACTGTTGAATCTCCACCTGAGGTAAAAATAAATTTTAAAATATGTTTATAATTAAATAATTATTTTCTTCCCTTACATTTTTCTTTCACTACATACACTACATAGAGATAGCATGGGATGTTGAAAATTTTAATTCAAAACAGATTTACATATCTTGTCCTGAGAATCATTGAACTGTAATCAAAGATGTTGAGTTCATATCTGTGTGAGTTTATAGATAATATATAAAATAAATTGAGCAATTGAGATTTTTTACTATCATAATTTATAAATATAGGAATATTTGCTGTATGTGTGTATGTATGATTAAACATTTTAAAATTAATTATAGCTAATAATGTTAAATGAACAAACATTTTAAAGACAATTTTACTGAAAAAAAAAAAAAAAAAAAAGTAAAATCTTCATTAAAAACAGAGAATAAAACAACTTAGTAATGCCACCAATCTGTTTTAGAGACAAGTTTTTTGCCCCCGAAACCAGTTGATATTGTAACTAGTTAAATTATAGACTGTATAACTATGGAATTAAGAATAAGAATTTTTTTTTAGGGAGGAGGGGGGAGAGTTCTTAATATATAGAATTTCCCCTGTCATTTTAAATATTCAATATATTAATATGATATAATATTTGTTTCATTTTATTTAAAACTATATTGCAATAAGGCAACACATCTAATTCTCAAATATAAACTTACTTTAATAGCAGACATATAAGAAGTTAAAACACTTTTAGGGCTTGAAAATGTAATGTAATTTACATTTGAAGTTGAAATTAAACTTTTAATCTATTTTTAAAGTCTGTTTATATTTAAAACTAGTTCGAATGCTTGGCTTCACTCAGAGTAGATACAAATTTTCCACAACTGGTAGACTGGCAATTTACATTCATTACTCACAACTGGTAATAAGACTTAAATTTAAGGTGAACAAATAAAAGAATAATGCAATGTATATTTCAATATAATATATGACTCACATCCAGATATTTATTTAGTAGGTTTTTCAAAAGTAATGTTAAGTTAGACCTAGCCTACACTGTCTACTAGTGTCTACTACCTATTACACTGTCTACTACACTGTCTACTACCTATTACTGTCTACTAGTATATTTCATTGCAATGTGTGTGCAGTAAATAAACATGTTGCAAATTCATCTTTATTAATGCATCATATAGGTTGAATATTTACAACTAAGATTTAAAGCTTAGTACTAATTGTGAATAATAATTAAGTATTAGTTTGAGAATTTCTCCATAAACAATATTTAAAATTTTGGTTTGAAGACTATGAAAGAAAATATATTATAACTATCACAAACATAATCACAATCGTATCACAATCGTAACTATCAACCTCATAAAACATCACAAAGAAACAGGCTTTGATTTTATGTTGTTTAAAACTGGCTATCCAGAGATTGAGAAACATTGGTCTTATGTAGTAGTATTATAATTTTTTTTATTGAATTTTCTCTTGGCAGGAGGGTGAAATGGAAGTACGAAGATCACATATTAAACTATCCTTGAAAGTGAAAATTATTCCAACCCCTCCAAGAAGGTATTTAATACTATTTTAGATTGTAATTTTTCAGTAGAATAAGTTTTTAATTATGTGTCCAGGAAAGGGTATATTTTTTTTATGAATTAAATAAAGTGTTTAAATATATGCTTATTTCACCATATTTAAAATATCTTGCACATTTTTGCAGCAAGAGAATACTTTGGGATCAGTATCACAATCTGAGGTACCCACCAGGGTATTTTCCTAGAGACAACCTACGTATGAAGAATGATCCATTAGACTGGTAAGTGTAAATTTGCCTCAGGTATGTTAAGAGTTTTGTATCAGCATGTTATATAGAAGAAAATATTAGAATAATATCCTGTTCATATTTATAGATTTTAGAAGTCCTAATTTTTCAGAATTTTCAGTATACTTCACTTCACTGTGCCTCAGAATGTTCACTCAGATTTTCACTGTACAGTTAGTTAAAAAGTAGGAACATTGCTCATTATTCTGGCTAACTGGGTGGTACAGTCAAACAGAAAATATTATTAGACTTTGAATAATGTCTACTATAAATAAATGTGAATCGAATTTGCATAAGGGTTGTCTTCATATTTAGTTGATTATTATTTCTGAAAACTTAAGTGACAATACCATTTTTTCCCCCTCATCATAAGCTTCTTTATGTCAACAATAAGTTAAATATAAATTTCTGTGAAATTCTGGACATAAATAAAGGAGATGAAGAAAAAAAAAACATTTGAGGTCCGTCTCTATACTTAAGGTAGTAAAATGAAGGTCATTCATACTCTGCAGTTATTATTTTTTTACTTTGTTGATATGGTACATTCTTTACAAAACATCTTATCAAAAAACTTTAAGGGCCTTAGGGGCAGCATAAATGACATTTATAACCATCAATATGCACATATTAAATGAAGCTTCTTCGTTAAAAAAGAAGGAGCAAAGCTTCTTCCAGATGCCCTTCATAGTTTTATCATGAACTTCAGTCCACAGGTCTCCTATGATCCTTACTGCATCTAAAATATTAAAAGCTTTCCAAAAATCACAAATCAGGCAGTTCACTGTTTAACAGCACACTGAATATAAATTATACTAAATAAAATGCAAATGTAACAGCAATCACTAACCATAGGGATCGAATATCAACGTGTTATAATATGTATAAAGGTGCTCGCATGATACCTTGCATCATCATAATATGCAAAAAAAGCTCTCGAAAGTTCCCATGTCGCCATGATACATGTGGGCTGGATAGGTGTATCCGGCAAGGTTTGACTGTAAAAGGAAACAGTCAGTCAATAGTGTAACTGCGAATTTAGGTAAGTCAGGGGTATTACTGTACAGTTGTTTTTGTTTAGAGATTGTAGATAGACAACTAGGAATAGGTTTTTAAATTCCTCTTGTTTTGTAGGTAAATATAGGGAAGATGAATATTGTATCAGAATATATCTGGGACTAAGCTTGAAAAAAAAAACATTGAATGAGTTTATGTAGTTCAAAAGATATTTTGCTTAAAAGCATCTTTTTTTTTTTTTTTTTTTTTTTTTTTTTAATACTCTGCTCGCCATAAGTTAAGTTCAAAATGCAACTCCTGCCTTTACTGTTTCTTGCTTAACTGTTTTACTGTTTCTTACTTGCTTTACTGTTTCTTACTGTTTCTTGCATTTGGGAGTGTTAATTGATATATAACTAATGTAAGTTATATATGTACTCATGACTAAATCCTAAATCTTTTTTATTATTTCTAGGAATGGAGATCATATACATACAAATTTTAAAGATATGTATCAACATTTGAGGAACAATGGATACTATGTGGAAGTTTTAGGTTTGTTTTGAGATTTTTCATGTCAGATATGCTTTATTTTGTGAATTTTCAGTCTTACTCTTAATTTCATTCTATAGGTTCTCCTTTTACCTGTTTTGATGCTCAGCAATATGGTAAATATTTTGTAATTTAACTGTTTTTATTCATTTTTATTGTATTATAATTTCTTCTATCACATACGTGAATTAAATTTAAAATTGTTACTATTTAAATAATTCTAGTAATTTATTCATAATCATATTAGGTTGCTTGAATACAAGAGTGTATTTTTTACATGATATATAATTATTTTTAAAATTTGAAATTATTGAATACATTTAAAAATCAATTTTAATTGTTTTATATTTTTTGTCAAATGAAATATTGCTTGAATATTATAACATCAAAGAACAATTATTCAGTTTTTAGATGAATAGCAATAAAATATCAATGGTCTGTGCTATATTTTGCTACTGTGCTGATAAAAAAATACAAAAAGAACATTGTTTGTGACTGCTTGAATTTTGTCTTACATTTCCATTAAAAAATAATACATGTTAGGCGAAGTATTGTAATGGGGATAAAAATCTGATACATCTATTTTGATGAGTTTATACATTTTGTCCCCTTCCTGAATGCAAATTAACCATTTTTTTAATAATGCCTGTGTCGGCATATGCTTTGAACATTGAGCAATTCAAATGAAATTTGTTATGATTATTTCTATCTCTTATATCTACATAAGAGACCTATAGCTTGATAGTGTGATTAGACTCTTCCAATTATGGAATTATATGAAACTTCAAATATATTGAATGTAAGAGAGAGAAAGAGAATACTGAATAAACTATATTATCCAAGCCCGAAATCTAGATTAGATATAGTTTTTCTTTTTGGCATAACTTGACAAAAACACAAACATGCACTGCATTGATTAGTTTTAACTAAGCAGTTGTATATATCATGTGAAGTTATTACAGAATATTATTAATTGATTCTAATTTAACTACTCTTTGTTAAATTTTAATATGATATAAAGCAAATATTCATGCTTCACACATGATGGACATTTAAAATTGTTATTGTTAAATTAATCTCAATAAAAATCATATTATTTTGCATGAAATGTGATTAAAAAAGAGAAAACTAAATTATGCAATTAATTTAAAAATCAATGTCAAATTGTTTTATTTATGTAAAATGAAAAATTGTATATTATAAGATTAAAGTAAGTATGTTTATTTTTTAATGGAATAACAATAAAATATTAATGATCTGTGACATATTTTGTTTAGTTGTAAATAAAAAATCATATTATTTATTAAATTTGTGATTGCTTTATTTTTTTTTTACTTTTCCAACAAAACATAAAAATGTACATACACAAAAATGGTGGTTTATGATCATAGCATACAGCAAAGCTCCTTAGTATATTGAAAGAAAGATGAACATGTTAAACGTTTTTAAAACCTGTGTTAGAGTAAGGATTATGAATATTAAAATGCATAGTTTTATACTGGCAAAAAATTATTTTGCATTTTAGTTAAAATATCTGAAATTATTTGAGCATTTTAGATTTTCCTTATGAAATGTTCTTCTGAGAACTGTAAAAAGAAACTAAAAATATCCTATTGCAATAAATCAATTAAAAAAATGCAGAAACTGAAAGTAGTTAGAGCGAATTTTACTTATAATCTTTATTTTCATTCAGGATTTAAATTCTGCTGAAAATGTGTGCATACTTTCCAGAATCTTCAGACTTATATTGAATTGACGACAGCTTTCGTTTGAGATAAAACTACAGAAAAAGCTTTAGTGAAATGAAACTTTTTTTAGCAAATTACTAAAAAAGACTAACTTGGTTTAAACCTTGTTAAACTTTAAGTTTATTGTGAATCTTTATAAAACTAAGTAAATAATATTGGATATCTTTTGCATAATAGTTTTTTATTTAAATGTTTGTAGGTGCTTTGTTGCTAGTTGATAGTGAGGAAGAGTTTTTCCCAGAAGAAGTTTCCAAGCTTATTAAAGATATATACAGTGGTCTTTCATTGGTTGTTTTTGCTGACTGGTATAATGTGTCTGTGATGAAAAAAGTAAAGTTTTATGATGAAAATACTAGGTATTCAGCATTTTTCTAGCAGAATATTTATGTGTTGTATTTGAAATTTGATAGTTATATGTATCTGAAGCACAGTGGCTGTAGCTTATGAGAATAACTTTTGTCCCTGCCTATTTCGATTCCCATAAGTTGTTTAGGCATAAAGGACATTAAAATAAGAATATGTAAGCATTGATATCATTGTACTGCTAAATATTTCATATTTGAGATTAATTGAGACCCCCCCCCCCCCTCTCCCCTCGGAGATCATCCTAGAATTTTCCCTTGATTTATTTTAAAGAAATATTTTGTTTTTCAGGGGAATAGTTTTAAACAATGGAACAATTACCCTCAAATTTCCAGATATTTATTTTATTTTATATGAAAACAATTTCAGGGTTATCACTCAACAGAAGAACATTT
The DNA here is from genome assembly GCA_951213105.1 of Amaurobius ferox. NCBI lineage: Eukaryota > Metazoa > Arthropoda > Arachnida > Araneae > Amaurobiidae > Amaurobius > Amaurobius ferox. The sequence goes on along the minus strand of OX578143.1, from coordinate 127,531,010 downwards.
TTTGCCTTTTCTATATTAAAAAATTAAAAATTTAAAAAATGCTTTCTTTATTTGTGCTTGTCTGGAAATAAGCAAAATATATTAAATATTTGACAAAGTTCAAAACTTTTTGTAAATTTTATTGTTATCTGCTATATTTTCTTAAATTTTTATTACTCTAAAGCCTGAGCTCATTTAAATTAAAGTTTTTAGGATTACTATTTTATTACTATTAGGATTACTATTTTTTGAAACAGATGTTAATTTTTAATGAAAATGCTAAAGATGTAAATTTAGATGCAAATGTATCAAATTCTAATTTGTGTTTTTGAAACGTTTGCATCTCTTAAGTACTCAAATCATTTTTTTAATACTATTCAAAAAATTGTCTTTCATTTCATTAGTAACCCATTTGAAAAAAGTTTTTTGTAGACAACACATAATATTTATAAAATTGTTAGTCAATGCAAACAGTTGCATAAATGAAAAATATTATCACAATTAAACATACAGAGTGTCGCATACAAATGCAGATTTTAGTTATATTACTGCAATATAGCCCTTTGTTTCATTAGTAATACATTTTAGAAACAGTTTTTTGTATATAATATGAAATTATTATAAACATTTTAGCCAATGCAAATTGATTTCAAAAGGGGGAAAAAGAAAGATAATAATTGGTCGTTATGCAGTGGGAATCGCTGCCTTCAATCATGGAAAAACAGATTTCTAGAACAAAGAAACTCTTGATCTCAAAATTCATGATTTTGTTTTCAAATTCGTGACTGATTTCTGATTTCATAACTTTTTCAGGATTTTTATAACTGGTAGACATCCTGTTGAACGACAATTATAAATTTTTTTTTAATGAAAACAATGCATAAAAATATGCATTATTTTTATTTACAAAGCTTATTTGTCTATTTTATAGTTTGAAATTTGCATATAGAAGCATTATGCTAATCTCCCCCCCCCCCCCCACCAAGAAATTTTTTTTTTATGTATATTCTCCTACATTTGTTTTTGTAAAAATTTATAATAAAGTTTAGTAATATATATACATATGTGTGTGTATATATATATATATATATATATATAATTTGTATTTTATAAATCAACAGATGTAAATGTTCAGTGTTTGCTGTTTGCCTTGACTGTAGAAGAAAACCATATCTGAGATGAGAAGTACATTTTTCTTTTCAAGGAAATAAAGAAATTTTGTATGCGTAATGCAGTGAGTACATGAAAGACTTGGTAGTGCTAGGGTGTGAGTCTAGAGTTCAAGCATAGTAGGCGAGCATTATAGCATTGAGATCTTTAGCAAACACTCATAAAGCATTCAATAATGCTTTGAGTGTTTGCTACTATACTCTCCCCTCCCAATGAAAATGTGAGCTCACATCACCTTATGAGATACAGCAGTTCTCAGTATAGGACATGAGTAGATTTTAGGAGAGGAAAGTTTGTCACAGTGTGATTGTGGTGACACCTGATGGATTGTTTACTGGCAAAGTACCATTGAAGGTTGAACATTGAAGGATTTCAATTGCATGTTCAATGTCTGAGGTCACCACTTGCACAAAAGATCAACTTGGCAGTGCCTAGTGTGAACCCAGGGCACACGCATGATAGTCAAGCATTACAGAATTGAACTATAGACATCTGTTCAAGACATTTAACACTGCAATATTTGCTGCACATAACATAACCAGAATTTTGTATACAAATGGAGCAAAATTAAACAAAGTTGTACAAATACAAAATTGTTTTGAAACTCTTATTTTATTTTCTATGCATCATTGTTGATCCCTTGAAACAAATTTAACCTTTTTGATACTAGATATATAAGTGCAGTCTCACCACACCAATTATAAAATAAGCTTATATTTCTAATAAATAGGAAAAGTACAAGCAAATGTATGTGTATTTTTTTAGATAAGACAGCAAAATGTGATATAACCAGGCAAATGATTCTTTAAAATGAAAATTTTAGCTAATAAGAATTAAATATGTGTATGTTTTTTTTTTATTTTGATTCAAAAAATGATCTAAATGATCTGTGGATGTAGGAAATAATTGTAGCATTTAAAAGTAACTTATAACATCTTCTGATAAACATACTGAAATGGTAAAATGCATTTCAATTGAAAATATTTTAATTGATTTCATTACCTGATCACAATAAAGCTGTGTGGTCAGTCGATTAGAGTTCTGTTTTACCAAATGCAACTGTAAAAAATGATATGTGCATTTATTTTATCATTTCTTTGAAATAAATGTACTTTCTTTTTTTAGACAATGGTGGATGCCAGATACTGGTGGAGCCAACATTCCTGCTCTTAATGATCTTTTATCTCCATGGGAAATGGCATTCAGGTATTATTTGTTGAATGAAGTATCTCGTTAGAGTTCTTTTTATTTTTTTTTACTTCTATTGATATTTATTTTTGAATTTCAGTGATGAAGTTTATGAAGGTGATTTTACATTAGGAAATCACGAAAGTAAGTGTTTATCTAATTTATTAATGTATGATGACAATCCTTACATTTTGCTATGTTTTTTGCATTGCTTTAAAAAGTATTGCTGAAAACCTTATTGCTGTAACCCTGTATTTTTTGTATTGCTGTAAAACCTAAATTGATATAAAAGGTTTAATATGTTAACATTTAAAGACTAAAAGCCAGTGTCTATAAATGCAAATGAAAACAGTTAAAATCACAGATAATCACTTTGGTTGCGCATTTGTCCACTTTTATTTTTTTCACATTTGTCCGCAGAAACTCAGTCAGTCAAAACTCCAAAATGATCATTTATGGTTTTACTTGTGCTTTTAGACATTAATATATTTTCTTCAACTGAATTGAAGAAATTATATTTTGTTTTTAGCAGTTTTTAAATCATAAGTATTGCTTTTAATTCTATATTGAATACACCTGGTAGTAAGCTAGGATGAAATTTTAATTCTTAAGTAGCTTAAAGCAGTATGTTTTATTTAACTTTTCAATGTATGATATTTTTTATATTGAAAAACAAAGTATTAAATTTGTTTTTTCAAATAGTACTTATCTGTATATGAAGAATATAAAACCATAAAGATGTAGATTTAAACTCTTTATGGTTTAAAATCTTGTAAAGCTGTGTGGGACAAGGTTGATCAATTTTAGAAGCAAAGAACAACAGCCTTGTTGTTTTTAGATAAAAAGACAGCACCACCAGACAACAGCATGTTTACCAATAAATAGTTATATTGTGTATTCAAGAAGCCTTTGTCAAATGAACATTTGAATAAATGCAAGATAAACTTACAAGGAAAAAATAATAGAAGGAAAACATTTTCTCAGTGTACAAAACTGTGAATATAAGTGCCCTATGAATAGAAATAAGGAAACAACTGGTTTTAAAAAACCACATAAGTTAAGTTGTCTTTACAAAGTTATTTTCAAAAAGCATGTAACCCCTCACAGTATGGCTGAATCTGACCTTGCCATAAAAAATTCCCCTGTAAAGCATTCATTTTGAAACTTTAAAATATTCAAACTTATTTGAATATTTTAATTATCTAAAAAATACTGAGTAATTTAAGTTTTTAAAGATTAAGTATATTATCTTTCATTAAGTATATTAATTATTTTAAGTTAACATGTAAGTGTTAATTATTATTATTATTATTATTATTATTATTTTGCTAGTTACTGTAATTCTAATGTGCAAACCCATAGTATAAAATGTTCCTTTGTAATAGGTGACAATAAATTTCAAAATGATGAGTAAAATTTGTTATTCCCAATTATTTAGAAAATACTCATTTTAGTTTAATTAGCAAGTTCAATTTTTTGTTTATTTATTTATTTTTTGTTAATTTGAAAGTTATTATTGAAGATAGCAATTGTTTATGTTAATTTTGTTTTATTTCGTAGTGTATTATGCTTCAGGTACAAGTATAGCTCGATTTCCAAAAAATGGTATTGTAATTAGTCAAGCTCTGAATAACCAAGGTAGGTGTTCTTATGAAATATTTTACAAATAATTTATAATATTGGCTTTTTGTGTCAATCCTATGCATGTTTGCCTGTGGATGGAATGTTAGCACTCTAGTTTTTGAATTTATTGTGGTTGATTTAGATTTCTAGATATGAGCTAGGAGTGACTCTCAATTAAATGTGTATGTTTGTAAGGTTTGGGATCCAATGTACCAAATTTAGAGAGCTTGTAGAGAATATATTTAATAAGTAAAATACACTTTGTGCAAGGATAAGGAAATTGAGCAATGTATATAAGCACAAATTTTCATTTGCTTGTTTCAAATTGGCTGGGCTGTTCTTCATTCTGCTTTCTGATTAGCTCTCTCAAGTAAGCTCTTAATCCAGATCTTGAATATATAATCCCCTTTGTTTCTTCTATTTTCACCTATTCTTCTTTTGGACTTTGTATTTGTTGATTCTCTTGCACTGACGAAGGGAATCCAGCATATCCTCAAAACTTGTAGAATGGATGTTTAACATAATCACAAAATCCAACAACTGCAACTCTGGATTTGGCAATTGTTGCCTTGTGCAGTCTGAGCTCATTCTTCTAAAAATTTGAAGACATATTTTGTTGATTTATTATAGAGTCCTGAACTTGACACAGCAATTTCTTTTACTGTTATGCAATTATCGGCCATTCAGTGCTTAAGAGTGTAACTAGTTTACTGATGTTGCTCACTGTAATGGAACTGTGATTCGTAGTTGCTGTTTAAATAATTTTTTTATGTTAATTTACTTTTTGGTGTTGTGTAGTTAGATTATGGAATTTTTAAAATCATAATTTTTGAATATTGGGTTGGAATGGTTAATTACTTCATAGCTGAGGAATACAGTTGGTAAGTATTTTAAAGTTTGTTAATTTCTAAACATTAAGCACATAAGCATTCTATGGGAGAAAAATTGAATTCTGATGTTTACTTGTATACTTTTCTGTGAAAGTAAGCAAGCTCATGCAGCTTACTCTGACATCACTCTGTTAACATCTATCATATTTGTTATACATTGATATAATACAGTAAGTCCTCCCATAACATTCACTTCTGAATAATGATACCCTCCAAATAATGGCCACTTATACTCACAATACAATGTTCCTATAAATATTACATTAGTCAAAACCTTTGAGAAGTTGTCACTCTGAATTACGGCTAATGGTTTGGAAATAAATTCCAAAACGACTACTGCTTACTATACATTTCGTGCTATTGTAGTGAAAAGCTGCAAATTTTGATAAATTTAAAGCATACTGCATTTCCTGTTTGCTAACATTATCAGCAAATTGCATTCCTCTCCTGTTAATATGAAAAATAAAATTCTTCAACAGCAGAAGAATTTATTAAAACTATCTAAGCATTGAAATTCAATGGCATAAATTTGCATGAGTATTAAAATTGAACATTTGCAGACTGAAGATATAGTTGCAAATATTTTTAATGTGATGGAAGAAAGCAGCTGATAACAGTGAAATTGCATTGTCAGCCAGCTGAGGTATAAAATTACACAGTAGCTCTGGAGAGCCTTAACTATATGCCCATGTTCTGGCTAAATGCAGCGGACACTAAACGTTTTAACAAACCATCATATACTGTCATTTCATTAAATAAAACTTTCTACAAACCTTGCACATTTTTATAACAAGTTTATTTATCCAACAGTTATATGTTCATGTATATGTACAGCACACATATTTATTTTCCTGTGTGATCACAGTTTATTACTTAGAATGTACCTTGATGGTATTTCCAGACAACAGTCACCTCCGAGCAACAGCGACCAAGAATAAGCGGTTCCATTGGTGGCCATTTGTTTGGAGGTTTTACTGTGTTTTTCCTACTTACTGGTAAACGATATGTTTGCAAACTTTTAGTATTTTCTTCAAATGGAATAAATGATTGGAGTAAGTCTATTTATTTGTAAAAAGGCATCTAAATACAGGAAGGATGCCAAAACTGTTTTAATTTCTTCACTCGAATTTCATTTTTCATTTTCTTTTATTAACTTGAACTTTATTATTTTTAATTAATTGAATATTCTCATCTAGGCATGGAAGTACTTAAAGGGCAAGCAGATAGAGTGGATAAAGTTCCTATCCTTGGGCTGTATCAAACATCGCAGGACAGTTCAGCAGGGCGCATTGTCGTATATGGTGACTCTAATTGCTTGGATACTGCTCACATGCAGAAAGGTATCTTCTGGACTATAACAGTTTTATTTTTGCTTTAAACTTTGTAGCATGGTATCTTTTAAATTTCTCGTATTCAATTGCTTGTATACTGTTCACATGCAGAAAGGTATCCTCTTGACTATAACAGTTTTATTTTTGCTTTAAACTTTGTGGCATGGTATCTTCTAAATTTCTCATATTCATGTAGAATTATTAATATGCACTTACCATTTTTTTCACAAAACTGAAGGATACATTTATTTCTTTTAAAATTTTTTTGTCTTATTGTTCATTTTGTAATGTATATTTTACCATTGAGTAATTTACACATGCAGTTTTAGCACAAGTGTTTTTAGTTAACCTATGTTATTCTCTTAGGTCACAAGCTGTAGCACTATATTTCTTCAAATCCATGCATCCTGGGTGGAAAGTAGAAGATCCAAGTGTGCATGTTGTACACTTGCAGTAGCTCAGAATCACATTAGACTTTACACTTGAGCAAAAGCCGACTAGGACCATTAGATAGATCAATTATTTTTAACTTTTGCCAAGTGTGATATTTAAGTATTTATAAAGTTAAAATAAGAAAAATTAGCCTCAACAACTCAATCTAGGGCATTCTATTACTCTCTATACTGTCCATGGCCACCAATCAATTTAACCCTGTGTGTACACGAACATAGAAAAAAAAGGATAAAATCAAATCTTGAAGTTCTCTTTTTTTATTTTTACTTCTTTTTTCAATTACTCAATTTGTCTTATTATGTTCTATATTTTAATGTATAACAATTAATTGTATGGACTATTGTTAGTCTTTGCTATTACATCTTTTTGACAGGCATAAGAAATTATTTTAATTGACATTCAACAACTTATTTTGCTATTGATTTTATTTTTATTTTTGATTATTTGACAATCACAAAATTTGTTCCCGAGAGCAAGGTATAAAAATAATACTAGTATTAATAAAATTTGAAATTCAATGCTGAATTTTTTTATATTGTAGACCAGTGGTCTTCAAGTTTTTTTTAACCGTGAGCTACATTCAAGTCTGTTTGAAACTTGCAGGCTGCACATATAAAAACTTGTGGATACAGAAGCATAAAGACACAAGCAAATATACATGTGCTTACACGTGAATACACATTTACACAAGCACTCATGCACGTATATGTGCATGAGTATACATGTATGCAAGCACACACACAATTGCACATGCATGCATAAAAATAAATGTGCATCTTCTTCAGTGCTACAGCCTGCTGCTAAGCCCTGTCACTCCAGTAATGCATATCCATCATTCCCTATCCAGAGTGGCAGCTCCGAACTCCCAAGCCCCTGAAAATTCTTTACGATACTGTCCTACCCATCTTATGCATGTGAGCAGGGGGGGGGGGGAGGGACCTTCCTCTCTTCCTAGATCCCTCTGGTTTGAGAAAGGTCATTTTTTTTTTAGCTAGTATATGTATCTTGCTACTCCATAAGTGTCCCAGATATTTAATTCTACCAGTTGTAATAACTGTATTGATATGTGGCTCCTCCTAGTTGAAATGTATACACTATATTCCCTTTTCACACACTGGGCTGAAGAATTTTTCTCTCAAATATGTTTCTCTCAAATGAGTTTTCAAGTTTTTTTTTTCAATTTGCTAAGTGTCCAGAATTCACTGCCATATAAAATAATAGGACAAAAAAGAGTTTTATAAAATATATTTATCTTGGTTTTAAGACTGATTTGATGGGATCTGAGGTTTTTTTTTAGCAGCATCTGTTTGCCATTGTCAATATGTTTGCAAGTTCTGTTTTAATTTTTTTATTACTTGTGATAAGCATACCCAGGTAATTAAACTGTATAATTCCTGCAAAAGCATATTCGTTTACAAGTAAAGCATTGAGGCATGTAGTAGTGCTTGTATTTTCCATATATTATTTTTGCTTTAATTAATTTTGAGTCCTATAACCTTGGCTGTTTGAAGTCCTGGCATTCAAAAAGCTAAGTTTGATAGACTACTTAGCCTCAAAGTGTTGCCCAGGATGCATTATGAGAAGACAAGCCTATCAATATATCACTGAGTATTGGTAATTCAAGTTTCCTTGCTGTATTTGAAATGTAGATGTGTGGCTCATATGCCTGCTGTGATTCTTTCTGATTCTAATGCAGCCATCCAGGCTGTTGTGAACTATAATAGACCTACCACTTGCAGGGCTGTCATGAATGTAGGTCCCTCTTAAGTAAGTTATACGATTGTCAAAAGCAAATAATTCTTCAATGGATTCCATGGTATTCCAAGAAACGAGGTAGCAGACACCTTGGCAAAAAGAGTCACAAAAGTCATCTAAACATTTTGCTGCGAGACTGCTTATATATTGGTTGTCTCTATTATAAACAAGAAAGACCAATCATGCTTAAAGCATTGATTATGAAACACTTTCCAACTTCAATGCAATTTTATTTAAACATGTCTGAAATGCAATACATTCCTCGGTAATATTTTAAAACTTATCACAATACTACATTAATTTATTATATTTGAAAACTTAAACCTTCATCGAAAAAAATGAACTTCATTCAAATGACGGCATTGAAATATAAATTGCCTGGTTTAAACATCTCTAAAATGTGATACATTCCTCGGTAATAATTTTAGAATTATCATAATACTACGATAATTTATTATATTTGAAAACTTCATCGAAAACAGCTGAAATTCATTCAAATGACGTCATAGAAAAAATAACACGCCTGGCTCTCTCTATAAAAACAGCATTTCATTCATAAATAATTTACCATTCATGTCATTCATCACAATACTATAATAATTTATGTTATTTAAAAATTAAGACCATGGAGCTACAAGTAATTAAACTCTATGCGTAAAACTTCATCGAAAAAAATCGTCCTTCTCTTTTAAAATCAATGAATATTTCATTCATATCAGCTATGCAGACTCCATGAACTAAATGATTTTGTGTTAAAGAAATACAGCAATTCTAATACAACTCATTCTACATATTTTGCTGTTTACATTTTACATAGGTGAAAAATAGGCTTTGTTGTAGAAATAATCAAATTTAGATGAGCATTTAAACTCAAATTTATTGTAATTACGTTGTTTCAGTATGTAGATGCACAGAATTTAACCAAAAATAAAGTAGTTTTAGGACGGATACAACACTCAATATTAATTTAAAAGAACTTTAAAGGCGATTTTGAGACAAGATGGATGCCATACATCATTTTGAAGGGGGTCACGTGATCGTTTCATATCATGGTCACGTGATCGCTTTATATAAGAGGTGTTATTATTATATTAATTTTTATTTAAAAAACTACTGAATATATTTCGCTGAATTTTTTTTTATATATTTTATGGAACAATTTCAATATTACCTAAAATTTTCGAAGCAATTTGTGAATTTTAAATCCACTTAAAAATTGTTTGAAAAATTAGGTCCCATAGGGCTCAATGTATTTCCTTTTTTCATCCCAGGTTCAATCCAAAACTAATTGGGTGATATTATTCATTTATATTCCCATAGGTCCTACAGACCATCTGAACAACATACTAAAATTTCATTTTGATTAAGTCTTTTTTACGGCAGTTATCGTGCTAACGGACAGACAGACAGAATGAACAAAGTCATAAACACTTTTCAACTTTGTTGTAAAGTGTTAAAAATGGCTGACTACAAGTTTAAGACCACTGTTGCAGATCATATTGTAAATTGCTTTATCACTGAATTATATATAGTATTTATCAATTATAAATGAATTCTAAAGTACAAATGAGTTTTCACAGAAGTATAAAACTATTACATTCTGCTTTTTATTTATTTTCCCAAATAAAATAATAAATTTTAAGATAAATTTTTAATTTTAAACAAAAATTTTAAAATAGCTCAGAAATTTAAAATTAAGGCTGCATCATTGTTAGTTTTGTTGTTATTCATGTTTTTTATTCTTTCATGTTCTAGATTGCTTTTGGCTGTTAGATGCATTACTTCAGTATGCTACAACCACTCACATTCCCCCCATTTTTGAAGAATTGAAATCTGATTTCAATCTTCAAGCTAAAAGCTTGCCCCAAAGAATGGAAGGTATGTCTTTTTGCTATATTATTTTCTTATTTATTTGAATTAAAATCAGGCCTCTGGAAATAAATCATCCTACCGTCCTAAATGGATTAGAATTTGGTGAGAATGGCCAGTTTTCTGAAGTTATTGTCTTCTCAGATGGACAGTTTTTGAAGGTGCTGTCCTTTTGAGAAGCCTTGAAATTAGCGATCCTGTCAGTAAAAACAGCATAAAGGTTCATGTCATCATTGTAAAATTATAGTGACTGTGCCCCAACTAATATAAACTCCCTGAAGAAATTTGTCTCCTGCTGGTTTAGTGTTTCCCTGTGTAAGCATAAACTTAGCTAACTTGCATTGTTAATACCTTCTATAATGTGCTATAAGAGGAACCTCGATAATATTTTTGAAATTAATAACTATAAATAAATTTTCAAATGTGCAAAAACAAGCTTGAGAACATTACAGAAAACTTTTACGATATATCAGTATAATGAAAACCCTTTTATCAGCATCTAAAAACCATCTAAAAAGTACTGCAATCTACGGTTGAAATGATTCACGTCCAACACAGAAACTCCTTCCCTTCTGTCAGCCATAAACATCAATAAATATTCCCTGTACTCCATTTTACTAGTATAATGGAAGATGACCAGCTAATGTAGATAAAAAATTGTGTCAGTACAACGAAAGAATTCTTAGAGAACAGATAAGATATCTCAATAGCTGTCCTTGTGGATGGGTTTGATTTTGTTGATTTCCTGTAGCCCAATCAAAACTAAGAATTTGTTTTGGCTAACAATACATAGTTCCCAAAGTTATTTTATTTTTTTAAACCAATCAGCAAATATTAAGTTTCATTTATCAAACTTTATTTACATTCTTAAATTGAGTTTTTTTAAATTCTTAAAGCTTTTAAAAAAATTGCTTGATGGAAATATTTAGTTTTATTTTCCCATTTTTATTATGTTTGTTCATTGTTTTGAAGCACTCTCTCTACTCAATGGATGCAAAAGTAATTATTTTGGAAAGAATGTACACATTCATGTTGCATCATGTGATTCATTATAAAATATTGGAGTATAGGTGGGAATTTAAATATTTATTCTTTTAATCTGTCCAAACTTAAGGAAAATTAAAAATGTTTGATTTAGAATCTTCAGAATTATAATTGCCAAAATGAAAATTTGACAATTGCTAATGATATTTAACAAATATGATCACATTATGCAAAACATGCAATAAGCAATGCTATCGCCTGTTCTGTAGAGCATAAATTATGAAATAGACACTTTTAATTGTTCTTTTCTTTCATGTAATTTGGTTCCAAATTTAAGTATGCCATGGTAAGTAGTATTTTTATCAACAAGCTTGAAGTTATCTGCAGTTATCTTTGTTAGTATTAATTTCATTTTCAGCATCTTACTACATAAGATAAAATACATGGAATAATAAAGCACAAATTAAGATAGAAAGCATCACACAGCTGTTTCGAGGATGTATTGTTCTTCATTATAATGCATATATATAATTTTTTTCATTATTATTCACATAATGAGTTTCTACTTCTTTACATCTTAATACTTGATTTACAATATTAATAGATGAGAAGAGTTACTGCAGCTCTATTTGCAATGAGTTTTTTCACTTCATCACTGAAAATGTTAAAATATTAAATTAGGAAAATTTGGTATAATTAGATACAATATATGTAAGTTTTGAGGAAGTTTTCTGTCACCAGCAAGTTTTTGAAATCTATATGATGAATTTGAATCATTATTTTTTTCCTCAAAAGGTTTACTTGTAAATTTACCCAATATTTTTAACTAACCTGAAAATGGCTTTATATTTGAATTATTACCATTTATTGTATTTAGAACCCACGGCATGCTCTCAGATTCTAATTGAGTGATTTTACCTTTAAGCAAAAGGTCTCAACCTGCAGATTTTTCAAATATCTTTGGTTAAATAAAGAACACATTCAAGTTTGCGGTATGGACATTTATTGAATTTAATCTGTATGTCTTCACCATGTTTTCAGAATCTATTTGGCCAATTTCATGATCTTTTTTAAATGAAAGATCTCAACTAGTAGATTCTAACATGTTTACTTAAATTGAAAATGTATTGAAATTTGAGTTATGAATATTTATTGAATCTATTATATCCTCAACATGTTCTCTAAATCTACTTGACTAATATTCAGTTTTATTTTGTTTTTTTAAATGAAAGGTATTGACTTGCTGATTCTAAAAGTTTCCCTTAAGTCAGAAATGCTTAAGTAAAATGTAATGTTGTTCAAATTAATTTTATTTTTTTAATTTTTGTATATTTTCTATATTTTTGATGTGGTTTCATTCATTGTATTATAAATAATTCTTCAGTTATAGGTTAGATTTTTATATAGATTTTATTTATCCAGGCAATCATTTGTATCGCTACTCTAAAGTGCTTGAGCATCATCTTGGAACTCCACAAACTCGTCCATTGCCCACTTGCCCAAGGCTCAGTTGGGTTCGTCCACAACCTTTGAATAAATCTGGCCCAAGGTATTTAATAATAAAGAAAATATATGTGCTATATACTTTACTTTAAAATCAGAATTGATGGTAATTTATATAAACAATATAAATGTATGATGGTGATAATTATAGAACGCACCTATAGGGAGCATTCAACTAGCTTTAAAGGAGTTTTGTGTGCCTTGGTTATTTCATCATCTACCTCTTGCTGAATAATAATAAAAATTGGTTCAAGAATTGGGAATGGATAGCCAAATGAACATTTTCTAGCTTCTGTTAATTTCTATATAGTAGTTCTGATTTTTCTGCTAATTATTTTATTGTTATTGTACACAAGAAATTTGCAGCAAATTTTACCTCACCTTGTATGTACACAAATACTTTTTATTTTTATTTCTCTTTGCGCATGTATCAATATTTTTGAAAACTTAATTGCAATATTAACATTGATCTTTATTCTTTTTAGCACTTTGTATAAAGCTCAGAAGCTGCTCTCTGTCAACCTGGATGCTCCACTTCCTTTCCGGCCAGGTCCAGAAACCCAAATGTCAAAACTTCCATGGGACTCGCCACAAATAGTGAGCAACCCAACCACTGAGTTTCAGTGGCGATCCCTTCACATAATTATTGTACTAGCCACAATTGCTGTTGGACTCTCGCTCTTTTACAAATGGTTACGCCTGCGAGGCAGACATCGGCGGAGAAAAATAAGACCTCGGAGGACTGTGAGGACTCCACAAGCATCTCCGGGTAGAATACCGGCAGTCTGAATGGCAAAATATTTAAAACAAAATGTGATATTTGTATATAGCTACACAGCCATCAGTTCTGCCTAGTTACACAAAGAAACTTTTCTTTACGTGCAAAAAACTTTTCAGAAAGGGTGAAAAAAATTGTTTCGAAATTATTCAGTTTTTAGGAGCTTCTTGTTTTTTATTAGTACAATATATCAAAGTATACTGATTGATTTCAGAAATATTGGCAGGGATAAGTTATGTTTTGTTCACTGTAGAATTTTTACAATTCATTTTCATTCTGAATATTATTTTTTTGTCATTTAAGGACATTAAATCTATTTGCAAAACAATAGAACTTGGTTATAACAAACTGGTATACTTGTTGCCCCTTTTTACCAATAACATACTGTGGTTTGTATATATTCAAATAACTTTTATTAATTTTATTGCTCAAAATTGTGAAATGTCTGCCAAAGCATATATTGCAATCAAATCTAACAGTAGTAGGCATTTAAATGTTAATCAAATTTGTGATTTTTTTTATTGCCACAATTGCATGCCTGCCAACTTTTATGCAATATGTGTTAAATTTATACATTTTGATTACTTTTTACACCTTTATTGATCAAGAGCGCGGTAGCCCATTGGTTAGCGCGCTGGAGTTGCACTCGGTAGGCCCGGGTTCGATTCCAGCCGCTGCCAAAATTGCCGCCGTGTTCACGCGGAGTACGATCACGTTAAACATGTGGGTCCGTAAGTCCTTCCGAGAGGTTGGTGGTAGGGGAAGGAGGGTACGGTCCCTGTGGATGCCTCCCCCACTGGGTTCTGGTCTAAATTGGGTGGCACTTCCCGGCCGTCCAAACAGTTACCTTACACCTTTCTGGTAGGTCGGACGGTCTGGGTCTCAACAACAACAACCTTTATTGATCATAGCCTTACTTTTATGCATTTCCCTTCCCCCTCCCTTTTGTTGATCCTTCTAGACTATATTTTTATAACATTGATGACGCAAGTTTCTGCCAGTACATAAAGACCACAGATCCTTAAAGTCCAAACAATTTTAGTGACTATGCCATATGGTACTGCTTCATGCATAGTGAAGCCATAATTGGTCAAGCTAGTGACTTATCAATTCTGATAGCAGTTTTTCTTTTATTATGATACTTAATCACATGACAGTTTTACTGATGTACGTTTTCAGTATAAACTTGTGTTGAAGAGCCAGACCGTCCGACTCATCCTAGGACATGAGTAGCTTTTTTGGACTGCCTGGAAGTATAAACTTGTGTGAAGCTTTTTTTAAAGGTGATTGCCTGTTTAAGTTAATTTATGAATTTTTTATGGTTGAAATTTTAGGGGGTTGAAAACCCAGACTGCACGGCCAACCCAGGGGTTTGCGGCAGCAAGAACAAAAAATTTTAGAGGGTGTAGAAGTTTTATGGATGTACATTTTTCCAGGTTTGCAAGTTGGCTTTAAAATGATCCTAATGTACCGTGTATTTAACTACATTATCAAAATTCTACAAAATCTTATAAATTACATATTTCATTAAAGTGGTTGCATTTGCTTTCTTATATATATATTTTTTTGTGAAATCATTATTTTATATATATTTAAGTATATATAATTCTTATAATATAACTTTTATTTATACTTTTGTATAGAGAAAGTATCATTTTCCTTAAATTTTCCTTTAATTTGAGATTTTGAAAAATAAGCACATTTTAAGACCTGAACACATTTTATTTAAATACTTTTAGAAATATATCCATCCATATATATGTATTATGTCTGTGAGGTGTGGATACGATAATTTGAGAATGGTTGTTTGTACCATAATAAAATTTTATGTGTGGATACATTATGTTAAAACTAGAACAAGATAGCTATTTTAGTAATTTTAATGATTAAATTCAATTATTCAAAATTTAATATTTTCATAGCATTATTTCTTATGAAGATAATTCATAAAATAATTATAGTAGTATAGTCAAGGCTAGAAAATTATAGTTTGCATTATGCTATGGATGTAACGGGTATTAAAATAGCATATATTAATGCAGATAACTAACTCTAATTCATCAATGTAACAGACGTGTTGCCAATGTAAAAAAAAAAAGAAAAAAATCAAGAAATTTTTACAAAAAGTTTTAGAAGAATAACTTGAGAATGAAAGCTAATAATATTTTTTTATTCTAATGCTGATTTTGATAGACCTAAACAATATGGAATATAAATGCATAGAAAATTTAACTGGAGACTCTTACTTCAGTTAGTTTTTCAGACCTGTTGAAACAAAAAAAAACCATATCTACTTATTTTGAATCTATTGTAATTTGATGTGCACCATGACAATGTGCTAAAAACTTTAGTGCTAAATTTTATGGGAATCTTGCTGTCCCATTTCATTCATTTGTTTGGGGGTGCTAATCATTGGAAAGTGTAGATAAAAAAAAAACCAATACTCGTGAAAGCACATGTAATTATTTGCATATAGTTAAAACTATTGACAAGAAATCCTTTATGAAAAGTATGGGAGGTGGGTTTGTTAATTAGTTTTGGACTACATATTTTTTATAATTTTACTGTTTAAAATGTTTTTGAAAATTTGAGTTTAAAGGATAGCCAGAATTTTATATTTTTTCAATTTAGCTAAAAATCCTACTAATTTAAACAAGACCAAAGTAATTAGTAAATAAATACTTATGGGGAGTATAAGTCAATTAACAGTTTAGGGTTAATTAAATAGTATATCTGATTAACAATATAATTTAGGTATATGTTTACTCAGGCAAATAAAACTACAATAATCTATATATTTGATAAAATGAGGAAACAGCATTCCCAAATCATCTGATTGGCAAGTTAATTAATAGTTTCAATAATTTGATTGACAATTTAATAATTTGCTTGACAATTTAGTGGTTTTAGTAATTTTAGTCACACATAATAGGTCAAGATTAAAATAACTTTATTAAAAGTAGCATGTAATACAAAATTTATAGTCTCAACTGGTTTTGAAGGCAAAAATAGCCATTATTGTCGGGATACACAAAAGACATAAACTTCACTCATAAGAGGAAGATCGACGACTTATGCAAGAACAGCAAACGTGGTAAAAGCAGGTAAAGGGTGTTGTCAATAACGGGAGAAGAAAAAGGGAGTAAAAACAACCAGGAAGAAGTAACGAAGTAGAACATAACGAATGAACCGTAAAATACCAAAGAAGAAAGTAAACATCCAACAAAGAATGCTAATCACTTGTTCAGTTATTCATAAAAGCCTAAGTAAATTAACAAATTAAGTAAAGGATGAAAATATCCTAAATAAGAAGGAAGCAAATAAAATCGAAAAATTAATCTATAGATTTTCAAGTGGAACAGAAGAAAGGATAATTATCATTAATAAGGGATTTTGACTGAGAAACAATCGAGAAAGTCCAATTCAAAAATGTAATTAGAAGAAAAAACGATCTTAGAGAAAATTAAAAGCATGTTTAGTTTAAAGAATGTTCAGCAATTCCAGACTTAAAAACTTATTATTTAAAAACATGGTTCATGTGTTTCTTAATACAGATTTTCAGAGCTCTTTTTGTTTAACCAACATAACCAAGATTGCATTCACAAGGAAAGTGGCAAACCCCCAACACATTAACCACCTGCTTCCTCTGTGTTTGCTGTTCTTGCATCAGTCACCAATCTTTCTCTAGCGAGTGAAGGTTGCACTTCTTGTGTGTCTTGATCAAGAAGGCTGTTTTTGCCTTTGAAACTGGTCGATACTATTTATTTTGTATTATATGATACTTTTAACTAAGTTATTTTAATTTTATTCTTTAGCAGCAGTTTGAGCTGTATGCATAATAAGTCAAATTGGACCATCTTGTGCTGCACCTCATAAGCCTACCTGGCACACCCATCGAGGTAGTATATATGGAGAGAGCTTAAGTGTTGCAACCATCGTTAAAGATAAAGGCAGGTGTTGTACAGACGAATTTCCCGAGAACGTGTTTTCTCCCGATTGTGACCCTATACATTTCAATGGCGATTTCAGATCTAGAGCGTACTTGAGAAATATAAATGGTAAAATAATGGTTATGTACTGTTGTACTTAGGGCTGAAAGTAAAAGCATGTAAAAGGAGGGCTTTACTCTTTTCATGGATAAGATTTGTTTTCATTATATATCTTACAAGTACAGTTAAAAAGTAATTTTGCTAGATTTTACATGGTGCATTTCATTTGGCTATTAATTTCATTGCTTTTAATGCTGTGTAATTAGAAGTTTTGCTTTATTTTTGGTGTTTGTGATATTGCAAAAGACTTATAATGTCATTCTAACACTTTAAAAAAACAGAGTACTTTGCTGATAGTTATAGAGTTATTTTTGGTATCCTCGTATGTTTTCCCTTCGAGGTAGAACTTGGCGTGGTTGGCGACTCGCAAGATTTAGTAGATAGGGAAGAAAAATAAGAGTTGAGAGTGACGTGTCGTATGATAAAATTTTACGTTCATAATAAAATATAATAATAGTTTACATTCATTGAAAATGTCAGTTAGATTTTACATCATAACTTTTCAGTGCATTTTATATAAAGATATATGAGCATAATCTCATTTCTAGTTCAGAGTAAATCGTACTTAATAAGTATTACTAGTTAGCATGGACACCCATAGGGGAAGACAAGGGGGCACTTCAAAATCACAAAGGCGGACATCAAACTAGTCGATGTTGTTAATCTTATCCTTGAATCCCTCCGGATAAATTCTGTAGGTACCGATGCTGGTTAGAATTAATTTCATATAAACATCTCGATTAAAAAGGTATATTTTATCCCATTCACAAATTAAAAATCCATGGATGTATCACCAAACTCCCAATGTTTTAAAGAAGTATTTTGGTGTAACACTCTTATTTAGTTTGGCGAGGTAGCCCAGTGGTTAGCACGCAGGAATTGCACTCGGTAGGCCCGGGTTCGATTCCCTTCGCTGCTAAAACTGCCGACGTGTTCACGCGAAGTACAATCATGTTAAACATGTGGGTCCATAGGTTCTTCCGAGAGGTTGGTGGAAGAGGGAAGGAGGGTACGGTCTCTGTGGATGTCTCCCCCACTGGGTTCCGGTCTAAATTGAGTGGCTCTTCCCGGCCGTCCAAACAGTTACCTTAACACCTTTCTGGTAGTTTTGACGGTCTGGGTCTCAACAACAACAACTCTTGTTTAGTTCTCGAGAAAGAAATATGCCTTGCCCAAAGAAGTATTTGAATCACCGACTTCTTGATCATGCGTTAGCAATATATTAAATGAGCAATCTTAACTCTAAAATAACCTCACATTCTCCATCATAATTTAAGTAATAGGCTTCATTATCTAGAAACAGCTCTACCAATATAAATATTTTTACTTACATCATACATTTTTACTTACATACTTTACATTACAAATGCAGAAGCATTTAATAAGAAAATAACTCTATTTAAAAGTCATTAAAACTTTATTCTGCACATGGCTTTAATTATAATTTTGGTCCTAATGCTTTAGTTGTTTTTAAAATTTTTAGAAATAGTTTGGGATAGATTGATCTGCAATTTTTACTAGTTTTAAATACAAGTTTTTAATATTACAAGTTTTTAATATTTAATATGTACAACATTTAATATTTTTATGCCACATTGAGTTAGCCCACTGTAATTGTGCTTACGGTCTATTTAATTCTGGATGCAAATTTAACAATATGTATTTAAAGCATTTTTTAACCGAATTATTAGCAACCAAATCTCTGAAACTATTATAATGAAATACGATTTTTATATCTTGTGCCATAATATTTTATAATCTTATTTATTTGCTATACTTTATAGAAAAATATTTTTAAAAAATTTCCAAATTCTATATCAGTTAAACATGCAAAAACCTTCTGAATACATTTTGAAAATTTAAAAATCATGGCTATTTCAATAGAGCCCCTATTTATGAATTTAGACATAATTTTGTGTTTTATTCTGAAATGTCATTTTATAAACAAAAAAAAAATATATATATAAATAAAGTCAAATATTTTATTATTGCAAATATTACATTGATTTATATTTGACAGTACGCTTACAATATATTAAAATAAATTAGATGTAAAAATGACTCAGTCGTATTATGCCTCAAAGCATATATGGATACTGCTAACTCAACTTTCAAAGATAAAAGTGGAGAATTCTACATTTTACGCAAGCATGCATACTATTTTTCCATATACTTTTTAATTATTTTTAAATATATTATGCATATTCTTCAATTTGTATACTTGTAATCTATTTCATATCATATTTTATTTTCAAATGCTTTGTAGTTCAATTTGTTTTACGGAATTAAGTTCATTAACAAAATTTTTCTTTAGTAATAAAATTTTTTGGTAATAAAATATTCTAATCCTATTTCGTATTTTTCTTCATATTCTTTAAAATCCTATAACGTATAACATGTATAACAACTTCCCGTTCCCCCTCATCCTTTAGAAGTTAAAAAAAAAAATAGAAGGTACACTACACAGTTTAGGCGATAAATCGCCAAATCATGAATTTTCTTCTCTTTCTCGACCAACTACACCTGCTGTATGTTTGACCATGTTAATAACATGGGGAAGATGGACCACCCTCCCTCCATATATACTAACTCGTTGGGTACACCATGCATTGCACCGAGCATCACTGTTATAGTACTGTGATTATTTGTATTGAATGAAATAAAGGTGGGTGGCTCAAAAAGAGCCCAGCACATCGACCAGAGGTCTATTGTACTATCCCAAAAAGAAAACGAAGATCCCTAAGAAAAAAGACCAGTAGCCGATGCGAAAATAAGCAGGCACTTGACAGGAATGTCGTTCAGCTCCCAGGGTTCAATCACATGACGACCAATGTGTTCGAATCTGTGAGCAGAGTAGGCCTCACATCCACATAGAATGTGAGCTGCAGTTTCTTCGCTGTAATTGCAGCCTCTGCAAAGCGAATCCTTGGAGACACCCATGATATTAAGATGTCTCTTGAGGGTGCAGTGCCCAGTAAGGAGCCCAACAGCTCTCCTGATGCCAGTTCTACTGAGCCTGAAAAGTTCCTTTTGACGTGTACTAGGGCAATTGCAGTTGAGGATTATTTGTATTAAAGTGTACACGTTTTGTTGTTTTAACACTGCTCTGCACTTTTTAAAAAAGGATTTTGTTTTGACTAGGGTTTCGTATTAGTTGTGATCATCTTAAGTCAGTTCAACTGTATTTCAACTTTTATCTCAAGAGACTTCATTGATAGCCATATTAAAATTGTCAGTTGTAATTATACCACTCATAAGTACTGTAAAATTTGTTAAAGAACTGATTTTAATTCAAGATGCCACTTTATTATTTCTGGTATATGTGACAGCAATGTTGAAAATATACTATTTGTAAGCTTTAATTCACTTCATCTAGTGCATTTCATTGGTACTTTCTATATCAACTAATTCAATGCTGGCTAATTTAGTTTCAGATACCCATATATATTAACTACAGGTATTAATTTTAGTCATATGGATTGTGTTTTTGATTGTTTAAATATATAAATTACAATGAAGCCTCTAAATAGCAGATATCCCCAAGTAACACAAAAATTCATGACCCAGTGCAGTAGGTGTCTGTTATTGAAAGGTTCTAATGTATATATTTTATACAATATAAAATTGTGTATTTCTTAAGATAATTATGTTTTTCATATATAGTATTCTAGATGATCTCTATTTCTTAAAATT
This sequence comes from Amaurobius ferox, assembly GCA_951213105.1. Classification (NCBI taxonomy): domain Eukaryota; kingdom Metazoa; phylum Arthropoda; class Arachnida; order Araneae; family Amaurobiidae; genus Amaurobius; species Amaurobius ferox. The sequence goes on along the minus strand of OX578143.1, from coordinate 127,509,745 downwards.
TTAGCTATTGCAAATAATTCAGTTGGTACTAAAAATAACTGCTGTTTACAATATTTCTGATTTTAAAAGATATCCAATTTAAAATATTCTATATTGAAACAAAGCTAAAAATTTTGCTGTGTTAAATTAGCCATAGAATTAAAACAGGCACAGAATGCAAATAGTATAGAAATATCAGTGATAAGTCTGTGTTAAGAATAGTTCCTTCCGGTGTTAAATATGTAGCAAATTTTGCAGGTACTTTTAGACACAATACAAATCATGATCTTTCTTTGCTCTATATTTAATCACAACATACTTTTTCTCTTCTGTTTTTAAATATTTAGACTTATTCTCAGATAATTATTTCATATGGCAATTTTTTTATAAATTATATTATTGTTTTAATGCACTCTGAAAGTTTGCAGCTAATTTTGTTTCAATGTTTATGTATACAGATACTTTTCATTTCTTCTAAACTCTGCTGTGTTAATTTGACTATTTGGGTAGAGTATTAGAAGTTTGAAATAAATTGTTAAAATTAGCTAAAGTTATGACCAAGTTCTATTGTAAGTTTCAAATTAATCCCAATTATTAAGTTTACTGTTTGTTTTGACTTCCTTACATATTTAAGTGATAGTAATTTAACACGTCTAGTGCAATATTGTATTTATTGTGTAAATAACTGACACAAACATGACTTTTACTAACAGGTTATGATGACTACTAACCACTAATGGGTGTTGGTATTGATTTCAATGTGTTCTCTAGCTTAGTAAACATTTCTGTATCCATGCAGGTCCAAAAAGAGTCCTGGGTTTTGCCTGATGGTACTCGTGTCCAGAAAATATGCCACACTATTGGTAGGTGTAGAAAGACATCTTTTCCGTTTCTCCCAAACTCTGTGGGGACACCCGATATCATTGAGATCCGATGTAATATTGAAGTGCACGAACAGGCACAGGACAGTGAGGACCTGTTTTATAATGATGACATTGACAATGAGGTTTATCAGACTAGTACAGATAATTCAGATCCAATTGACTTGGTGTCCAGTACAGCTGTGAAGTTGTTCTCCGATGCAGACACGGAATATCATTTTAGTAGATTTGCCGGTGATCATGTTGAAATTCACTATACCTTTGATGAGAGTGTAAGTGATACTTTTTGTCGGCCGGTTCCCATCCAGAGCTACCTTGTCCCTGAGGATAAAAATGTATGTAGTGCAGCTATAACTGTTGTAAATAATGGCACATGATATTTTGTAATTTATGTCTCCATTTTTCAATTAAAGGTGACATACCTTTTAAGTGATATTGGTAAAAGCAGTTTGTTAGACTGCAGTCTAAAGATTTGCTTTTAAACTATTTAAAATGAAATGAATATCAGGGGTTATTCATATACCATTTCACCTTAAAAAAGTAATTTCTATTAATCATAATACAAATTTGATGTGGGTTGTCAGTTGTGTCCCAATGAATGTTCTGATAGGGGTGTCAATGTGTGACTAGTCAAGAAAGTTGGTAAATGGACGATTATGCTTTATTGCTATGTGTTGTGACATAACTGTAAGCTATTGCAAAGTGCCCAAAAGCAAAGCAAGCTTCCACATCAAATTATTGTAACAATTGTGGCAAATATTTTATGAAAATTTTCAATCATATTTTTATTTTATTTTTATATACTTTTCTTTTCTTTTCTGTCCTACTCATCTCAATGCTGAAGATTTTGTTTTGATGTTTTCATATTATCAAATGATGCAAATGAATTACATTATTTTGAAAAAATTGAATCTACTGTCTTCAAAGTAAATACACTTCTTTTTTCATGTAGAAGTACCTGGTAAACTACAGGAGATTCCCACCTTGCAAGTTCTTTGTTAAGTATCAGTAAAATTTGAAATTTGGGCATTTATTGCAATAAAAGAATGCTAAATTTTCATAAATACTGCATTTCAAACCATGGACATAATAAGCAAAAAACACTTTATGCAAAGAATAAGGAAAATTTGAACAACATATTTAAGCACAAATAGAATAACAATGTTATTCTACTATTTGTGCTTAACTATGTTGCTCAAGTTTTCCTCATATGCATAATTGTTCACATTTCCACTGTTATATACAGTCATACTTCGGACTTTCGTACTTTTGATTTATGTGCACTTTGTATTGGAACCATGCCTCGAACTTTCAGTAGGTGCTTCCAAGTTACATGCACTCTACGCCTGTTGTGTACAATGATGCTCGCACTGCACTTTACTACTGCATACCTGTTTCATTAGATTTCTTTCTAAGACACTTTTACTTCACATGTCTTTGTGCTTGGCTGTTTTTCTTTGTGATTAAATTAATATTAAAGTGATTTTAATTTTTATTTCAGTGTTTTCTTGTAATTATAATAGTAATTAAGTTAATAATAGCACATATAATTTTAGACAAAAGTAGAAGGGTATTATGTGCATTGACATCTCGTGTTATTTTCATTGAGTATCTGCTAGGTGTAATTTAATGTTACAGTGTTATAACTTTTATGTTAGTGTTTTTTATACTTGGAAAGAGCTTATTAAAAATGGCAGATAAAATGCAATTGCATATTCAAATAAAGCCATCATTATTTTACTTGCATATGCTTTACTTACATCAGTTGTGTATGAATTTGATGACTCTGAGCAGTTATGTATGCATATGACGAATGTAGTGAATTATGCGCATTGGTGGTAAAAAGAAAATTACATATCACTTTGCCTTACAGACAAGCACCTTAACCTAATGTACCGTTAGTCCGAGGCATGATTGAAAATGGCAGTGAAATTACTAAACCGATAGCCGCAATTGTCATAATTTTCTGCACACTCTAGGAATAAACGAACTTGTACAGTTGGGAATTATTATATTAGTTGGTTTTTTTAATACAGTTATTATTTATCTATTTACAGGGTTAGCTTTATAGTGGAATGCCTTTTTATTACAGTCAGAATAATGGGCATGAAGTTTTTGTTGAGTATAAATCATGACAGAAAATGATGAAATATCTGAATTTACCCCTTTGCTCTCTTATGCATGTTATTTTTTAATATTTTTTCTTTTAGCACTAGATAAAGGACATTTCATCATTTATTTTTTTACCTGAATATCTTCCTTTTCAAACTACTATAAATACATCTAAAATACAAAAATACAAAATATTGTTAATAAAATAAATTGGAATTTGAATCAAAATATTCAAATAATTAAAATGCATCATTTTAAAATAGTAATTAACTATTAATAGTATATAATTATTCATACTTATTGCTTGTGACTACATGTAATATTAAAAAAAAAGTTTTAAAAGTAAAAATATGTGACATAATGTATAAGTAACCCCTTGACAGTTTTATATAGTAGAGTGCTGATTATCCATAATCAGGCTATGAAAAATCAATTATTTGATATCAATTTTCTCCAAATTGTTCAGCATTTAAATTTAGTATTGTAATCAATAAAAAAGGAATGAATTAACATTTTTGTCATTAATAAAAGTACCCAAATGCAGAATAAACTTTTAAAATCCAATACAAACCAATCTTTTGACTTGATAGTTTACCCCCCCCCCCCCCCCCCCCACACACACACACACACATGCACAAAAGAAAAAAAAAATTCCCATCAGTAATTCATTGTCTATTTAATAATTTGTCTAAATATTTTTACAAAAGTAGTAAAATTATTTTTAACAATGCTTTGTGAGTAATTTTATCTCTACATTTTAAAACTTTTCTTATTTGTCAAAATCCACTATTAGATGATCTGATGTTGTTCACGTGGCTCTCTTTACAAGTTAACACATTTAGATATGGTGGAGAAAGAACAACACACAAATTAGAGCTTTTGTTGATTTATATATAGAGCTTTTGTTAATTTATACTCTGAAGTTATGAGTCCTTAGAGTGAAACATCTGGAAAAAGAACTGGCCTTTTAACAGATGAAAAATTCTTAAGCTGCTATAGTAACAAAGGCTTAAATCTGCTAAAAATTAAAATCATAACATACAACAGCTACTGAAAAAAAGAAATCCATCATGTGTCCCAACTGCCTGAATTCTTCCAGAGGGCTGGCTCTCATGCTTTTTGACTTAATTCTACAATGACCATTTTGCATCTAATTTTGCAACAAACATACCTGTTTCTTTTATATGAAGTTCTGTGTAAATAAAATAAATTCTAATCCCACTGTTATGATCTACAAAATGTACATAAAAATTTTTTGACTGTTATAAAAACTAAAAAAGTTTGATAAATTCTTACCTATTTATGGTAGAGCTTTCAAAATACAAGTAAATGCACAGGAGGACCAACTAGTGGTACATAAAATAAATAAGATTTTAACCTCAAACCCGATTTTAAAAATTAAGGTGTTCCAATGTGGGCTGTGTCTCAGGGTTCTACACTCACCTGTATTATGTATCGTATGGAAAGTAAAGATATTGGTTTTCTAAATTAGCGAAACCCCATTTACTTCAGATAATCAGTGCTCTATTGTATATTGCTTTCATTTCAGTTCTGTACTTTTCATAATATGTGGTATCACTACATACCTATAGAGAAGCTGTATTTCATGTTTATAATTTATTAAGTGATGTGGTATGAAGTAAATTTGTGACTTGTTATTTCTTGATACCTGTGTAAAGTTTATTTTCACCCTTTGTAATTAATTGGGTAGCTCATTAACACTGCCTTCTCATAAGTATCATAATAGTATGTTTGACTGGTATTTAAACAGAGTTGCCACCTGCTCAGTTCTTCTAACTCAAAGATAAAGGGTTTCTACATAGTTTACAGGATATTTCAGAATTTCATGGGCAAGGATTTACCTTGTCAGTGGTTATTCACTGATTTATATATCCAATTAGAAAAATCATCAGAAAGAACAATTGCATTATGTCAGGGCATTTTGTTGCAAGGGAGTGGGATTAGCAAAAAGTGGAATCTTAATTTTTATATGGTCCCCGGTGAAAAAAGTTGTATTAGAAAAGGTACACATAGTACACTGAAGCTGACCCTACCTTTCTGATTTAAAAACTTGCTGAGATATTAGGATGATAATTTTAGAAATTTTGAACATTTCAGACTTGCAGAAAATTTGTTTTACTGCCGTTTCTGTCTATTATTGAGTCGACTGCAAATTATGATATTTGTATTAAAACATCTTGATTATGAATTTCCTTGAAAAACCGACATGTCAACACTTCGATTAGTTCTTATACAATTATCCGGTAAACTGACAGTTGATTTGGTTAACTGGTTGCTAAAATTTATGCCTGGTTAACCAAAAAAGGATATAAGGTAAAAATTTTAATATTTTTTCATGATCATTTGAACAAATATCATGGAAGTTTGGGAGTTTATATATATATATATATATATATATATATATATATATATATATATACTTTCTGAATAAAAGCATGTACTTGAAAAAATAATGACTACACACATTTCTAGGGCATTAATTTTAATCCCTTACATGTCAAAAGCTTCTACATAACTGCAGACATTTGTGTTAAAGCTTTTCTTTAGCCCATTGCTTTCTTGAAGGGAGATAATAGTAACTTCTTGATGCTTGCCATTATTTTTTATATATGAGCTTTAAGGAAGTGCTATCAAGGTTACTGTATGTACTCATGGTAACATAAATATCTGGCATTGTCTGGGATAGTACTGTTATAAAATTAAAACAGTACAAAATGATACATATTTTAGCCATAAACCTGCTCCCAATTAAACCTAATAAACCGGTAAAAAGTATGTAAATTATTTTAATCATTTTAGAGTCACAAGCTGTCATTACAAACAGACTGGATATGCATAAGAAAAAAAAAAGCTTATATGTCAAATATTCCTTAAACCCAGTTTCATTGCCTGATAGAAGTTTCACATAATTAGATCGTGTATTTAAGGTGATATTTAGTCTGGAAATGTATTTTGGGATCTTTAATTTTGTGTGTTCCAGCAGTACAAAATCAGAAATATTTTTAGCCATAAACCTGCTCATTAAACTTAACAAAGCTGTGAAAAAAAATAGATAATAACGTAAATCTATTGAACTATTCGTGTGTTATAAGTAGTCATAACAGGCAGACAGACAAATACAGGTAACTCCTTGTTATTTCCAGAAAGATAAAACTTGCATGAGAATATTCACTGGACTTAACCTCATTGCCTGAAATAAAAATTAATCAAAATCCTTTGAGTGGATCAGGAGATATTTAAATTTGAAGAGTGTATTAAAATTTTCCCCCTTTTGTATAATAGATAAGCTACCCCCCCCCCCCCCCCCCCCCCCACACACACACACACTCTGAATAGATGAACATTCACCGAAACACATAACCCACAGATAAGTCAACCCTTAAATTTTCTGATTGCTAAATTTTAAAAAGTTTGTAAAAAAGTGAGTTTGAAGCAATATTTTATTGCAATGCAGCATACCACATTAGTAACACATTTCTGTACTGAACGGCCAAATAATTTCTGAAAGTTTGCACATTTTTTATGTAGACTAATTTTTTTGTCATTCTTGTACTTATTTTGGTTGATACAGAAATCACAAGAGCAGTGATGCAATTTTCTTCAACCTGTCAACCATTTTAACTTCCATGTTGCATTCTAAGTCAACCACTTTTATTTTTGGATTTCACTACTCATCTCATCAAATTGCACATTTTTCTAAATACAACAACAACACTTTACACATACATTACACAATAACTGTAGTTTTAGTTAGAATTGCTGCTTCACCTCTAATTTTATGTGTCTGCCATCACAGAAGTAACATTCACTGCTCGATAGGAGATGCTATTAAAGATTAAAGTTAATCATGGTCCTCTATTGTAGAGAATGAGGATTACAATGCTGACTTACAGCAGTCGAAAAGAATACTTTTATTTAATTTTGAAAAGTATGCTGCTTGCTAAACCTCAAAATTGCCGTATTTTGTTGTATTTTCTATATCGAGCAGAGTTTATTCAGAATTGTAAATGTTAGTACCCTATAAATTATACTATATTTTACCACTTTTTGTACCATTTTTAAACATAATATTTGTATATAACTTTTTAATATTTACTTGGAGAAAGCAGGCATAAGAAAAATTAGGTGACTACAATTGTTTCAAGGTCATTATGAGCCCTCTTCCTCTATTCAAGAACAATGCTAATTCTTCCTCAGAGCAACTTTATAAATGCTAAGATGCAACTTCTCTTAACAAACTTTAAGATACAACTGCTTTTGGAAAATTATATTTTAGGGTTTGTTACGAACACACTGTTCTTAACATGATAAAGAGGGCTTATAATGCCCTCAAAATAATTGTATTCACCTAATTTTCCTTATGCCTGCTTTTTTCAAGGAAGTATTAGACAGTTATATTCTCACAAGCAACAGCTTTATTATTTGTGATAATTATGTTTGTATAACGATGTTTGAAAAAAATTGAAAACCTTTTCCTGGTTCATTAATTTTGAAAAACAATAGGCCTATGATGCTCATTGATTAATTGTACCAAATTGAATTTGATTTGCTCCATTTTTTTTTTTTTTTTTAAAGATATTGTGGCCCTAGGCTTGTAGACATCATTGATAAAATGGTTTAAACATATTCAGAGTTGCTTAAAACTAGTAAGTGCATCAAAATGTCAGCATCTAATTTTTGACCTACTTGCAATATTATTACATACTATATGTTGTAAGGAAAATTATAAATATAGTAATTCTACAAAATGCAATAAAGTGTGGAATTTGCTATGTGCAAGTTGTGTATATTTATTCATCTATGGATAAGCTGACTATTTTTTATTTGAATGTTATTTTTATCAAAATTATTTTAGCATTTATGCGTGTATATATGATACTTAACACCTTTAAAGTGGTCATATCTGGGATTAGTATCTTTTGTTACATCTTAAATCTAAGATCATAGGTGCTACTATATATAATCTTTAAAAATATATTCACTTACTGTTTGAGGAATAATATTTGAATTATTTTAATATTGAATATGTGATGTAATATATTTAGGATGAAGCATTAAGATTGAACATTTCTTTTTTAAAGGCCAAGTACTTGATTATTCAATTATTCATCTATATTAGAGGCCAAAGCATGAACCATTTTGATGCAAGAACATGTTGCCCCAGTGCACCACATCAGGTGGATTACAATACATCCTTGAACCACCCAATTTAGATTAGAATCCAGTGGGGGTAGCAAATACAGGAACCATGCCACCCTTCCCTTAACCCATCACATTTTTGAAAGATTTTCGAACCTATAGATTATTGGGCCCATATTTTGCATAGATGCGACGATAGTTTTGGGCTTTGTCAAAGATTAAACATGAGATTATTTCATTTGATCTTCCTGCCATAAACAATGTGTCTATCCAGTCTCTCATGACTGAATGCAGTGTTGTGTTTTCCATCTGGAAAGATTTTCTGAAAGTAGATCAGGTTTTTGAAAACGTGAGATTAAAAATAAGAATTAATTTTTTCTGATGTACTTCTGCATAATATTGCATTTCATAATATACCAGGGCTCCTGAACGTCCTTGAAAGTGCTAATTATTAATTGCATTTTCAAGGGCCCTTGAAAATGCTTGAATTTTACAGTAGGTGCTTGAATGTCCTTGATTTTTGTTTTCTCATTACAAGCTTTCAATTTTGTCATCACATTTTGTTTTGTCACATTTTATTATTTTATTTAAGTGAATTGGCATTACCATTCTAAATTAAGTGATATCTCATGCATATTTTTGTGCAAGTCCTATTTTTTCATTTAATTGTTAAACATTGCTTTTGCAAAATTTGACTAAATTTTTTTATTTCATAAAAATGTTTTAATTGCTGTTACAAAATTAATTACATGTTTGATATATGTGTAAGAAAAATTTAATTATTGTGTTGCATAAATTTAACAGAAACAAGTAAAATATATGGCCCTTAAAAAAAAAATTTTAGTTCTTGAAAGTCCTTGGAAAAGTGTTTAGTTTTTAGTTCTGGAAAACTGTGGGAACATTGTATAATTCACAGACCAGAAGGAATAATTAATAAACTTGGGACCCCAAAAAATATGTCAAAACACAGACAGGTGGCAGCTCTATATTTAATTATGATTTTGCATAAATCATTCTAAGTGTGATTTTTTTTTAGCAAACTGTGAATATTGATTTAATAGGGTGCTTTTCAATGGCATCATAATGTATGGGTGTGTTTCTTTTTATGTTTTAGAGTTTATTTATGAGTTATGCTTTTAATGTTTGATAAAATTTCTGTTTTCATCTGTGAATGAGTTGAATATTTGTAGATGATAAATTTTAATAAGACTGCAGCCTTTAACTATTTATAAGTCATCTAAATACTTTGTTCATTTCTATTTAATTACAATTAGCATATTTTAGATTATATAAATGTGTGTATACAGCAGGAAAAATATATATTTCAAATTTGCTTACGTGAAGTAAATGACAAATAGTTGTTTTTCTTTATAAAGTGAATCCTTGTTACTACATTTTGTAAAAGCAGTAATAAGTAAAAAAAATAAGAATAAATATAACTAGTAAAAAATCGAAAATTTTATGAAGTATAATGACATGTATAATAACAGGATTAAAATATGATACTTTTGTTAACTTTAAATATCATCATACAACTTTGTATTGAAAACCAAAATCCATTTTCCTTTACATGTCGATAGTGCTATCTTATTTTAAATATATACTTAAATTAAATAACAATGCTACTCACCTGCAATTAATCTTTTTAAAATAACTTTAAAGTTAGTTTTTCATATGGCAATGCATCCAAATGTTGCCATTCAGATGTAAAATGTTAAAATCCCCAATTGTTCTTTCATAAGATATAGATTTTTTGCACTGTATTTTTATCTACTTTTTTCAACTGAAGCTGTTCCTCATTGTGGTTCACCTTTGTTGTAGTGTTGTTGTTGAGACCCAGACCATCTGATCTACCAGAAGGGTGTAAGGTAACCGTTACCTTTGTTGTAGTGTGTAAAATGTTTTTAGACCAGTTTGGAAAATTAAGAGCTACATTGTTTTTTTATCTATAAAATTTTTGCCAATGAAATGCTTTTGGCTGTGCTGTGAATGATGAATAGCGAAAGAAAATTAGTTTGTACATTATATCAAATAAAAATTCAAATTACAAGATGTTATGGGGAACAAATGATAGCACAAATTTTATAGTTTTTATTTTTATGTTTAATTAATTTTATTGTTGTTTAATATTTAGTTTTGTGATTTGATCATTTTTGGAGTAGTAAATTCACAAAATATTTTTTATGCTTATTCGATTTTTAGTTTTTAATGCACAAATAATTTTAACAAATGTTTAGATTTTATAATGATATTTTAACATAAAATTTGAGTATTTTTTAAGTTTGATTAAAAAATGATAAATTTTGTTTCTGGGGAAGGGCGTTCTTACAATCCATATTATTGTAAATAATAAGAATTTAATATTTTACTTTTTGCTTATGTAAAGGAGATGTATAACATTGAAACTATGGTTAATTAATTCCTGTGTAAATTAAAATATCTTCCTCTATGAACCAAAAGACTATATTTCCTGACCTTAATATTTAATGTTAATGTCTATGAGATTAGGTATTAAATAATAATTATATATTTTTTATATTTTCTATATAGATTATCTAGAAATATCAGATGCATTTACATTTCTACCCCTATTTATTTAATGTGCTCTTTTGTATTTAGTTGTCATTCTGCAGGTTTTTACAGGGTCCCATGTCTTTGTACCCTTGTCATTATTTTCTTTTACCTAAGGATTTTTATTGACTATTAATTTTAACTAATTTATTGGCCATAAATAATTTCTTACCAAAATGTTGTTCCATATAAGTTTAAATGTCAATATGTTGTGAATAGAAATTTATGAGCTGGTTACATGTAATTTTTTAGATTGTCTTGTTTGGTCTAAGTTTTGTCTAAACTCTGTGTTAAATTATTTTGCAGATGGATCAAAATTTAATAAGTATAATTGATATTCTTGTGATCGAAAATGTGCTTAAACTAAATTTTGTCATTTTGTGAATTGGTGAATTTAATTAAACTGTATTTGGCAAACATGCAGGATTCATGGGAAAGCCCTTAAATACCCCAAAACTTTGCAAGGAAAGGTGCAGGCCACATTAGACCCAATTAAATAAAAGTGACTGCAGTGCTCCTAGCTGAGAATTTTAAAAAGCTAAAATAATGAACTCGACAAAAAAAGCTAATTACAAAATTGCAGAGCATTGTCTTAGTAGAAATTGATAATATAATTGTCACAGAAGACATTTAACTCACTGTAGCTACTGGCAAATAGCTTTCATTTTCAGAAATGCTCAAATAAACAACACGTTCAGGAACAGAAATCTAATGTACAGTCTGTTCAAAAGGCCTTCCTTTAGCAGCAATGCACATTTGAATTTGAGAAAATACGTTATTGCATACTTTGACAAGCATTGCAGGTGTCACTGTGTTACAGTCCCTGATTATACATTTTTTTTACAGATTTTTATTGTCATGCATTTTGTGTGTTCCTGGTGTCTATACCTACTCAGATAATCCTGTACAACTTTGTAATTGACATTTTCCTTCTATCTCATATTGTTCACTATCCTAACTTTTTAAATTCTTTGCTGGGGGTTGTTGCAGCCCCTTTTATTATATTGGGCATGGTCACTTTATTATAGATAGACCTAACATGTTTACTCATGGACTTTTCCTTACAAAGTTATTAGGGTGCATAAGGACTTTCCTAGGAACCCTATATATCAATACGTATCTTATGCTTTATCTATATAGCATATCTACTTAAAGGAAACACACCCAGTAAATTATGTTAAAATATTCCATTGTTTTGTATGAATGGTGTAATGTTTCTTTGTAAATAGGTCTGAGTGTATAATTGTTATTTAAAATTTCCAGATTTGTTGTATGTGCTCTATATACTTATTTTTACTACTGTTACAAGTAAGGAAACTGAATAAAATTCATTTCTTAATTCCTAATTTTGTTTATTGATTGGATATTTCCAGTTGCTACACTGTAATGAATATTCACATTAGTCAACAAAGGGCATTAGCTAATATCCTAAAACATAGTTGGAGTTATAGGGGGGGGGGGGGATATTGGAAGGTGTTTACGCACCTCCTAGAAATTTCTTAAATTTATTTTGGTGTTATCCACTGCAACTGAAATCATAAGTGCAGATAACACCTCCTAAATATAGTTGCAGGTGAAGGTACTAGGTCATAAAGGCTGCTTGGGTCACAAGGAATAGGCATACTCTGGAGTTCAAAGCACAGAAACTGCTGTGTAAATTTGCTTGTTATAGGTTAAGTTAAAAATTTACTAAAATCTCTCGATTTAAAATTTCGATGATGTATTATTATTCGTCTCTTTCAATATTTCAATACTTCAGTGAGGAATTTATTTGATATTATTTACCTCCATGAATTGTTACGTGTAATTGAAAGTGAAATTCCATTTGCAAGTCATAGAACTAAAAATTAAAAGCTGATGTGTGAAGTAAATGGTGAATTGTGGATAAAATCTAATTAATCTGTTCTTTTAAATGGATATTTGTTAAATATTTTAGCCAGAAGATTTGGGTGAGTTTTTAATTTTCAAAATTTAGAATATTTTTATGTTCTTAAAAATTGTATATCCTTGACAACACTATTAACTGCATATAAAAGTGATATCATGTTTCATATCTTTCATTCATAATTAATATTTTTTGAAATATTTTCTAACATATATTGGTTTTTAATGTTCCTCAATTAAATTCTTATTCAAATTTGAGTTATTTTACAATAACTTTTTATTTTAAGTACTCTTAATTAAATAATTGTAAATGCTTCTCACCTACTTCAGTTGTTTATTTGAAAAAATAAGCATTCCGACACATTCAGGTTCTAGTCTGCTTTTTTTCTTCTTTACCACAAATTAAACTAGAGGTGTTGAAGAGTTGCTCTAAAAAACTGTTGACTGTTACATGATTAAATATTTTAATGACAATTCCTTCAAGCGAGGATGCATATTGTTCTTTTTCCAGTAGTCGATAATGTGTTCACTTATTGGAAGCAATCTTTCTCCTCACTTTCAAATTTGTTCTTGAGTAGACTATTAGAAACCAACACGAGATTTGTGGTACATCTTGGCACGGCATTCGAACTTCCTTTAATGACGTTATATTCGAGATCTCGAATACTTTCTAATATTCTCCCATCTTTACTATTTTTCTCGTTAAACTAAAATAACTTATTTTATTTATTCCTTATTACACTTACCAAAATTCATAGATTATATTTGATACTTGAAATTAATATTAACACAAGTAACTCACAAGACTGTTTCAACATCTTTATTGACACATTTTTCAGCAACAAAATTTATGTACAATAAATCAGATTTGTTTGGACTAGATAACTCACAGTCTAATTTGACTAGCTTGGTTTTTAACAGTGGACTGAATGTTGCAAGCATCTGATCCAGTCGAATATATTAGAATGAATGAACATAATTTGCTTCTACATTCTTCTTATTCTTATCACATTTTAAATAAACAGTTAAAACATGTGCTTTCTGCTGTATTAGGAACATATTTTAGATGAAAGAAATGAAAACTTCATTTTAGTGTGAGTTCTTTTAATAGTTTTGATTATGCTGAGTTTCATTTCACCTGAGTGATGAAGTATGGAATTCTATGAGATTAGCAGGGGGGGGGGGGGGGAATAAGTGAGATTTTATAAGTGAGACTATTTCTCTTATTTCAAACTAGTTTTCACTTGCCTAGTTTAGAATAAAAAAGTAATTATCTGGTTCGAAGTAATTTTGCATTATTTTTACCAAATAAAGTCAATGAGAATGAAAAGTGGGCACATTTTTTCAGTATGTAGACAGATGAAAGTTACTTTTGACATGAGTTGTGAATTTTCAAGGAGCAATCCAAATGTTGGGGGTTATCAATTTATTTCAGACATCTTTAATATGAAGTATCTGTGAATTAGTAATATGATAATTTGCAGTGCTAAATAAAAAAAAATTGCAAACAAGTTTGCATTTGTGTTTGAAAGTGGGTATTTGAATTCACCACTGCGAAATGTATATGCTGTTGCCTGTTTGCCATCAGAGCTCTAAAGAGAATAAACTACGATACTTGCAGCAAGCGATCTTTTTTTATAAGCAGTCACAGTTAACGATAGTAGAATAGATAATAGCCACTTTTTTTGCATACCATAAACCACATTTTTTCATGACCCATTATTAAGTAAAAATAAAATATCTATTCCCTCCTAATGCAATCAACTGTGCCCCATAATGCCAAGCTATGTAGGTAGGATTGGAGCAAAATAAGTTTATTAAAATTATGCCCACTTACTTCCCTTGAATCCAACAAAATAAAATGAACTTCCATTTTGACTCCATATCACATATTTTTTGTTTACCGTATGTTGTGACATATGCTTACATATATAATTTGAAACATATAACTATAAGATTGAGAAAGTTCGAATTATGAGTTTATAATATCAATCTGCCCTTTATTTCAGAATTTTTATCTCCGCTATCTGAGAATTCTAACATCATACGCCCACGCAATTTGGGAATTTTTACTTATCAAGGATATCAATAACGTTGGACTATTTTGAAGAAAAATGGTGTCTTGCTAGCAAATTGCAAATAATTAAAATTCTTTGAAAATTTTATGAACATAGCTTTTATTTCAGATCTATACCTTCCATTTAGGACAATTTGTATAGCAAAAATTTACATTTTGAATCTTGGATGGACAGCCAAAGGTTACGAAGTATTTTGGGTTTTGAAGCATTTTAATTCCCATACAAATGAAAATATATTATTACTTTTATAATTTCATACACATTCCGAGATCCATACCTATCATCTTAGGGAAACATCTATTTTCTACACCCAGAATTCGCGTTTTAAATCTCTAGTTTGACACCCACGATTGAGTACTATTGTGATATATTAAATGTGTAGCCATTTTATTTTCATATAGGTGTACTTTGTACTAAAGACGTATGAAGCAAGTTGATAACCACAATACTGGGGGCCACGTCTTGTTATGTACAACGCTTATATTTAAATGAATTTTTATAAAACTATTTTAAGAGTTTTGAAATATTCTCTATTTAGAGAATATATATATTTAGCAATGGTTATAAAAAATCATTGTATTACGACAGTGATCATTCACTGTTATTGTTTATATACATAAGTAATATTGCCATTTATAGCATCTGTTCTACAGAATGCTATCTCCTCCCACTTCATGATATGCCTTGTATTATGGTGGTTCTTTGTCTTTTTGTCCTTGACCCATTTTGGCAGATGGTACCTTTTCACAGGTTTAATTATATATTTATCTTACAAATAAAAAACAGTTTTTACAATATTTAAAAAAATCAGTATCATTTGACAAGAATCAGCAGGGAAACCGTTTGACAAATATTTCCAGAAATTTCAATTTTGCTTAACAGTATATTATAAATTACAGAAGTAGCAAAGGGTTATTTAACATGTAAATATGAGCAAAATAAAGATGAGCTAAAATCAGAATTAAAAAAACTTTGATGAAATGTTTAAAATTTGAACATCAATATAGAGATTTTAAGTATTTTGATAGAAGTATGGAAAATGTCACTATAAAAAAACTCACCCATTTGATCAAACGTTTTTATCATGATGCTTTTATCATCTTTAATATGGTATGTATGGGGGATATTTAAAATTCGTGTAAACAAGGCGAAAGAAATTGTTAAAACTTTGTCTTTCACACATATTTATTAATAATTCAATCATATACTTCCCTTTAAACACTTTGAACAAGTTATAATCTTATGAATTTTTCTCAATTTAATTTCAATATTTAAATTGAAAAATATCATTTTCAAACACGGCCCAAAAGCTATTTACATCTTGCAGTAAGAAACAAACGGTATCACAAATTGCCTCTAAGCATTACAAAAAGTATCTTCAAAGTTTCGAACTTGAGCAAATAAATATTACAAACAGGACCCAAAATATCCCTTCAAAAGGAAGGTAAAAGAAATTTCAAAGGGCAACATGGAGGGCTAGTGGAACAACGGGTGTCCAATTCTGTGAATTTGTTTTCAGTAACACTGCTGTAAAGATCTCTGATTTTTTTTTAAACCCCGAGAAACGCCAAGAAACGTTTTTACCTATTCACGAATAGCACCTCTGTAAACATAAAAAATATACATAAAAAGATAAGAGTTCATCCTTTCCTTTTGACAAAGGAGTTTTTCACATTTGTTTTGAAGGTGGCCTCTGGTGCAAGAAGAAGAAGATTCACCTTCATGTGCCGATCGCATCTCCAATATCTAGGCCACCTTTTAATGTTCTTCTCACTGGGAGGGGGAAAAAGACATGTATTTTCAATCATTTATAAATTGTACAAAATTTAATAACTTGCCATACATTGCGCAATGCAATGAACTAAACAAGGCTCCCAGAAAAGTTCTATACATCGATAAGACCTAAAAAATTTATATTTTAATTAAATTTCATTTTTGAAAACTCAAATAATACATATGTTTCCATTTCAAAGTATAGCTTCTTGAATGAATACTTTTGCATCCCAGTCCGCCCTATTTTTGTTTCTGGCAGCAACCGATTTATTGCCATCCTGCGAGCATATCAAAATAAAATTTAAATAAATCTATGAACATTATGCAATTTTGAAAAATATTATTATCAGATGCACCTTATTGAAAAAATTGTCGTATATGCTACAGGTATTCACTTATGAGCCATAAAATTTTGAGGTCTTATCGATGTATAGGAGAATAGGTACAAAATAAAGTTTAAAGCATGCGAATGAATTCACTCTGTTGAGGGCACTTTTAAGAGTCCTGAGGCCCCTTAGTACGAAACAACTTTATGAGGAAAAGTACGTGAGTGGTTACGTTAGGGTTGTCTATAATAAAATGACTGTGCCGGACCGAATAAAAGGCATTGCAGTCTCCTTAACGCAGAATTAAAAAAAAAAGTTAGCCAACAATCTCGGCCACAAAGCGAGACAGACGAAAAAAGCTAATAACAAAAGTTGTAGGCTAATGAGTAGGTATCCGATAATGAAATTGTCACAGGAGACGTTTATTTCACGCAATAGGGTTGTTGTCGAACTGGCTGTTCTATTCAGGACTGCTATAATAGACAACACTTAACAGCACAGGAATCTTAATGCATAGCCTGTTCGAAATACCTCTCGTTAGCAACAAAACTCATTTGAATCCAAGAAAAAATGTAATAAGTGTTTCTTTCAGGACTCTGGTCCGGGGGGGGGGGGGGGGCAAGGTTTCTATTTGCCCTATATAAATATACCTAAATACTGTGTCACATAAATAAAGCATAAAATATCTTCGGGGTGCGAAGCTCCCCCTAGAGGTATGATAAAATTTTGAGGCACACTGAATATGATCTCGTACTTCGACAATATCTTTAATATCTTTAATTGTTTTAATTGCGTACTTTACACTGCATCTGTCACCATGCAGTCCCTGATAACCAGCGTTGTGCTTAAGGGGGGTGGACAGTTTTGATTCAAATAATTTACATTTTCATTGCAACATCTACTTTTTAGGATCGGCTTATATGATGGCTGATTTGGATTCAGCATAGAATTTAAGAGGGGGTTCGATTGTTCACTAAGGATTCCACTTTCGGTTCTAGAGATCTCATTTTCGAATTTTCCGAAAATTTGCATAACGGTACAAAATAGTGTTTAAAAAAAGAAAATAAATATTCTGAGTAGTTCCGTCGAAACTGGGGTGTACACACCACTTGTCACAATACGAAGGCTTCTTCATAAATTTATTATTTATATCAATTTTTTTTCTCGTCCTGTTTTTAGATGAAAGAAGTAAAAATCATCACGGAACGAAAGGGAAATTAGAAAAAACTTATAGCACACTATGAGAGATAAAGCGTTTATTAATAAATCGTGAAATTAAAATTATCGAGGTGAGATATAAAAAAAAAATAAGTAAAATTAATTTATTTTTCAGTATTTACTAATTTGTCGACGAAATTTTAAATTAAAATTACCGGTGTGAAACCCAATAAAATTTTAATTTTAAAATTTGGTATTTTTATCCGTTTCATACTGCTCGCTAAACATAACTGCACCATTATTCATTATATCTGCTCTCATTTAAGAAATTTCTTTTACAAAGTCACTTTAGAATTTTAAAATTCTATGTTAATAACTTTTAACGATTTGGTTAACAAGGAAACGGCACACATTCTCAGTGCTTAGGATCTTAACCAGCCTTAGGCCTTGAATCTTCTATAGTATGCTCTCAGAATCGACCTAAAATAGGCTTTCACAAAGATAGCTTTTTAGGCGGCTTCTGTAAGTATATATTTGAAAATTTCAGTCTGAACCCAATTTTTATGGAAGTTGATACTGATTGCGGGGTGAAATTGAATTTATTTCTCAACTTGGAAGTTTGCAACATTGGGACCCAAGGCAAGTTTTCTTGCTGGCATTGCAGATATCAATAGTTTTATGCTGATGAGAGCGCGAAACGGATCCATGGATGGATGCTGTTAACTGCAATGGAAGAGCGTATCTAATATATGTTACTTACGTGATTTCCTATCGGCGTATCGTGCTTTTTTTCTCGTCCTGGGTTCTGTTCTGTAGGGCTGCGGTGTGGCCGTTTTGAGAAGGCTCTCCAAGATCTCATCGTCGATGTCCGTCGTGCTTTCGTACGGCGTAGAATAACCACATCTCTCTAGCAGCATTACGGAATTCGGTCGACTCAGAGTACCACCTGCATGGAGATATAACAATTCAAGGACATCAAAATTCAACTTTTGGCACGAATTGATTGTAACTTTATTACTTTCCTTATATACAATAATGTATAAGGAAAGTATTGTGACGGGGTCGAAAATTCGAATTCGAGTTTTCGACGGGAGAGCACGTTTCAAGCATCCCTGATCACGAATCAAACATTTTTAAAGTGATGTCTGTGAGTGTGTGTCAGTGAGTCTGTGGAGACGATAACTGACGAACGAATGGACCGATTCGAACGACATTTGGTACAAAAATTACAATCCGTAAACACTGGAAGCCTATTGTTTTTATAAGCGATCGAATGTTCAGAACCCTCATAAATTTGCGAGTGAAATTTTGAAAAGATCAAAGCCTCTAATAAAGTTACGCTACTAGACATTTCTTATGTAAATTTTCATTAGAAAACGATTGACATAAATTTTAGAATACTAACATGAACCGTTCTCGAGATATTGCACATTTTTCAGAAAAATTATCAAAAAATCATATAAAATAAAACAAAAATATTTTCTATTGAGAAACATGTTCACTTTTCATATGTAATAACTTGCGATAAATTCGGTGACGTCATTCTCGTGGATCTAGCTCGTCCCATTCATGAAAAAAGATACTTTGAGTAATACTTTTGTATTTGAGCGCCAATAGTCATCTATCTGCTGTAAGAATAACTTATATTTCCGCCCATAACGCTTGGCGACGAATTTGGTGGAATGTCGCCAATTTGGCGACATTTTTAAATGTTGCTAAATTAACGAAAAACTCGCCAAATGGATAAAAATGACGACTCATTGACGGAAATTCCATATCTTGGAAAGAATATAAGTATGTACTACAAGAATAACATTTTTTTAACTGTAAAAGTGGCAAATTCATTACATTATATAAGCAAAGTCATGTGTTGCCCACATCAGATTTTTATATATAAGGAAGGTAAAAACAATATTTCCCGGAAATGTTCCGTGTTCACGATTTTGATCGATAAACACATTAAAAAAAAATCTGATGTGGGCAACACATGACTTTCCTTATATAATGCAATGAACTTTTACAGTAAAAAAAATAGGGTTTTTTTATAGTCGATACTCATATTCTTTCCAAAATATTGAATTTTCGACAATTAGTCGTCATTTTTATTGATTTAGCGTCATTTTAATCCATTTGGCGAGATTTTCGTTAATTTGACAACATTTAAAAAAGTCGCCCAGTTGGCGACATTCCGCTAAATTCGTCGCCAAAATCTCGCCAAGCTTTACTGAGAGAAGTAAGTTATTCTTATAGTAGATAAATGACTATTGGCGTTCAAATACAAAAGTATTACTCGAAGTATCTTTTCTCCTGAATGGAACGAGCTAGATCCACGATAATGATGTCACCAAATTTATCGCATGGTATTACATATGAAAAGTGAACATGTTTCTCAATAGGAAATATATTTTTCTTATTTTATATGACTTTTTGATAATTTTTTTGGAAAATGTGAAATATCTTGAGAACGGTTCATGTTAGCGTTCTAAAATTTATGTTAATCGTTTTCTAATGAAAAATTACATGAGAAATGTCTATTTGCGTAACTTTATTAGCGGTTTTGATTTTTTGACGATTTTTTCAAAATTTCACTCGAAAATTTCGGGGGGTTCTGAACATTTGATTACGTTTAAAAATAAAATCTGATGTGAGCAGCACATGACTTTCCTTATATAATGTAATTAATTTACTACTTTTACAGTACAAAAAGTAGGTTTTTCTTATAGTAGATACTAATATTCTTTCCCAGATATTAAATTTTCGACAATTTTGTCGTCATTTTTATCCATTTGGCGAGATTTTCGTTAATTTGGCAACATTTCGAAAAGTCGCCAAGTTGGCGACATTCTGCCCAATTCGTCGCCAAAATCTCGCCAAGCGTTATGCACTGAGAAATAAGTTATTCTTACAGCAGATAAATGACTATTGGCGTTCAAACACAAAAGTATTACTAAAAGTATATTTTTTCATGAATGGAATGAGCTAGTTCCACGAGAATGATGTAACCCAATTTATCGCATGGTATTACATATGAAAAGTGAACATGTTTCTCAATAGGAATTTTTTTTTATATGACTTTTTGATAATTTTTTTTTAAAAAATGAACAGTATCTCGAGAACGGTTCATGTTAGCGTTCTAAAATTTATGTCAATCGTTTTCTAATGAAAAATTACATAAGAAATGACTATTTGCGTAACTTTATTAGTGGTTTTGATTTTTTGACGATTTTTTCAAAATTTCATTCGAAAATTTAGGGGGGTTCTTAACATTCGATTGCATATAAAAGCAATAGGCTTCCAGTGTTTACGGATTGTGATTTTTGTACCAAATTTGGTTCGAATCGGTCCATTCGTTCGTCAGTTATCGTCTCCACAGACTCACTGACACACACACACACACACACACATACTTTCACACACACACACACACACACATACACACACACAGACATCACTTCAAAAATGTTTGATTCGTGATCAGGGATGCTTGAAACGTGCTCTCCCGTCGAAAACTCGAATTCGAATTTTCGACCCCGTCACAATACTTTCCTTATACATTATGTATATAAGGAAAGTAACAATAGGCTTCCAGTGTTTATAGATTGTGATTTTTGTAATATATTTCGTTCGAATCGGTCCATTCGTTCGTCAGTTATCATCTCCACAGACTCACTGACACACACACACACACACACACAGACATCACTTCAAAAATGTTTGATTCGTGAACAGGGAGGCTTGAAACGTGCTCTCCCGTGGAAATCTCGAATTGGAATTTTCGACCCCGTCACAATACTTTCCTTATACATTAGGTATATAAGGAAAGTAAAAATATGATGTGAGCAGCACATGACTTTCCTTGTATAATGCAATGTATTTACTACTTTTGCAGTAAAAACAAAATAGGTTATTACTTTCCTTATATACATAATGCATAAGGAAAGTATTGTGACGGGGCCGAAAATTCGAATTCGAGTTTTCGACCGGAGAGCACGTTTCAAGCATCCCTGATCAAGAATCAAACATTTTTGAGGTGATGTCTGTGTGTGTGTGTGTGTGTGTGTATGTGTGTGTGTATCAGTGAGTCTGTGGAGACGATTTCTCCCGAACGAATGGAGCGATTCGAATGAAATTTGGTACAAAAATCACAATCCGTGAATACTGGAAGCCTATTGTTTTTAAACGCAATCGAATGTTTAGAACCCCCCTAAATTTTCGAGAGAAATTTTGAAAAAATCATCAAAAAATAAAAACCTTTAATAAAATTACGCAAATAGACATTTCTTATGTAATTTTTTCTTAGAAAACGATTGACATAAACTTTAGAACGCTAGCCTGAACCGTTCTCGAGATATTGCACGTTTTTGAAATAAATTTATCAAAAAATCCCATAAATTAAAAAAATATATATTCACTGTTGAGAAACATGTTAACGTTTCATATGTAATATCATGCGATAAATTTGGTGACATAATTCTCGTGGATCTAGCTCGTTCCATTCATAAGAAAAGATACTTGAGTAATACAATTGTATTTGAACGCCAATAGTCATTTATCTACTATAAGAATGACTTATTTCTCCATCCATAACGCGAGATTTTGGTGACAAATTTGGCGGAATGTTGCCAATTTAGCGACTTCTTTAAATGTTGCCAAATTAACGAAAATCTCGCTAAATGGATAAAAATGATGCCAAATCGATGAAAATTGAACAATATCTTGGAAAGAATATAAGTATCTACTATAAGAATAATCTTTTTTTTTTTTTTTTGCTGTAAAAGTATTAAATTCATTGCATTATATAAGGAAAGTTATATGCTGCCCACATCAGATTTTTTAACTTTGTAATATATGAAAGCAATTCTAAATATCAAAGCGAACAAACTTTTTAGTACCCCCCACCTCGTCTTTTCATCACTTTGGGGCTACTCCCCGCCCCCAGTAGCAATCAAATAATGCCCCAATATTAGCAGCCAATATTGGATCAATATGGAAAAGTGGACATTTTGATGGAATTGACCCCAATATTGGCTTAAAATATTGGGACAATATTTCCAATGCAACACCAATATTAGCGTAATATTGTAATGAAAATATTAGCCAATATTGGATGTCAATGTAACTCCCAATATTGGAATTACATTGGGAATATTTCCAATGTAATTCCAAGATATACAATATCGGTCCAATAATTAATGCTACTAGGGGTGTTTGCTATCGCTACCAAACACCCACAGAAAGTCTTTCATCTACTTCAAAATACACTCTGTTGCAAAAAAGAAATAAAATATATATGCACCCATAAAAAAAATTGAGCTACAGCTGCGAAATTCGACAAGCAAATGTTGTGAATGAAATGTTTCCAATGAAATGTTTTAAAAACTTACGTGAACGTCAATAGTAAGTAAATATTTAAAGTAAATAACGAATTTTATAACTCAGCATATAAACATAGAAAATCATTGCGATGTAAATTTAGTTCAAACTCACAGTTACGTTTATAACTATAACAATTTTGCAGAGATTTCCTTACACACTGCTGATATTGAGTGATGTTAAAGTATTTTTTATTTTATTTTAAATGTTCATAGGCTTCAGAATTTAAATGCCGAGTACCACGGCATTGGAAATCAGGTCCTGGATTTAGAGCATTAACATCTTGGCCTGATACTTTTCCCAAATTTTCTACGACTGATTAGATCAATAAATTTGTTCATTTTGATGCATCCTTTAATTCTAAACACACATATTTAACAAAATACCAACATTTTAAATTGAGATTTTGAATTTTAAACTCCATTTGTATAAATACAAGATTGGAATTTATTTATTCTTTCTATTATTGCAGCCATCTCATGCTGTAGTGTATTGGCTCCCACATATCCTATGCGACAAAAATTTGGATTATAAGCTTTCTATCTATGATCAGTCTTCCCGTAAGGTTTAAATAAATTAATTAGGAGCGCCGGCATGTAAGCTGGCTGGCTTACTGGTCATGTTGTCGGGTTCCAATGCTAAAAGCTGTGGGTTCGAGCCCTTCCACTCGCATTGAGTATACCGAGTTATGTCATTTTGGTATCTGTTCTTTTCTGATCAGCCTTTGTGTTAAGTTTAAATAAATTAATTAGGAGCTCCGGTATGTCCACTGTCTGGCTCAGTGGTCATGTTGTCTGATTCCAATTCCCGAGGTCGTGGGTTCGAGTCCATCCACTCGCATTGAGTATGTCGTTTTGGTATCTGTGCTTTTTATGATTTGTCTTTCCGTTAAGTTTAAATAAATTAATTAGGAACACCGGTATGTGAACTGGCTGGCTCAGTGGTCATGTTGTCTGATTCCGCGGGCCCAGCTCCGTCTATTCTGATTGAGAACAGAAAGTTTAGTCGATTTAATTTCTGCATTTTTTCTGATCAGTCTCTCTCTCTATTAAATTTACATAGATTAATTAGGGTCATTGGTACGTGAGCCGGCTGGCTCAGTGGTCATGTTGTCGGATTCCAATGTCAGAGGCTGTGGGCCCGAGTCCTTCCACTCCCATTGAGTATAGTGAGCTGAGTTGCTTTGGCATCTGTTCTTTTTCTGATCAGCCTTTTTGTTAAGTTTAAATAAATTAATTAAGAGCTCCGGTATGTCCACCGTCTGGCTCAGTGGTCATGTTGTCTGATTCCTATTCCTGAGGTCGTGGGTTCGAGTCCGTCCACTCGCATTGAGTATGCTGAGTTATGTCATTTTGGTATCTGTGTTTTTCCTGATCACTCTTTCCATTAAGTTTAAATAAATTAATTAGTAACACCTGTATGTGAGCTGACTGGCTCAGTGGTCATGTTGTCCGATTCCAATTCCAGAGGCTGTGGGTTCGAGTCTGTTCGCCTGCATTTGGAAGTTCTTTCTCAACAGTGCATTTTTCTGAATAAAAATTAAACCGGAAATGACGTGCAGGAAGTGACGTACCGAAATTACGTCACATGCTGTACGAGAAAAGAGATGCCCTGTTTTCAAACGTTCATAAAATTTTGGCACTTTGTTAACAGGTGTCACGTGATGCAAAACAAGCCCTGCACGAACTTTGGACGAGTGGGGGGGTTCGACACCGAAGCCGGCAGGCCCGAAGAGAAACCCCACCAGCAACGGTGGAGCTCACGCACCGCTCGTCCTCCATCTCGTGCAGATAATTTAGTAAGAAATTTAAGAGAGGAAAGACCTAAGGCGATCGATCTAAGAACCCCCCGATTCCCCAAACCCTCTTCCACCTAGCCCACCTTCAACCCCGCTACTTTCTAACACTACAGTCTTACCCTTTTTAACCAGGTGGGAACCGAACCCCGAGCCTAAAGCCCCGCAACTTGACGCCCCAAGCCTCTCGGCCAAGAGGGCGCCGACCGAAGATTCAATTTTTAACATTTTAACATGTCCGTTTAATTAATCTGAGAAAAAGCAGCTAAAAGTTGAGGGGACAGAACCCTCCACAAAAACGTTTTTACCGCTACACTATACCGCTGCGCTACGAATGGTGTTGCAATTTTATTTCATTTTAACTATATAAAGCTTTCTCGGGATTAGCGAATAGAATAAATCTAGGGGCAGAACCCACAAAATTTATTTCCCTGGAAATAATTACAAAGCATTGCATTTGAGGACAGAACTCGCCATCAACAGATCTGTGAATTCGTTTTCCAACGCTTTAACCACTAGACCATTGGAATCCCGAGAAAACTTGATAGTAAGAACTATTTAAGTTTTCATTACGAAAAAATAAGAAAAAAAAATCCAGGAAGCTCTTGAATGCTATATATTTTAGTTTAGAATTATATAATGAGGGTAAAATAAGATGTTATATCCAATTTTCATTCTACTTTATAATAGAAAATTGCAAAGGTTACATCAGATTTTGATCTCTTACATATAAAATTTCTAAACTGAAATGTAGTTTTCAAGGACTTCTTGGCTCATCCCCCCCCCTCTTTTTTAATGATGAGTAACATACGTACGGGAAAAGCTCCAATTATCATATGATTTGAACCAAAACTAAAATCTATATATTTAAAGCACAAGCTATTTTTTTGTTATTCAATTTCTGGGAATCTAAGGAACCTATTTTAAAAATTAATTTTTTGTTTCATAACTGTTACTTTCCGGATGAGCAGATGATATAGAATTACCTCTAAAACGTTAGATATTTTAAATGGGATGGCAAGCACATTATTTTATTGCTACGGAAAGGATGAAGGGCATGGTCTTTGCAGCACAGTCGGAAAAGCATCAGCTTCGTATTGGAACGTCAGGGGTTCGTAGCTCCTTGGATGCACATTTTGTAACAGAAGGTGTCCGGTTCAGAGATCACTTGAAAGAAAATTTACTTTTTTTCAAGCAAAATTAATAAAGATTTTAGATTTGTCTTAGCTTCCATATATTTTTAAAATAAAATCATTTTTTTGCCGTTCAGTTTCCGAGGACCTATCGAATCGATTTAAAATTTTAATTTTGTGTAACAGCTGATATTTTCTGGATGAATTAAAGGTCCATAACATGTACTTTGCAAGGAGTACAAGCCGAAGCCATTTTAAGGGTTTCACCGTATGACATAATATTGATTTCCACTGACTGGACTTCCCTATGAGGGAGTTATATTAGGAATAAGTTCTTTACAAATAAGGGCGTTCGTTCACTATTACAATTAACAAAATTTGGAACTTTTGAATTATGTTGAGCACCAGGCGATTCCATGCTGCAATTGATTTTGATTCTAATGCCGATTACCCGCGATGATTCAATCAGGTGTGCTGTGCTGTGATTGACTCGAATGTAACGCAAACACACTCAAGAAGATGAATGATTTTACTTTGTCGAGAAGTACGGCCAAAAACAATTCTAAGAGCTTGACAATTTGTTATTGAATTTGACTATCTAAATCCTTTCTATAATGATTGATTTAGAAGACTGAATATCGAAAGATCGCAACTAAAAGTTTACAAATTTTAATCTGAATAGCTTGTGATCAATCAGATTGGATGTTCTGTGTTTTCCTTCTATAAAACTGTATAGAAAATATCGCAAATCCCACAGGATGATATAACCTTTCAATTTAAACTTCATTAACGCTTTGCTTACGGATGGGACAGCGTCCATTACCAAACAGAGAACCTATCAAAAAGACAGGTATTTGACATACCCTATCCCAAACAGTTCGATCCCCTCCCTTGCAGACATTGGCTGCAAAGGAGGGGACCGAACTGTTTAGGATAGTGTATGTCAAATACCTGTCTTTTTGAGAGGTTCTTTGTTTGGGATGGACGCTGTCACATTCGTAAGCAAAAGGTTAAACCTGCTTGCCTAAATAATTTCACACTTTCGATTTCCCGGCCACACAAAAAGCTACCAAAAGCCTTCGGGTTGGTCGTGTGGTCTGGGTTTTCCACACTTTCGATTTCAGGAAACGGTAGCTCAGTGGTTAGCGCGCGGGAGTTGCACTCGGTTGGCCCGGGTTCGATTCCAGCCGCTGCCAAAACTGCCGCCGTGTTCACTCGGAATACGATCACGTTAAACATGTGGGTTCGTAAGTCCTTCCGAGAGGTTGGTGGTAGGGGAAGGAAGGTACAGTCCCTGTGGATGCCTTCACTACTGGGTTCCGGTCTAAATTGGGTGGCACTTCCCGGCCGTCCAAACAGTTACCTTACACCTTTCTGGTAGGTCGGACGGTCTGGGTCTCAACAGCAACAACACTTTCGATTTCATTGAACAATTTTTGCAACGAGTTTCACTAGTATGAAAGCGATTCATGAATATTTTCTTATTAGTATCCCGACAACCTTTGGTCCTAAAAAATTGAAACATGGATTAAATTCTGAATGGGGCTATTCCAAGGCCACCCACAAAATTTCGTGATATTCCGTGTGGCTGTTCTCCCGCGATGATGAGACAAACGCACGCATACAACAGATTTTCAATTTTATTTGTGGACTTGCAGATATACCCGGCGCTGCTCGTGATTTGAAGTATGTGAAAATTCTAACCGAATCAATTCAAATGCTTTTCAAAAAAGTTCTATTAAAGTTTTAAATTTAATTCCCCTATAAAATGTAAAAGGAATAAGCGGGAGCAAATCTGAAGAATTAGGTCTCATTAGTAAACCGATGTACAAAAATATGAAGATTGTTACATATTGGTAAAATGAAGGCACTAAAATGGTAATAAAAATGATTCCTGAATCAATTTTTACCCCGTTGCAACAATCATTTTAAAATATGTAAGATTTCTAAACGTATTTCTATTGCTTTAAAAAATCCCATTAAAATATTAAATGTACTTCTATAAAAAATAAAAAGTTTAAACGGAGGCAATACTGAAGAATAAAACATCCTGGTCCCGTTTGTAAACCAATGTATAAAAATATGAAGTTTGGTAAACATGCGGCAAGATAGAGGCTTTAAAATGGCAGCAAAAGCTATATCTGAACAGTTTTTTACCTCTTTGCAGTAATCATTTTAAAATATGTGCAAATTCTAAATGCATTCATATTGCTTTTTTGTAAATTCCATTAAAACATTAAATTTAAATCTTATAAAAACAGTATAAACGGAGGAAAATCTGAAAAATAAAACATCCTGGCCCCGTTGGTAAATTAATGAACAAAAATATGCAGTTTTGTAAATATCTGAAAGAATTCATGTTGCTTAAAAAAAGAAAATCCATTAAAACAATTTAATTTTTTTATTAAAAATAAAAAGTATAAGCGGAGGCAAGTCTGAAGAATAATAATACATCCTGGTCTCGCTTGCAAACCAATGTACACATATATGAAGTTTGGTAAATATATGGCAAAATGATAAAAAATGTTTTGAAAATTTCAAACACGATCTTTTAAATGATGAAAACAATCGTAACGTATATCAGAGTTCTTCGCGAATTTAGAATTAGTGGTATAACAGGACTGAAATGATTGCATGTTTTATATACACTGCTCAGAACAATTGGGGGATATTGTGAGTTCGCTTTGAAATAGTCATATAATCGACT
Organism: Amaurobius ferox; assembly: GCA_951213105.1. Taxonomy (NCBI): domain Eukaryota; kingdom Metazoa; phylum Arthropoda; class Arachnida; order Araneae; family Amaurobiidae; genus Amaurobius; species Amaurobius ferox. Next base: position 127,480,815 of record OX578143.1, on the reverse strand, counting down.
AATCTTTTAACAAAAATGAAGGAAAACAGATTAAAAAAGAAAATTATTACGTTTACAAACTTCGGAATATGCAAGTTTTGTCTGTGATGTTGAAAATTACGCGCTTAGATAAGGAGTGAAAATTGATCTGTAGCATTCTTTATGTAGGAAGAAATTAGAAACAATTGACATGCGTTGAATGCTCGTAGCAGTGAATACGATGTCTCAACAACATTACTTAGCTAAATCGGAAGCCTAGAGGGCCATCGGTCGTTTAGAGGCGGGCCAAACGCGACCCATGGTAGCGGAAGCCCTTGGAGTGCCCCAAAGTGTCATTTCCAAACTATGAAATCAGTTTTTGGAAACTGGGAATGCTAGCCGAAGACCAGGACAAGGACGTAGGCATGCAACAACACAAAATGAGGACAGGTATTTAACACTCACGGCTTAAAGAAATCGCAGTATGAACGCCACTCTTTTGCAGCATCACTTTCGGAGGGCTCCTGACATCAGAGTTTCAACTCAAACTGTTCGAAACCGACTCCATCGTGTTGGTTTGTATGCTCACAAACCTATGATGGTTTGTGTTTCTTTAACAGTGGGCCACCTTGCTGCCCGCAGAAGGTGGGCACAAGAGCATCTCATATGGAGACGAAATGAATGGTGCGATGTTCTCTTTTTAGACCAGTCCCACTTTAGTGTACAATCTGACAATAGGCAGACTATCATTTGCAGAGAATGCGGCACTCGGAATAATCCAGTATTTGTGAATCAAAGGGTCTGATTTGGAGGAGGCGGAGTGATGACCTGGGCCAATATTATCGAACTGTACACCATCAGAAATGAATCACTAACGGCTCAGGGATATAAAGATTCAAACCTCTTGTGGTTTCTTATGCTGCAGCAATCGAGGATGAATTCGTTCTCATGGATGTGAGCGCTAGGTCACATCGTGCTCGGCTAGTGGACGACTTACAATTGTTTACGACCCCTAATTGGTTTTCGACGAAGGAATCCTTCGAATGGATTGGTTAGCATGTTCCCCAGACATGAACCCAATCGAACATGTTTGGGACATTCTAGGAAGAAGGGCTGTTGGCCGCTTATCACCCCCAGAATCAGTTCAGCAGCTGGAAACCGCACTTCTACGGGAATGGGAGAGAATACCTCAGTCCCTCCTTGATAATATCGTTGATTCCATGCCTCACAAGTGTTGAAACCCAGACCGTCCGACCTACCAGAAAGGTGTAAGGTAACTGCTTGGACGGTCGGTGCCTCCTTTCGGTCAGGGGAAACCATACCCCTGATTAAAACTAATTTTTATCCAAGAAATCACATTTTTCTGTTCGTTTATACAACATGTACAAAAATGTGCTTTTTCGTTTTCCCACAAAAAACAAGAATAAAATTTGATTATTCCTTGCTCTGTGCGAAATTTTCTTTTCTAACAGCTTACTACACCTATGGATCATATATCAGCCAACAAAACTTTCTCTTATTCGCAGTTTATTTCCAAAATCATATATCCCCAAATTGTTTTGAGCAGTGTATATAGCAGTTAGTCAGCAAATAATCAGGAGATATAGCAACTAGCTTTTATAGCAATTCGTTTTCAGCGAGTTTATTTCCAAAAGGACTTTCTACAACTTTTTATGTCGTCATTTTGAATGTATCGCGATTTTATGCTTCTTGAATACAATTTGCGTCAGGATGGAAAGTTGAAACATAAATTAGGCAATTTTGATGTGAATGACATCTATGCTTGGGTTGTCTGCGGCTTCAAAACGGAGCGTTACAAGAAATGTAAACACTTTGGACTCTTATGCTTTCAAACCTTATAGAAGCAAATGTAAATCATTTTTCTTGTTTTGTCGGAAATAGGGCCCAGATTATGAAAATATAAAAATAATTTCAATATTTTAAACTCAAAAAAACCCCTTAAAACGAGTTTTTATTTTTCATATATCTTATTTTTACTCGAAATATCTTTGAAACGATAAGATATATATATAAATAGTAAGCGATAAAAATAAATAGGAAGAAAGTTAGTTTCAAAATCTATCTATATTTTTTTAAAGAAAGCTCTTATAGTTTCCGGTTAATCATCTTGTCAAATTGAAGAAGATTGAACACTTTCGGTTTTTCAAGATTGTAATGCTTATATCTCAAAAACTAAAAGTGCTCGCTATGAACAATAAGCAAGAATTTGCAACTCTTTGATAGCCTTACAAGTGCATATAATTGGATTTTGGATAGAGCTCTTAGTTTCTGAAGTATAGTAGTTATAACTTCGATATTTCAGTATGTTAACCTGGGTTGAAATCTGGGCAAATGGGTGGGAAAGCTGTGATATTTAAAATGTTGCGAGTGTTGCAGTTCAACGTGTTTACTTACCCCTTGGTGAAGTATGGATGCATAAGCACGAGATATTTCGTTTTGGCTAAAAAAAAAGTTAGGGAATTATCGAACTTGATTCTAAACATGTTTGACGATTGATGAGTTTATTATTATTATTATTATTATTATTTATTACCCAGGTCATTCAGCTCATCTAGAAGGTTTAGAGCAGCTACAAAATTGGTGAGGTGGAAATATAAGTATTCAAGTAAAGGGAAAGGTGATAATATGAACCCTACAGGTATTATGGATCCCCTGGGCTCCTCGGCCGGAACGAGGCTCACTAGTGGCGGAGGAGTAAATCAACTCTAATCACTCCCCCTGAGATAAGAGATCGCCATTGCTGTACATTATTGAAGGAGCATTTGTGTTGTGAGAATTGGTAATTCCATCCTATTCGCGAATGCTTAGCAAGGTAAGTGATATACAAGTTTTATGGGTACTTATGTTGCATAATGCGCAGATTTCGATGTCATATATTGAACTACACAAGTTAGACGATAATATGTCGAAACCAGACTTCAACTTTTTAGTTAGGTTTGGGAGTAGTGATGTGATATTTTCAACATGGTGTTGCTGGTAATATGAATCCCCAGAGTGCGTGCAAGAATCTAACAGTGATTCTGACCAATCATTCCATTCTGACCACTCTGGCGACTCACCGCTCGATCTCCAAGTGGGGGGAGGACCAACCTGGTGTGCAAAATGCCAACTGTCCCTTCTGTGACTCAGCTTTTACTGATGGCTGCCATGGAGAACTGTGGGTCATGTGTGTGATGTGCGAATTATGAGCACACAGTCAATGTGCTGGAGCTGAGAAAGAGATTTATATTTGCGACTTTTGTAAATAATTTATGTTTTTGCAACAATAAAGTTCATTTTTGACGAATAAACTGTGACTATTTCATGGGATCCATAATACCCACACTTACAGGTGATTTCACTTTCTTTGGTAATCGCATTATGGAGGTTACTGTATATATTCTAAAAATTATTTCTCCTGCTGTGGTCATAGCTGATTAGCATATGCGACCAACCATTTCCCAAAACGAATGAAATTAGCTTAAAATGTAGTCACACTTACAAAAAACAAAGTGGGGTCCATATTACCACCTTTTCCTCTACGTATTCAAGTACGTATTTATGTATCGTCAGGCAAGTTTATAGATTAAGTTAAATCTAAAATCTCAGATATATTGTATAAGTTTAATTTATATACCAACAAGCGAGTTAGTAAAATAATATGATATTTTGACCTGATGTCGGAGTATCCAGATAAAATTGAGTTAAAAACTAGAAGTGCTAGCTGGCTATAAACAGTTAGCGAGTCACTTGTGCTGCTTTGAAAGCCCTGGAACGAAACAAATGAGTCTGAAAAAATGGAATAAACTTGTTGGATTTTATTGCGGAGTTTTGTTTTACAAAATGTTATTCCACCAAAGCCATTTCGGCTCCATCCGACTGGAGCCATCGCCAATTTTTATTTTATTAAATGCAGGGATTATTTTGTACACAATATAAACATTTTTATTTGTTAATTTTATATTATGCATTTTTTTCTAGGTTTTATAATCTATAAACTTCATTTATAAAACTCCTCGGATAATTTCTTTGCTGAAAATATAGCATTTTTTGTTTATATTCGGATAAGCGAATAACCGTAATTCTCTGAGCGCCCAGATTTATGAATTACATGATATATGCCTCCTTTATAAAGGAACTATGGTTCTAGTACATAATAATCTAGTACATAAAAAATACAATTTCAATATACGCTTCTAGCTTAAATATCTCCTTAACTACGTGATGAATTTTGTTTAATTTTCGTTTTAGGCAATTAGGTTAAGTCTAAATATTCTGATGTAAGATTTTTCATCTTACAGCTTAGTGCGGAAAAACGGGAATTAAAACCTGTGTCTGTATTATCTGTCTACAATATTATTTTGGGTTAATATACACTACGTGACAGTGAATATGAAACACCAATAAGGAGTGGGCAGAAAGTGATGAAAATCTGCAAACAGAGAGAGACAGCAACGAACAATAAGTGATGTTTATTGCAACATGATACACCTATACACTGAGCGATAAAACCTTCTGATCAGTAGGTTGTAGGATCACCGCGGACGGCGATACAGGCAGTAACACGTCTAGATACAGAGTCAATGAGAGTACGGATGGTGTCCTGAGGGATGGCTACCCATTCCCTGTCAACCATTTGCCAGTGTTCGTCTTCTAAACGCGGCGGTAGCAGCGCACGCAGGCGACGTCCAATCACTTCCCAAACGTGTTCAATTGGTGAACGATTACGGGAGACTGGTGGCCAGAGAAGCACCTGGGTACCTTGCAGGGCATGTTGTCTGATGCGTGCCGTGTGTGGTCGGGCGTTATCCTGCTGGTAAATGGCATTGGGCACCTCCCTGAAGGAAGGGTAGTGTCACCGGCCGCAACACGTCAACCACGTATGGTTGGGCCGTCATAGTGCCCTCAATACAGACCAGAAGGGACCTGCTATCGTAGGTGATGGCGCCCCAAACCATGATGCCGCGTTGTCGCGCGGTGTGACGTTCCACAGATGCGGCCGGATTGGACCTGTCACAACTTCGGTGCCAGACTCGTACACGGTGACTGTCATTGCTAAAGCAGAAGCGTGACTCGTCTGAGGACACGACCTTGTGCCATTCCGCCTTCCACGTGGCTCTATCCCAACACCATTGCAAACGGAGGCGTCTGTGCTATTTGGTCAGACAATGACAGTCTTCTTAACGGGTGCCATGAGTGCAGGTCGCCGGCATCCAATTAGCGGATAATGGTCTTGGTCGATATGTGAGCACCAAGGGTGTCCTGCATATGCTGCAAAAGGGCGACGGAAGTGGCCTGCGGGGCCGACGGATGCATCGGTCCACGCGTGCTGACGTCGCTCTGGCCGTACAGGCAAACCCTCAAACGTGCCACATTCCCCTGTGCCAACCATCTTCGCCACAGCCGGTGCACCGTGGACGTGTGTAGGTGTCATTCCGCTAAGATTTGACATATGGACCCACCTGCCCTTCTGAGTCCGATCCCCCCTCGTGAAATCGTCTGTCTGATGGAACTGCCTCAGTTGGCGGTGGCCTGGTATTCTCTGCTACTACACGTTTTTTTTAAATAAAAAAATATTGCAAAATGATCTCCCTAGCTGACAGAGCGACGCGACTATTGCCGATTCTGCAGGTTCCTTCTCTTATATCTCACTCAACGTGCGCGGGACAGCTGAGCATTTCGCATCATTTACATAACTCGGTGAGCTGGTTCTACCCTGCAATTTGCATATTTTTCTGCCCACTCCTTGGTGTCTCATTTTCACTGCCACGTAGTGTATGTTCATTTTACTTCGGCATTATTCCGGGAAACGTGGGGTATCTATGCTAGTTTCGCATATAATGGAAGTTTGGCAGGAATGGATGATTGCAATTAGAGAAGTAATCGAAATATTACCTGGTGGATGTTTCGTTCTTCCCCCTCTGAGATTGATCATGGAGCCCCACTTGGTCATCTTGGCATCTTCTGCATCCGATTCTCCGAGGATTTGTCTTAATTGCTGATCTTCCTTTTGCTCTTTTGTCTGGGCAGCTTTGAATCTTTCAGCCTGTAAAAGGGAAACACTTGAGTAAACTTCTGCAAACATAGGATAGGGGAGGTTATATGGATGGGCAGGGGTTGGGAGGCTACAAGTTTGTGAATACGACTACTTAAGTATGTCTTATGTTAACCTTTTGCTTACGGGTGGGACAGCGTCCTTCCCAAACGAAGAACCTCTCAAAAAGACAGGGCTTTGACATACCCTATCCCAAACAGTTCGTTCCCCCTTTGCAGGCAGTAGCGTTCATGGACACCAATACCTGCAAAAGGGGTATTATACATGGATCAACAATATGCAGTATTATACATGGATCGACACTATGCAGTATTATATACATGGATCTGGCAAAAATATAGTCATGACGTTATGATGTAAAGACGTAACGTTATGACACGAACATTTGATAGATAAAGATGTTTCGCGTGATGAAACTGAGGGACGAGTTTCAGCTGCCTGAGTGATCTGAAAGCCGAGAACGAGTCCGTTAAATATGTCGAACGAAGGAACAGAGTCCATGTGAAGTTAAGAATAACAGGTGTAGGAAAAGATTAAATGGGGATATCTGAAAAACCCATACAAATTCTGACAAAATCAATATATAATGAACGATGAATTGTGCTACCTCTTTCATCATCTTTTCTTTCACTTTGTTTCTTTCCTTGAGAGCGGCTGCCTTCTCGATCTGTTGCTGAACCCTCTCTCTGCAGGTCCGGTACTCGAGCGCGAACTCGCTTATCACTTTGCAGATGGCGTGAACCTTGGCTTCGCGGATCATGTGCGTGGGGAAGCCAAGGAACACCATAAGCTTTAGAAACCTAGAACAAAAAAAAAAAGTGAATGATCTGTTGGCATAATAGAGTTAAAGTGATTTTTGTAGCTTGCGAAATATTGCAAAGTATGGAAATTAATGCTTCATATAGATTGGAAAACGACAAATAGGAAATCACTGGACTATTGAACGGGTCCTGATTTGTTAAACTTCTACCGGCCGTGGTATTTCCAATTGTATTTACAATAGTGCTAAAGCAGAAATGAAAAAATATCGGTTTCAACCAGTCCTTAATCAGTTCGGCCTGGTGATTACATTAGACGGTTCTATGGCCAACCAGCCCATGTACCAAGTATGTACATACATTATATATCATAGTTCCTAACAAAGTCTTTCAACACACCAATAATTTTGTAAAGAAAAGTCCATGAACGAAGTCTATCTATAATACAGTGATCGTATAAAAGTGATTGCGGCGTCCCTAACGAAGAAATTAAATAGTTAGGATGAAAGGAAAAATGAAGGGTTATTGATATTATTCTCTTGGCGCTAATGTGCTTTTCTCAATTCATAACCGTATTTATCCCAGAAAGCTTCATTTCTTTATTTTTATTTGTATATTTTAGTTTTTGCCGTGTATTAATCATACAGACCTCCATAAATCATGAAAGTCTTACCAGATTTTAGCGAATGATACCTTCCTAGAAACGCTCTCAACTATACTTGACTTTTTTAAATTTTATTATCCTGGGTCTAATAGTTTTATGAAAAATTGGGTTCAAAATTTCCTTCACTTTGTACTAATAAATATACCATTCATAATAAATCGACATTCATTATAAATCCACCAATTATGGCAATATTATGTATTATACTGTATTATATGTTTCCTGTCATTGTCATCTCACACCTACTTTCTTTCTAGATGAATCTTGAAGATATGCGTTGTTGCTGTAGGACGAAGAATATTTTGAAATTTAATGTAGCCATAATTTGTGGGTTTATGTTTTGACACTGGAAATAAACAATTATGCAAAGATTCATATCTGTCCTTTTCAAGATTTTTACTTTTTCATATTATGTAATATAGTGTAGAAAAAGTATTGTTTTCACGAAAGTTTTAGAATTCGAGGTTTTGATATCATTATATGTTTTAAGAACTCCTCAACACGTATTGACTATTTATGGAGTAATATCCGTCAGTCTGTATGTCTGTACGTCTGTGGTCGATTTTTTGTCTACACGATAGCGACCACAAATATTAATGGAATTTCTCGAAACTTTATATCCGTCTTTGTTATAAAAAAATCTTGAGCTACAGATAGAATTTTTACTTTCCTTGCAATACATGGTAATGTATAGGGAAAGTATTGGAATCATGCCGAAAACCGTAACTCGAGTTTTCGATGGATCTACACGTTTCGAGACCTCTAGAATACGAACTATTTTTAGAGTCATATCTGTGTGTGTGTGTCTGTGTGTCTGTCTGTGCAATGTATGTATCTACTCCAATTCAAAAACTAATGGACCGAATTTCATAAAATTTGGTAGGTAAATCACTTGGATGTGACCTTAGTGCTGATTAGTTTTTGATACGATTCTGAAAGACAGAACCTGCCTCTTTTTTGCGAAATGGACTTCAAAAATTGCTTGTATCCACTTTAGCTGAAAAACTAATGGACCGAATTTCACAAAAATCGGTAGATAAGTCGCTTGTCGGTCACCCTGGTGCTGATTAGATTTTGGTACGATTCGAAAAAATAACCTGCCTTTTTACGAAATGACCCGCAAAAATTGTCGGTATCCACTTTAGCTGAAAAACTAATGGACCGAATTTCACAAAATTCGGTAGATAAGTCGCTTGTGTGTTACCCTGGTACTGATTAGATTTTGGTATGATTCGGAAAAAAAATAACCTGTCTTTTTTTTTTTGCGAAATGGCCAGCAAAAATTGTCATTATCTAAAATAAAAACCTACGTATGCTCATATATATACATTAAATGAATTGCTTTATACGTAATGTTTAACGATGAAAAGAATAAGACCAACCCCATTACACTAGGACTAACCGTTCTTGAGATATTTTATTTTTTCGTATTTTCTCCACTCCACCTTTGAAAATAAGTCCAGTTACTAAATGACAACGAAAATTGAATTAAAAGTGAATTAAATTTAATTAAAATAAAGAAAGAGAACGTGAATATAAGTCTGCAGGGAAAGTCATGTGCTGCCCATATCAGATTTTTTTACATTCGAGCGTAAACTTCGAAATGGATTCGAAATGTTACATTTTTTTAACATGGCAGCATAGGACAAAATGCGGCATCTTAATAATGCATTAAAGATGGCTTAATGATCAAGAGACTTAATAATTTCAATCATTGTGGTTGTGAAGTTACTCTTTATTGTTAAGTTACCATGCGCAAAGTATATGATATTTATTTACTGTCAACGACATTTTCATTTGTATTTTACCCATGGATATAATATTTACTTAAATAAATTATTTTTCTAAATTCATTTATTAAGAAGTTACAAAGTAAATTTATCATAGAGCTTAGGCAAAATCAAATACCGTGTCACGGTTTTTTACTATTACTAAATCAATGAATTATAATGATAGAATATGAGAGAAACTGCTTACCTATTAAGAACTCTTCTGTGAATGATGCCCAGAACAATGATTCTTTCCGCGCAATCATTCAAAAAGTCTGATAACCTGAAAAATCATGCCACATTAGTAAGGAAAGATCGAAAATCATATTATATATTCAAGTATATTTATGTTTACTTATTAAAAATAAATTAAATTGAATGATAACTCGTTTACATGGCTCACCATAACCGAGTGGTTTAGATGCTGATCACTGGAATCGATGTCACAGCCTAACCTTTTGCTTACGGGTGGGACAGCGTCCATCCCAAACGAAGAACTTCCCAAAAAGACAGATATTTGACATGCCCTATCCCAAACAGTTCGATCCCTTTTTGCAGACATTGGCGTCCATGGACGCCATGCCGACGCCAATGTCTGCCAAAGGGGATATAACTGTTTGGGATGGGATATATCTTCGGGGTTCATTTGGGATGGACGTTGTCCCACCCCTAAGCAAAAGGTTAACATTTTGAGCAACTTGTCAACGATACACTAACAAGTCGCGGATGATATGTTTTTAGGATTTGCACATTCAATGCAAATGCCAACCGTAGGTCTTAGTTACAAAGTTAGAGCCAGTTACTAGCCAGTTTGCCTAGCGAGGCAAATTTTGACAGGTGGAAAATATTTCATTTTTGTGTTTTTTCCTTGTTCAAACGGTAAGAAAATTATGTTTAGCTAGTATTTAAGCCCGCCAAAGACAGGGACATTAACACTAATAAAAATCAATCTGCAACTATTTTTTTATAAGTTTTATTATTTTTTTTTGTATTGTGTTTAGCGCCGAAAATAGCTGTCTCAATTGAAAATTGACTCCAATACATAGGTTCTGTCCCATGGTCGAGTTTCAGCCTTTTATGTCATGGGAGCTTCGGGAGGGAACTTTACCCATCTTCCCACCATTTTATCCACTTTGGGAAATAAATTGAAAATCCGGCTCCATTAGGTTTCGTTTAGTGGCCGATTCCATAAGTATAGAAAAATTCAGCGTTCTAAGCCAACGAGTAAGTCACAGGACGACTGCTTGAGGGTTTGGATAGACTTAAAACCCATCTAATCACACCCCGGTGAGGACCCAAAATCCAACTATGTTATGTTTTATCTGATGGTCGACATGTGCAGCTTCCTGGGTCACCAGGGGGCTTCTGGAGAGTCTAAAATATTTTAAACAAACTCATTTTCTCTGTCCTTGGGGAGGTTAAATCGGGAATCCAGCTAAATTTAATTCTGTCCAATGGTCGATACTAAAAGTGTCGGAAACCCAGGCCGACCGACTCATCCTAAGACATAGAGCAGCTTAATGGCCGACCGGGGATACTAAAAGTGTGCAAAAATTCAGTCTTCTTGGTCACCAGGGGAGGCTTCTAGAGAGTCTGAAAAGATTGCTCGATTTCCTCCTTTTCTCTGCTTCGAGAGGGAGTGTAAGTCGAAATTCTGGTTCCGTTAGGTTCTATACCGTTCACAGTATAAGTGTGAGAAAATTCAGATTTTTAAGTCTTCCGTAGGGTCTGAGAAGACTTGTCTTCTGCCCCCGTTACCCCGCCACCAGGGAGATAAATAAAAACCCCGGCTTTGTAGATTCTGTATCATTGTCGACCGGGGGGGGGGGGGGGGAGGACATCTGGAAGGTCTAGATACAAAGACAAAAAAAAAGTTAAACTATAGTGGTGGTATTTTATGGTTTAAACAGAGGTAAAGCGTCAGAAGACAAGGTAGTTAGATAGTGTCTACTCAAATAATTTATGATCCAGTAAATTGTATTTCAATTGCCTATTATCCAAAAACAAATTCATAAAATATTTTATTTGCAAATAAACAAAGGGAGATGCAGACATAATTTTACACCAACGGGCGCCAGACCCTCAAGTGTATTTTTCAGGAAATACATATCTCGAAACATCTACCTCGTCAGGTGATAGTACATGGAAATGAAAATGAATGATAATGCGTGCGCAACTTAGTGGACGATTTTTCGTGAATTCATGTTTGTTAAACCTCCCCGAATTTTATATTGCTGTATACGTAAATTAACGTGCCAACCGACTTTTATAGTTTACCAGATTCTTCTTGAAACATCACAGACTGTTCTAAAATTAAAAAAAAAAATCGTGTATCCATCCTTTCATCAATTATATTATTTTTTAAGCGAACTTATTTAATTTTTCGATGCCGTGCTTGGATCGTGTGCATGGATATCCGTATCGTCGTTTCTTCTCCCTTATCAGGTCCATTGTCACATGCGCACAATGGGTGAGTTCTTGTCATTCGGGAGTAAAATGTCCTCCTACAGCTTTTTAATTTTTAATTTTTTTCTTCCGCTTTGTGGAATTTGTATATTATTACTTCTTCTTCTTTTTTATTTTGTGGATAATGTGCTTGGGGATTCGAAAAAAAAAATAAAAATTGAGTAGTCTTAAGTAGTGTAGATATTGTTTATTTATATCCCGGACAACCCCGCGTAATTCGTTCTAGTTACTTTCATAAAGAATTTTAAAAAATTTGGAATTATTTTGCGAATGCATGTAAAAGAACCGTCCATGTATGCACACGTTAGATCCTATCTATAGCAAAGTGGCCATGCCCGATCGAACAAAAGGAATTTCAGAGCATCCTAGCGGATCATTTAAAGAGTTAGGATAACTAACTCGGCAACAAAGCAAGATAGATGAAAAAGGACAATTACAAGGTTACAGAACATTGTCTAATGCAGTGTTTCACAAACCTTGTTGGTCGTGGAACCCTTTGAAAATTTAGTTTCATGGCGGAACCCCAAAATGAGAAAAGAGCCCTTTGTGGTCCAAGATATGCATTCAGTTTTTACACCTTTTTTAAATTTTTGAAAATTCATACGAGAATAGCATGTTACGGAGTCCCAAGGGTTCCGCCCTTCCGAGAGGTTGGTGGTAGGGGAAGGACGGTACGGTCCCTGTGGATGCCTCCCCCACTGGGTTCCGGTCTAAATTGGGTGGCACTTCCCGACCGTCCAAACAGTTACCTTACACCTTTCTGGTAGGTCGGACGGTCTGGGTTTCAACAACAACAACACTGGTCTAATGAGTAGAAATCGACTCTAAAACTGGTTTAGAGAGCATTGTTTTTTTCACACAATAAGGTTATTGGCAAATATTCAGGAAGGCTAAGATAAATAACACTTATACATGCACAGAAATCTGATATACAGCCTGTTGAAAACGCCTTCTGTCAGCAACAATGCACGTTTGAATTCGAGAGAGAATAAGACCGTGTACTGTGTCAACCATTGCAAGTGTCACCGGGCCACGGACCTTAATGATACGACTTTTTGACATATATTTATATCAGGGTGCTATTGGCCGTTATTGGTCCCGATACTATAAACAAGTGAGTATACAGATCAATTTAGACCTAACAGTAATTAATATTTATACTTTAAAGAATGATTATCCTTGGTCTATTACTCTAAATAGAGGATCTAGTGGTTAGATTTAAAATACAGATATGTACTTCAACATTAGTTGAAATAAAGCATAATTTATAATTAAATAATTCCAAAAGTTAGAAGCAATTAAAACGAGTTGATGTGGTCAAAAATTCATTTATTATATAGATATATGTATATATGCACCAAAATAGTAAATATTGTAATTCATAACCTTTTACGCAGATATACCAACATATTATCAGCATAATCGAATTTCTATTATTTAAATACCTTGCAATGGTACAGTATTTCATTATGAAAATTTCATATGTTAGTATTTGTATTTAGTAGTAATCATACAGTTAATTATATTCTTCCCCTACTATCTATACTGGGGAATTATTTAAAAACACATAAATCAAAAAGAGTTTAAGGCATTGTGACAAATGCTGTATATACTCTATAACAAACACATCGACGCACCAAGAAAGAGGTGTCCGATTGTGATAAAAATCGGTGGATGTGAAGAACATACATAGAAAAAGAAACGATTAAAATTTCAGAATAGTTTAATGATTTAGAGTTTGGCCGTATACAAAGGGAGGAAGTCAATAAGGCGTTGGTCCACCTCTGGCCTGGATGCAAGATGTTACCCGGCGTGGCATAGAATGATATAGTTCACGGATAGTGTCCTGCGGAAGGTCTTGCCAAATTGTCTCCAACTGTCGGGCTAAATCGTCAACATTCCGGGATGGTTGCAATCGCCTTCCCATAACGTCCCAGATGTGCTCTATGGGAGAGAGATCAGGAGACCTAGCTGGCCAAGGAAGTGTTGAGCAAGCCTGAAGATAATTCATAGCAACACGTGCCGTGGGCGGCCGGGCATTATCTTGTTGAAAAGTAAGTCCGGGGTGTCGCAAAAGGAACGGTAACACAACCGGTCGTAGAATGTTGTCTACGTACCGCTGTAATGCCAGTGTGCCAGAAATGACTACCAAAGGGGTCCGGCTATCAAAGGAGATGTCATCCCGAACCATACCCACCTGCAGATATGCACGTGCCCAGATATACACCTGCTGAATGCGCAGTTCCGATGCGCTGGAGCTCTCACTATTTATTCATTGAACACCAAATTTTATTCATTTGCATGTTCGCTCAAAATATCTTTGCATAACAAATTTTATTGCAATCGGACAACTCCTTCTTGGCGCGTCGATTTTTTTTTGTTATAAAGTATATATACATAATCAAAATAAACATGCTTGAAATGATTTAATAAAATTTCGCATTTTTGTTAAAAGGGTGAAGACAAAACATCCTTAATTTCTATCTTTAGATTATTGGTTTAAATTATCCTAAAGGATTTAGAGCCATTAATTGCTAAATCGCAGTACAGTGAAGTAAGAAGACTTACGTTGGTGAATTGATGAGGCTTGCACGTTGAAGGGCCTGATGCTGTCATACATGTGTCAGCGACATATGTGACAGTCTTTTTTTTATTACACCAATTGATATCTCTCTTCAGCACAGGTCGTAAGTCTACATACCTATGCAAGGCCATTTGGAATAGTTAATGTTTTCAATTCCGCTAGACATTGTCATGTCGGCGATCTACGGTGCCGTGATGGCCAAGTGCGAGTAAAAAGAGGGACTCATGTCCTACTAGCAATCGGTCAATCACGTAGTAAGGTATCACAATCCTGACATCGGTAATCATATACCTGAATGGCACTTTCAATAAAAAGAGGACCTATGTCCTGAGTATTAGACTCTCAATAGAATAGCAGTATTCAGAGTCTGCATCAGACAAAAAAAAAAAAAAAATCAACCGTCACGAATTAAAATGAGACAGACCCATAATGTTTTTTCGGTGCCTGTGTAGAGGCTCAATAATCCACTAAGAACCCTGTCCTGAATAAGATTAGTTCGAAGTTGTAGCCAGCTTTCGATGTTTGTACCAGACGAAATTTTCAAACCTTACAGCTTGATGAAAAGACCATAGTGACCTGCACAAGGCCGGGCCACTCTCGTAGTAATTCTTAGATTTTTTTTTACGTCTTCTACGCGGTCTATGCTAGGGATGGTGTTGTACTAAGGAACCACGTAATTGGCTACGCGTGGACTTAAAGTCGATCTTGGTCGTAGCCTTGGTCATGCTAAAATAAATAGGTACGATATTGATTACCCCTTTTAGCAACGTGGACCCATCTGCAACTTCTGTCCCACCTGTATAGTAGTAGGAGTAACTTTTGCACATTATTTTTGTAAGCTAACAGAAATAATTGGCTTCTTAATAGAACTGTTATCGTGAATGGAGTAAAATTCGAGGCTTTAAGTTTCTGTGGGAATTGAGTTCTTGCCTGCGAAGGAATTTTGACCGTTACGGGTTAAAGCATGTAAAATCCTTCCACGTATTTTTTAGAGGGGGTGGGGTAACTTGTGGCCATCTTCGTGAACTTACAGCTATGGATACTTATACTGCAGATGTTACTTTAGCGTGAGAAAAGAATTTGGAATACGACTAGTTGACCATGGCAACTGCCTTTAGATGTATTTAAAAAAAGGACAAAAAAAGTTAATATAAAATTTTGAGTTAAAGATCAAATCACAATTAAAATTTAATAAAAAACGTTAAAAGGTTTTAAAATAAACGTGCATTAATTAAAATTAAGTAAAACGTCATATTCACTATGACAATTTATATGTTCGTTTCATGTATTTTTGATGTCGATTTCTGCTCATTGGACGATGCTCAATGACTTTGTAATTGACTTTTCTCGTTTATGTCGCTGTATTGCCGAGTTCGTTTTCCTAAATATTTAAATTTACCGCTAGAGGCGCTGAAATCACTTTTATTCAGTTGAGAACGGTCAGTTTATTATATATAGATCTAACGTGTACGCTCTTGAACCTTTCTTTACAAAGTCATTGGAGTGTTTAAGGACTTTCCTGGGAACCTTTTGTGATGTAAACTAAAGACTCCCGAAATCAAATTAAGAAAATTTTTATAATGATTATGTTTCCATGTTGATCGGAAGCATGCCATATATTGTATCGCATTATGCATATTGAAGTTTTCTAACGAGGGTAAGCTCATACCTTGACTTGTTGATTGGAATGCCGTCGTGTTTGGCTACCGCTTTCAAATACTCCCATGAAGCTTTGCACTCTGTCTCCATCTTCACCAAATTTTTTGCAACTTCGTCAAAGTCAACCTTAAAAGAAAAAGAAAATGCATCATTATCCTGTAACATCGAAATCCTTTAAAAAGAATATTTTGTTTTTATTGGAGTACAATAGCGGAAACAGATAATAAATAACTTTCAAGGGACTATCGAACACGTTTTCATAGCCGAAGTTAGTTATTATAGGCAAAGAAATGATTCCTGTGAGTGTACTAAGCTTTTATTTTGCAAGACATTTACAGTTGAATGACTGATTCGAAAAGGGAATGATTCCAAAAATGTGAAAGATGAAGTGAGATTATTTTGTTCTTTATATCAAAATCTGTGCAATGGGTACATAAAGGGAGCCAGTCTTTTCCATGGGCGCCCATAGGAGAGGGAAAGAGGGGGCACTTGCCCTCCCCTGGATGTTCAACGTTACAAAGTTGGGCATCAAGCTAGTTGATGTTGTACATTTTATCCCTGAATTTTCCCCACTGGCGTCAGTGATTTATCCCCTCCTGGGAAAGCGTTCTAAGAGCTCCCATGGTCCATTCATTATAACGCTATTACTGGTCTATGAATCTATGGTTGATTTGAAAAAAGGAGTGAGTCTAGGACTGAGTTGCTATTTTTCTCTGCATAAAAATTGAAGGAGTGAAAAAGGATGATCAGCATTCAGCAAGTTTATTTCCCTCTATGCCATCATGTGATTTAACCCAACTGATATGAACATATTTTCCCCAGTAATAAGTTGAATCTTTGATACTTTTAGTATAATTGGGTTTTGTTATTTATAGAATTTAAAACAGAGATTGACGATAAGCTGTTAGCAGTAACGTAGATTGATATTCCTGACTGGGGATGCTGAGCGATTGTCATATTAACTTGGAAAAGGTTTTTGTAGAATAAGTGAATTTATATTGATTCGCGCTTTCAATAAGTTTTATTTGCTTGGTGAGTAAAATAAAATAATGTAACATAAAAATGCTAAGAGTGAATGAAATGAAAAATATTTAAAAATATATTACCTATATAAGATAAAACATACAAAGTATAACATTTTAAATGTTTCCTTATTTCTAAATTAGTTGAACTTTTACAACCAGTTAATTAAATATGAAGTCATGGTCGCTCATAGGGAAGGATACCCTCCCCTTGGATATTCAAGATAACAAAGGCGAGCATCAATCTAGACGATATTATACGTTTTATTCTTGAGTTTACATCCCCCTTTCAGGAAAACGTTCTACATGCGCTCATGTATGAAAAAGTGCACTGAAAATTGATGAGAAATCTGGAACATAAGCTTAGTTGAAAATCATTGTAGTCAACAATGTCCTTAAACAA
The DNA here is from genome assembly GCA_951213105.1 of Amaurobius ferox. Classification (NCBI taxonomy): domain Eukaryota; kingdom Metazoa; phylum Arthropoda; class Arachnida; order Araneae; family Amaurobiidae; genus Amaurobius; species Amaurobius ferox. The sequence continues at coordinate 127,463,477 of OX578143.1, read as the reverse complement.
TATTGCATATTAATTATTTATAAATACTGTACTATGAAAACTTAAAAATATCTTACAATTACAACATGCTAAGAATTCGCAAAAAAATTATCAACCACTTTTATTTAACTGAGATTCTCGTCCGAGAATTTTAAAGGGAAATCAAATTTATTCTTTCTAAAACTCCCAACTACGCAAACGGTTGTTTCGCCATATTGATGCCTATATAAAGAGCTAAGTCTACTTTGCAAACTACTTAAGTTTAATGGGAGTCATTATTAGTATATTTCTTGGTCTTCAGATCGTTTAAAGTTAGGTAAATCCTAGGTTATTCCTGAAAAATGACTCAAATTCTGTAGTATTACAAATAGCGATTTTTTTCTACTAATAGTAATTAACAGAATCACGTTTGACCCAAAATGGAGAATCTATTAGCCTTGCACTACCCACCCTCATCTATCCATCATTGATGAAACGTCATATTCAACATCCAATCCTTGATTGTTTATAAAGGGTTGAAAATGCGGAAGCAATAGCCACGCCTTTCTATAAGCTAGCTTCCATGTTAGTTAATCAGCTAGGGAGGAGTTTAACAAATGGGTGGTCTTACTGTCATCTTTCTCCTTATAGACGACGAAGGCGGGATGCTTTCAGCTTCTAAAACATTAAAATATGCGTTTTAATGGGAAAAATACTTTGAATCGTGTCACTTTAAGCAAGTAAAATGTAACAATTTTCTAAATAATACATACATCTTCGCAAAATTATTTAAAAAATTATAATAAATAAAAGTATGTTTAAATAATTCTTTAAATTAAATTTTAAGCAGGGGAGGCTCAGCTTTTTAGCCTTAATGGACGCTACGCCACTGGACGTGACCCAGTAAAGAATGATTTCTATATGTAAGTCCGGCTCTGTCTGCATTTTCGTATCGTCTTACCTTCGAGGCTCTTGTGACGGCTCCAAATTCAGAGTACAGGTTAGTGGAGTCGGGAAACTTCTCCATTACTATTGTGCAGATGTGGTGCAGGAGGGAATGCTTGTGCACCGTGTCCTTCACTTCCGGCACTTTACTCAGGTACTCGATGCTGAACCCTTTGGCCTGTAATAGAAACATTCGATGAAAACTTCTGGTTTCAACATCACACCAGTCATTACATATTGTTTGATTGAATGAGCTCATATGAAATCAGTGGGGATTTCAAACGGAAACTTTGAAGGTTTAGACGGCATTTTTATAAAGTTGTCCTTTTGCATATACTAAATAGAAAAGACCGTACTTTTCCTGAGAAGACAGTACTTCTCAGGAAAAATCGATAAAACTTCCTTGTTACTAAATACTTGAATTCTTAGTTTTTTGCTGCTACGGGTCACTACATGTACCCTTTTAGTTACAGTATACCACCTTTTAAGTATGTAGTCAAGGTTTGAAAGTTATAAGTCACCAGACATTTTTAAAAAATTTTATTCCGTTTGGATTTTTCAAATATTGGATCCTTTCTGAAGAGCAACAATATCTGAAAATGGTCAAAGATAGATGTTGTGATAAAAACCACTTTGTACAAAAACGTTTTCGGATCAGTTTGTGTAATCTTTTTATTTTGAATTTTTGTTCACGACATTAGACATGCGTGTTGTCTTTAGCGTCAATTATCAATATGATATCGATAAATACCAATAAATTATGAATGTTACCATTACTGAAATACTAATGATATCCTCAACTATGGATAACTTTTATCGATATCAAACTTATTTTGGCTGCGCTTCTGCAAAGGGAAATTCGCCTATAGGCTGTCAGTAGTATAAATCCGCAACTATATCAAATGGTATATGGTAAGCGGCATAACTACCAGGGCTAGATCCAGAGCATCTGGCGGCATAATTCAAAACTTGTAAAAAAATGTACGATTAAGTAATGCCGCGGTCCACTTTTGCAACTTGCCCCAGGTCCACAAGCTCCTGGTTTCGCAAATGAAGTATGACTAATCAATACAGAGAAAGAAAATAAATCAATTATATTTCTCAACTTATTTTGAGAAATGTTACTACAAAGCATTGAAATTAAAAACATTAGGACTTTTTTAGTCGAACAACATTGGTTATCAAAATATTCGATATTGAACAAATTAAGGAAGGCAATTTACACGAGATGAAGGCTAGTATTTAAGTCAGTTCATATTTTCATTTTTTTTACAGAACTAGATCGAGGATAATCAGAAACATTAGGGCTAGAAACTTAAAGGGTAAATAAAATTTTTGATATAAAAGAATGAGGCACATCCACTTTTTGTTAAGGAGTTTAAATTCTGACTTTTCAAAATTTTCATCTTGTTTCACCGGGAATGACTAACTTTGTCGATTAGCATCGTCAAACCAGTCCTGAAACACCAGAACAAAAAAAATCTAAGCTCTACTTGCTTTTCTGATATTTGCTACCGTAACCTAATTTTGAATTGAACCTTTTGGGTCATTTTAATAGAACAGAAAATATGAATTACTATTTAAAGATAGCCAGAGCATTTATTTTCGTTAATAAAGAGTTTAATTGCACAGCTCCAAATTGCAAGATACGTGTACAGAACTCATATCTTAGAGGGGGGGGGGGGGATCACACCACTGATCTCCGGCTGGACAGATGGCGTTATATTCATTTATTTGCTGATATGATGATGTTTACTTTCTCAGTATAGAGAAAGTATTGTTTTCACAAAATTTTTCGAATTCAAAATTTTGATGCCAACATATGTTTCGGGCATCACAATGTCCTTCATCAGTGGCTTCGTCACTGATGAAGAGCATTGTGATGCCCAAAAGCGCTTTGGTCGTGTAATTTTTGTACGTCGAGGAAAGGAGATTGTATTAAAGGACTTTAAAACCAATTTTTGGTTGTCTTTGATTTTAAAGTTTATACTTCTATTTTATTTTACTGTTTTCAGAATAAGTATGTTAAATTACTACAGTATACCCATATCCTCAACTTTTTGTGAAAATTGAAGCTGTGGCAAAATTCGTCTTATAAAAGTAGTTATGTAGTGACTACATTTTAAAAGTAGTTTGTAGTCACTACTTTTTAAAAAAAGTAGTTGCAGTTGTAGTTAACTACATTTGTCATAATGTAGTTGTAGTTGTAGATCACTACAATAATAAAGTAGTTTTTTTAACCACTGGTTGAAATGAAGCTTATATATGGAATATAATTTTCCATAATCAGGAATTTTATTTTCGAATTAACACAAAATGTAATATATTTTCTCTTTCAAAAATTTTAATAAAAAAATTTCGCGCGTGTGATTTGTTCCCAACCCAAATACAAATTTGGATGCCATATCGACTTTCTCATTCTAAAACAATACTATATTTCTATTATTATTTTGGCCGGTTGGTTTAAAGTAAAACGTAAAAAGCTCACACTTGAGTTGTTGAGGAAATTCCCGACGGAAAGGAGAGTGGACAGAATGGAGCGGAAAGTTGTGCTGGTTTCTATTTCTACAATAGCAAGCTTCAGATCCATCAAAGGTTCTGCTACTTCCTGAAACGGAATATAAAGCAACTTTTAAATAAGAGCATTGAGCATATGTACAATGTACATGCATTTTGATACAGAAAAATACAAGAAATGTGAAACTCCATTCGCTTTTCTTATTCATTCATATTCTTATACGTTCATTCATATTGTACATTTTCGTCCACAGGTTGTACACCCTAAAAATATTTTTTATATTTTTCATAAAATTATTTAAAAGTTTTTTATTAATTTGGCAACATCTCAGTGGCGCTCGTAAATTGAATGCATTTGATTGATTTGTGTCAATATATAGGATTTTAGTACCATTTTCATGATTTACATCCATAGCGTAACTGAAACTTTCAATTTCCCACTTAGACTATATATCCTACCCCTATTGTTCCCGAAATTATCACTGTTTCTCATAGAAGATACTACTATGAAAATTTATAAATTTAAAAAAATTCGAGCGAGTTTTAATTATGAGATTTTCTAAACATTCTATCTCGTTCTATTTTCTTTCATAATGTATCCGTTTCTCGTATTAAACGATAGTATGAGAAAGTATCCATTATTGCAAAATGCTCCCTTAATTTTTTTTTGCCATAGTGCTATATTATCCATATATAATTATTTCGCATTTTTTAATACTTTATCTGTAATACAGTATATGTAAAGCGAAATTATTGTGATGAGGCCAATAATCCGGCCCTGATTTGAATGCATTTTTACTTTTTGTATACCCTTGAACCCAGATTAGCCATTTTTTGATATCTCTCAAACTAAATGAGTCAATCAAATAAATATTATGATTGAACGAAGCAAAGAATATCTGTTGATTTTCAAGTTCATGCAAGGGTAAGACCAGAATTTTTCAAAAGTGTGTTTTTAGAAATTGAAATAGCATTATAAAGAGTAATTTTGTTAAAAATTTTCAAACAAATGTTTTTTCAAAATATAATACACAATGAAACCCCGATTTTACGCGCTCCGATTGAACACGAATTCGGATATAACGCGATAAGTCATTGGACCCCGCCCCTCCCTTCGTTTTTTGCTCTTTCTGGAGAATAGAAAAACCCTTTTGTGAGTTAATGTCGTGCTTTCGTTTCATCTTTTTTATATAAAATGGAACAAACTGCCAGAAAAAGAAAATATTTTTCAGTGGAAGACAAACTTCATGCATCACTAGACGCAAATCAAGACAAAAAGTCAAACTCAAATGTTCATTATAAATTTTTGCTATAAAAATGAATTTGTGTTTTTTTAATTTCTACTGCAACAATAAGGGTTTATTGGAGGAATTTTTTATTGAAAGGTAATTTAGAAACTAAGCGTTCTAAAAAAGACAAAATAAAGAGCCAAAGAGGGTGAAAATAGGGATGTATTAGGATGTTAATCCTTCTTTTGTGGCCGAACGTTTTGCAAATCAGTTACATCTATCGATTATTATAATAGTACAAAATTTCAATTCAATCGCATAAGTTTTCGAGCATTATCGTGCTCACAGACTCACAATGAGGCAGACATATAAACAAGATCACAGATAGAATGTTCGATTCGTATTCAGATATACTCAAAACATATAAATTTATATAAATCTGAGAGTCGAAATTTTGAACTCATAACGATGTACATTTACATATAGTATATATTGTTAGGAAAGCAAAACTATGATACATAATGAGGAGAGGGAGGGGGGGAGGCCTATATTTTACTGCTTAGAACTCTAAGCTGTATTTATCTGACTTTCGGTATTAAGCGCACAGTGCGACTCCCATTTTATAGGAACTGCGTTTTCATCTTTCAACGTGAAAATTTTATATGTATTGAAAAACTTACTTTTTCAATTGTCTCGTAATCTAGCCTGAAAGCCCAGAGCTTCAATCTGGCTTCAAGCTCATTTATAGAGGCCAGAGTGAAAATAAATTGTTCGGCAGAACCTAAAGGAATGTCAGGGTTGTCGAGCTGTGCTTTGATAATTGAGTTCTTTTCCTCTTCTGTTGGCATCATAGTCGTTAGAATTTTCTAGGGAGAAAAGAAATGTTTGTCAAGATATCAGTGTTTCATTGATAAGTTATTAGTAAATGTACTGGCGTTGCTCGGAATTTAGATCAGGGATTAATTGAAGTAATTCTTTCTATTCTTGAAAAGAGTACACGCGTGTTTGCGCTTCGCCCGTTCAGCGGGCGTTATACACCCTAAATAAGAGCCTAAATGTGCCTTAGCTCACTGTTACGTAATACGCCTTGAGACCCGTGCTTGGTATGCCGATCTCTACGCCCTAATATGACTGCAATTATGCCTTAAATACACCTTTTTCCCTTTGCGTGAGAGCAATACGCCTTAAATAAGTTCTTTCGACGCGCTCTAATTAATGGCCTTTCGCGCGCCTTAAGTGAGCCCTTTTGATACGCCTTTTGTCCTATGCGTGGGCGTAATACACCTTAAGTAAGCTTTCTGATGCGCCTTTTGCTCTCCACATGGGCGTAATACGCCCTAATAATATCTTTTCATACGCCCTAAATAAGCTACTTTGAATAAACGCGCGGGGAATGTGCAAATGGGAAATGCTAAACTTGAGTAAAATCAACAGTACGTTTTCTAAATGTTCGTTACTTGCAATAAAACTATTCCTTGGCAGTTAATATGATAACGTTACATTGCAACCCCTGCTTATTTCCAAATGCACGTGCTTCATGACGAGTATTTTTTATTTCGCTGGTTAGTACCAAAGACAACTAACTGCACCTGTTCTAGCACGGCCCCGCACGCTGCTAGAAATATTTTGAAAATTTAGAAGACGTTTTACAATCTAAATTATAATTTATTAACGGATGACAGCAGAAAAATAATTTTGAGATGGAGTAGTGTGTAATATTGAAATAAATACCTGTTAAATTATGAAGATTGAATTGTTAGCCAATTTTCTTTTTCGGAAATGTAAAATCAATTACATCTTCAAAACACAAAAAGTATATATATCTTTTAATTTTACTAAAATTCGTCTATTGATAGTACATGTTACGTTCAAAGATATCTTCCGATGGTTTTATTATGGAAAATCCGCAATAATATTTTCGATCGCTAAAATCATCATATTGATTTTGATTTTGTTTTCAAATATAGAGATAACTGAACAAAAAATTAAAACACTTTGTAATAAAAAAAGTAATACCTATTCCGCAATATTCGATAAAGTGTAAAAATATAATTTTAATATATCATATTATCATTATATGTTCAATCATATTATCGGTTTGCATAATGAAATATTGCTCTGCTCCTTGAAATCAATTTAATAACCAATCACTGGAGTGAATTAAGATCTTACGTCTATGCCTTCTCTGTTCATGATGGTTGTGTCCATCTTCAATATGGCGGCTTTGATGGCTCCTTTTGGCGGTAGTTTTGTCATACCAATGTTGATGGCATTGGAACGTTTTGTGTCTAGAACAATTAATTCGCTTTTCTTGCTGCCATCTTGAACTTTCTGCAAAGTAAATAAAGTTAGATGGAAGCATAAAAAAAATAAAAGCAATATAATATTTGCAGAATAGCATTACCTTGCTCATGATGTCTTTTGCTTTGCTTTCAAAGAGATTTTCTATTCTCTGAATGTCCAGATTTATCGGCTTCAACTCGTCCCATATTGTGCGTTTCTTGCCGCTGCGTTCCATCAACATAGGTTCTTCCTTGACCTGAAAGAGAATTTCAAAAGTAGGTAACAAAATCTGATATGGGCAGCACATAGCTTTCCTTACAGATTCAATTCAGTTTTTCTTTTATTTATATAAATTAAATTTAGCTTTTTATCTCTCAAAATAACACTTTTCTTTTCTCCTATCCAGAGCGTCTGACCTACCTAAAAGTGTAAGGTAACTAAAATTACATTTGGCATGAATGTGTGAGGATTCCATTACTTGCATTATTTTATTCTAATTCTTCCTTTTCTTGATTATAATTTATGTCATAAACTTCTCAACTTCCATTCCAAAAGACTCGCATTCTCGTGATTGGTAAGAGTGGTAGATTCCAGAATTTTGGCATCTGATATTCTGCGGATTTCACGTGTGTGAATCTAATCGTCTAACGAAGTATCCTAAGTTCATAGCATTTCGTATTTTTTTTTTTTTTTTTTTTATCTTTAGGCAGGTTGAAATTCAGTTTGGTAATGTTCAGCTTAAGTGTGCAGATTAGTATATCCCGGGTAGATATTGTATGGCTAGCATTGTAAATACTATTTTGTTTATTGATTTATTGTGGTATTGATTGTAATGTTGTGTATATATGCTTTTTGTTTTCCAACGAGGTCCGTTATCAACAAAGATTTTAATATTTAATTGTCCTCATTCTTTCGTAGAATTTTATTCGTTAAGTAAATTGATGTTTATTTCAGATTGAAGTCAATTTAGAGTTTCAATTACAGATAAAGATCTCGTATAGGGAAGACTCAAAGTCAGAACACAACTAGGTTGAAACACTTTAAAAATGCTTATTTAAAATTACATTGGCAATTTTAAAATAATTTCATTTTTAATAGGTAATTTGAAGCATTTTAACATGGCGCCGAGTTGTCACCCCCCCCCCCCCCCCCCCACATACACACACACCTGAAGTATATTGATAACGTTTTATCCTAGCATAATGACTGGTTTTATTCGTTTTGTTATAAAAAATTTAGTGTACAACAAACATTTAAATAATAACGTAAGAATTCTTTTATTTCAGATTTGCAAAAATGAGAGTTTTAGTATTTTCCAATCATACCAAAATTTAACCAGAACCACGGTAGAACCACTGGGTTCCGGTCTAAATTGGGTGGCACTTCCCGGCCGTCCATACAGTTACCTTACACCTTTCTGGTAGGTCGGACGGTCTGGGTCTCAACAACAACAACAACATACTATAGTATGTAGTAGTTCCATACTTTTTACACCATTTAACAAAATTGATTCAATTTATACATAAAATTTCAACTAAACTGCTGCCTAAATTAATATGCAATAAAAATATTTTATTAATAACAGCATAAAAAGTTGATTAAGAGTATAAAACAGTTTTGGAGCAAAAGACAGCCGCCTTCTTCAGGATAAAAAGGACAGAGCAACTGCATAAGAAAAGGCAAGAACGCATCTGTCGATATTAAGTCATTGGCTCAAGATATCTCCAGTCTGATTCGAAATGACCTCTGTAGGGAACTAACTGCTTGATCGCTGGCTGGAGTAACCGATGGTCAATGGCGAATAACTCTGTATAGTGCTGTACACATTTATTAGAATTATTACAGCCATAAAATTACGTTTATTGCGTTACAATTATTCTTGCGTTCACACCTGTAAATATAAAAGCGCGTTTTTCCACAGATGCCTCTGTACAAACGCGTTCTTGCCTTTACTTGTGTGGTTACTCTGTGCTTTTTTTTTTTTTTTTTTTTTTTTTGTGTGCGTGTGTGTGTGTATGTGTGTGTCTCCGAAACCGGTTCATACTCTTAACTAACTTTTATGCTGTTACAAATTAAATATGATTCTGATAAATTCAACTTGCTCATGATTGTATTTTTGCAAATCTTACCTCTTTCCAGAAAAGTTTCACAGTCTTCACTTTCTTGTTGAAATTGGGTGAACTTTGATCCATTGGAGTTTGACTTCCTGGACCTGCATTCTTGCGAAACCATGGAGGTGGTGCAGGTCCTCTGTTTCCACCTGGAGGTGGCGGAGGCGGCGGACCACCCATACCTGGGGGTGGAGGCGGTGGTGGCGGACCACCCATACCAGGGGGTGGTGGTGGTGGTGGTGCCCCACCAGGCATTGGCGGAGGAGGTGGTGCACCAGGGAATGGAGCGGCATTCACTGGCCTCATGAGAATGCTGACGTCATCGTCGTCTCCCAAGTCTGTGAAGTCGAGGTCGTTGATGCGCAAAGGACGCCTCATAGTCTGTGTCAGCTGATCCCATTGCAGTTCTTTCACACCGCTGGGAGATCGTTTGAGATCTTGTCCCTATACAAACAGTAATGTGAAGAAAAAATCATCATAGTGTGGAGCCTGTGGTATTATATATAAATATTTAAAAGATTTGAATCGCATATGATGTACTCGATTCATATCGTACACTGTCCTTAGTGGATTTTTAGAAATACATTTTTTACAGCGCCATATTTAATTTTGTGATATAAATTTATCTACAGTGAATCCCGATTATAACGTGGGTTTACGGCTACATTAAACAACATGCGTTATATGGGCAGCCGCGTTATAAATGAGCAGTACTATTTTATAATGCTCAACTTCCAGTGCTAAAAGATAGTTGTCTGTTTTATTAGGTTCGAAATGTATGTTCTTATATTCTATATTCAGTTGTCTGTTAAACGGAAACGTTTATAAAATGCAAACGTCAGTATTCTACAGATTTTAATTATTTTTTTTTATAGAAAGACTGCAACTACATAGCACATGCATTACTATACGTGCAAACATCCTCCACTTCAATCTTCTGATTGGTTGTTGCAGCTGCTATTTATTCATCAGTGATAACTTGACACATGCCAATATCAATCCACTGATTTACAATTGTGTCTATAGTTTCTTCCTCCTCTAGTGATATTTTCAATTTAGACAACTAGCTGGGTGAAATCACAAGTCTTTTGTCTACTTCCATAACTTCTCTTCACGTGGATTACTCATCAGAACATTTTTTTCCAGCAGTTTTTAGTCTTTTCTTTGGTTATGGATTCTCAAGCTAGGCTTACTTTGAACGCTATTTCCTTCAGTGTTAAAGATTTTAAGATTCCGAAAGCTCTCTTTTGAAATTTAGCACGAGGCGATGCGAATATGCATAGAAATGGAAACATGCTAATACCTACGTTATATCCGAATCTGCAGTACAGCCGAGGATGTTAGAACCGATATTCACTATACTTATTTACTTTGTAAATAGAATATCCGTGGTCTAATTAGTATAATAAATCTCTTATTATCGGATATCCAAGAGACCATACATTTTGTCCGCTATTTAGAGGTATGCACATCTTAGAGGCGTCCGTTAATAAGTGCTTTACTGCATAAATTCTAAATTTCATTGGAATCTGCTACTTATGAACAATTCCAAATATCTCATCGTAGCGTCAATTTAATAATAGGAATTTGTAATTATTTTTGACAACAATGTATTTCTATAGGGACTGCTGTCAACGGCGGGACCTGAACCCGCAGCATACCGACAGCAAACTTGAGTCGTAAATCTGAAAACGTTAGACTAACAACACACACATACCGAATTGAGGAAATCGACCTGAAGATGTCTTTGTGCATAACGACTTTAGTCTCGAGTTTATAGCCGGTAAGCTTCTGGTTAGGGTTATGACGCCGACTTTCGCCCGTATACATTATCAACAAAGATGTAACTACGAGAAAATTTATCGTTCAACTTAAAAATTTACAAAACAAATGTATAAAAAAGGTGCAAACTATACTACATACTATGGGTGACTTTTGTTCAGGTCTTGAGTAGGTAGCCCCAGACAGTCCTTCTTTGGCTTTGTTGACTATACCAGGAGTAGCACCGTACCTTGTTTTTGGAGGTTCAGGTACGACCGGGGTTTTGTCTTGAGCAGAAAACCTATTCTGAAAACTGTTTTCTTTTTTGAGCTGGAACTTCTGTTGTTGTGAGGGTTCTTCGGGTTCAACTGGTTTCTGAGTACCCCAGAACTTGTTATTTACAGGCTTACTGGGTTCTGGTTGGGGACTGTATGGCACCGGGCTACGGTTCGGCTGCCCGTAAAATTGTTTCGGAGCAGAAGTTGGTGGCGTGGTTGGAATGGAACCTGATTAAAAACGAAATTAAATTGATTTAAACATATTTTGGTCGTAGTATCAAGATAAATCATGTGTATTCCAAAGCGAGAACAGTTACATAGAAGAAAGAATTCTCTACTTTGAATATGTTAATAGATTTTTTTAAATTATTTGGACGTAACCCAGCATGAATTTTAACACTATATTGCTTTAATATTCAATCTACTTTTTTGTTTGTAAACAATTCAAAGTTATGTTCTGTATCCAGTAAAAACAAATGAATGAATTAATAAAAAAAATAATACTTAATGACTCATACATTGCAACTACAGTAATTTAATGTATAGAAATGTATTTACAGTAAAACTTCTCTGAGAGACCACCTCCATTAAGCAACCACCTCCCTTAACGATTACTTTTCTTCCCACCCCATAGACTCAATGCAAAATTTACATTTGGAGACCATCAGAAATCTTCCCCTCCTGAAGCGACCACATTTTTGGAGACTAAGGAAGGGGAGGGGGAGGATTTAACTTTCTGTTTATAATCGAATAAGTTTTTGAACCCTTCTTTTTTATTATCTTAGGCCCCCAGTTCGATTTTGATGAAGTTCGATTCTGATGATGTTCGATTCTGATGTTAATGAACAATCCAACCTCCTCTAGAATTTAATGTTGAATGCATATCAGTCATCCAAGCTCTATTTATATCCAATCTTGAGAAATTAGTGTTTTAAGATAATTTTTAGAACTAGAAGGGAAAAAAGAACTTAAAGTGAAGAAATCGTTAGTGAACTCCCCCTCATTCTATTCCAAAATGTGATGCTAAATCCAGATCTGAGCTCTATACAATATAGCAGAGAATGAGAAATAGATGTTTTAATATATTAGAAAGAGATATTTTAATATATGAGAAATAGATGTTTTAATATATGAGAAAAAGATGTTTTAATATATGAGAAATAGATGTTTTAATATGAGAAAAATATGTTTTAATATATGAGAAATAGATGTTTTAATATATGAGAAATAGATGTTGTGAGGAAAATATTTAGAAAAATCAATAGTATGGCAAAAAGTTTGCCAGCAAATATTTATAAAGTATTAGTATTCCCCAGTATCTTAAGATTTATTTTTATAAACTACATATTAATTTCATTATTTTAATTACAGATGATAGCGAAAATATTTATGTAAATCATATAGATGCGATACCTTGTAGCTTTATCAGAATTAAAACAAAAACGGTATAGTCAACAGAATAAACCACCCCAATCTCTTATTTAACGTTCTTTTTTACCTGTAAGACTGTTCTGCCTGCCGAACGTTGGCTTCGTAGGAGAAGGAGGTGGTACAGGTTTCGTCTCCGTTTGAACCTGTTGTTTCACAAAGCCCATTTCTCCCCTACTTGATTTTCTTTCCAGTGGTTCTTTGGGAGGTTCTTCTTTCTGGTTTTCGAACAAGGATCGCTGTCTGCTCACTAAACAAGGTCGAGCTATTCGAAAAAAAAAGAATATATATACATACACACACACACACACATTATATATATATATATATATATATATATATATATATATATATATATATATATATATATATATATATATATATATATATATATATATATATATATATATATATATATATATATATATATATAATAGATTGAAAATCCAATGACAGAATAGAGAGAAGTTGTAACTCAACTCAAAGAACCCTAACTTTAAAATATGCCTGCATAATAAGAAGAAATATATATATATATTAATAGGATCTGCATGGAAATTGTTTTTAAGTAAATAATAATCAAATACCTAAATAACTTCATTGAAATTTTCATTAGATGATCCAATATATATAGAGTCCCACATGGGAGTTAGATGGACAGGTTGTCACCCCCATTAATATTCAAGCTATTATGCTTCTTATATAATTGTGCTTGTCGAATTATATTTCCATCATTAAAACAAAAGTACACCAACTTTTGCCCCCCTCCCCCCAAAATATCGAAATGGGGCCTATGGAATCAATTAGATAAACATTTTATTTGAGTTTATAAGATATATCTGTAAAACTGTGGTGCACTTTTGACATTAAGGAACGTGTGTATAGGAGCTCGTATTAATAACAATATTCGATATCAGGTGATCCAACCTATTTAGCCTATTTTCAAATATTATGTGTGATCCTAATAAAGTTGCTCTCTAAGATGATGTTAAAACTAAGTAAAATGCATGTAAAATATGGAAAGATAATAAATAAAGTCGAGTGGAGACTCACACTTCAGCTACTTATTTTTTGTACCCTCCTAAAGACATGTGTACTCTCACTACTCGTGATGGGCAACACTATGGCAACGTATCGATGGGCAACGTATCGATATGTTGATGCGAGGATCGTTTAGTATCCTTTTGTGTACCGATTTAGTATTATAGATAATGTACCAATACCGTTTCTCATTGTATCGTAGTGTATCGTAATTAATATTATGATCTAAATTTTACGTTTCACAACTTTGAAGTAGGTATGTTGAAGGCCCAGACCACACAGCCAACCCTGAGGCTTACGGCAGTTTATTATGTGGCCGGTGAAGTAGGTAATACCTATGTAAAAAAGTTAAATTAAAAATTAATTTTTAATTTTATACGTATTTAAAATTATTTTTTTTCTACTATATGTGATGGTTTACAGGGTCTAATTGTCGAAAATTTCAAAATTGAGTTTAGAAAATTGTTAATAACAGCTTTTCGGACAAATTCTAATAAACAAAACCGTATGCCTTCATGATAATATGAACTTAGCTTACAATTTTTACATTATTAATCAGTTATAAAGCATTAAAACAGAGAAAAAAAATTGAAAGTTTTTGGGTTGATAACTCCATTTAAACACTGGTTTAAACCTTGTTTTTATTTTATTTTCTTGGGAGGGGGGTGAGGGATTAAACCATCTTAAACTATGGTTTTTTATTTTTTAAAAATAAAAAATAATTATTCCAACTCCAGTTAATAGAAAAACTTATTTTTCTGAATTGGCAACACGCAGTGCATAATGGAAACGCTTCTCGTAATTACAAAGCATGCGACTACCTAAATCCATTGAAAAGTAAGAAAGGTACAGTTGTTGGTATAATAGCTAACATGTTCCAAGTTATCTTACAAGTAAGATTACCACAACTGGACTTTTTTCCAGTAAATCATCACATATGTATAAAATATAATTATAACACAGTTAGAAAGAATAAATTTGTGACATGGTTAAATTTTTTAATAACGCTCTGACAAATTCCATAAGAATCGAACAGAATGTTTTTGTGCAGGAGTGGACACATACAACGCATGGACATATACTAAGAGAGACGATAGCTAAAAATAGCTGATTCATGTTTCTAGGATGTTTATTATGTTTAAATCTATCTAAATCTCGAACTCGAATTTTCGAGACTATTATAATGGTATACCTATGCATATACTATGTAGAGAAATTCACAATTTGAGTTGTGAATTTGTTCCTCCCTCGGTTCCAATTGTGCGAACATGAGTGAGTGGAGTTGTTTGTCTTCCTCTGCTTGAGTGAGTTGACATTTTTTCTTTTCCGTTCCCGATCTGCGGATGTGCGAGGCGATTTTTGGAACTTTGTTTCTGCTTTATTTGATTTCATGGATGAATAGTTAACTTCGATTTGAGAAATACTTTCTGGAATTTGAGATCATTCAAGCGGCGCCTAATTACTTACTACAACTTCATATTTTGGAAATACTTTGAAAATTTTGATTAAATTCTGGAGTCTGGGATTGTTTGTTTACTTTGTGGAATCCTTAAAACAGTCAGTGAACTCTGAATTTGTTGATTTAATTACGAAATAGGGTTGAATTTTTGGAGAATTGATTCCACAGTTGATTTATTTTGAACAAGAATATTTTGCAAATTTGTTTACTTACACTTTGAAATCCATTTGAGAAATTTTGAACTTTGAATGTGTGAAATTTAATGTTGAAACTTGGATGATTTACTACGGAAATGGATGAGTTGTGGATTTCATTTGATTTTCATGAATTGATTGATACTGAATTTGGATCAATTTATTTCGAAACTTTGAGAGTTTGTGCAATCGTTGAATAACATTGAGAAAAATATTTTTTTGTTAAACTTACTTTGACTACCGATTTTGACTTCAATTATTTTGACTTACTTTTGAAAGGCAACACTTTTAAAGAGGAATTAAAGAAATTTATTGAATTAAAGAAAATTTTTATAGAATGACACTTGTATATTTACAGATATTTTAATTTTTTGGCAACATGTTTGAAATTGTTTTGATTTAAAGGGTTTTAATTTTGATTTGTGGCACTGGAAAAATTGATTTGGTGAAAACTGTTTTCACAATTTACTTCCTTAGTGGCACACACACACAATGCTGATAAATTTTATTTTAAAGGTATTTGATATTTACTTGTATTGAAAAAGTTGAGGCAAGTGAGTCAGTCCTCTGTGTGCCAGTGAGCACCTGCTGAAGTGTCTGTGCCTTTGAATTTTGTGGACCTTTGATTTGCTAGTTCGATTTGATGGTGACAAAAATTTTCTGGAAATTTTTTTTTTTCTGCTGTGACTAAGGTGCGGAGCAAAGTTACTCTTCTTTCTTGATGAGTTTTGTGTTCTCAAAAGATGAGAATTTGAAATAATTTAAGTGTTTATTTGCGTGCGTTTATTGCAATAGCTCTTGTATATCTATCTATCTATATATACTAATTCGAAAAATGAAATGAGAGGAAAGTATACTTTGCCATGAGATAGAGACTTCAAATTTGGTGTATGGGTAAATCGTTCGAAAGAAAGAAAGTGTGAAATTTCAGATTTCCAATATTTTCTACTTAAGGGGGTGCCGCACACCAGAATGTTCGATTTGACGAATAAATGAGAAACGGCTCCTTTAAAAGAGGCTTGAAATTAGGTATATGGACTAATCATTTGATAAAAACACTCAAGACGAATAAAGTTTTTCAAAAACGCTCGTTTAAGGGGGTATTTCAGAGGAAAACGTTCGAAAGGAGAATTGATTAGAAAACATACTTTGGGATGAGATAGAGATTTGAAATTTGATGTACGGGTAGATAGTTTGGAAGGAATAAATATACAATTTCAGTTTTCCAATATTTTCTACTTTAGGGAGTGTCGCACACAAAAATGTTTGATTTTCGGAATGAAGTAGAAAGATCCTTCTAGAAAGTGATAGAGGCTTGATATTTGGTATATGGGAGAATCATTTAATAGAAAACCCAAGAAGAATGGAGTTTTTCAAAAATGTATATTTTAAAGGGGGTGAGTACTCCACAGAAAAACATTCGAAAGGTAAAATGACAGAAAAGGCATGCTTCGTGATGAGATAGAGACTTCAAATTTTGTATACGTGTAGATAGTTAGAAAGGAAGAAAGTGTGCAATTTCAGTTTCATGCTGGAACACTGAAATTGCACACTTTCTTCCTTTCCAACATTCTACCCGTACACAAAATTTGAAGTCTCTATATCATCGCAAAGCATGCTTTTTTCTCTCATTTCATTTTTCGAATGTTTTTGTGTGGCGTATCCACCCCTTAAATAAACCTTTTTACAAAGAACTCAATTCTTCTTGGGTTTTCTATCAGATGATTCGCCCATATACCAAATATCAAGTCTCTATCACATTTTAATAGAGGCATTTCTCCTTTTTTGCAAAAATCGAACATGTGCGGCACCCACTTAAGTGGAAAATATTGGAAAACTGAAATTGTACACTTTCTACTTTCCGAACTATACACTCGCACTCCAAATTTGAAATCTCTATCTCATTCCGACGCATATTTTTTTTAAAAATTCACCTTTCGAACGTTAATTCACCTTTCGAACGCTTTCCTCTGGAACACACCCTTAAATGAACATTTTTGAAAAACAATATTGGTCTTGGGTGTTTTTATCAAATGATTAGTCATATACCAAATTTCAAGCCTCTATCAAATTTTAAAGGAGTCGTTTCTCATTTATTCGGAAAATCGAACATTTTGGTGTGCGACACCCCCTTAAGTAGAAAATATTGGAAATCTGAAATTGCACATTTTCTTCCTTTCGAACGGTTTACCTATACACCAAATCTGAAGTTCCTATCATTTTACTTTTCGAACGTTTTGGTGTGGAGCCCCCCTCCCTCCCAGTTGAAAATACCAGTTGAAAATCAACGGTCTCCCAATAAACAATTCCTGAATAATGCACATTTTCGAATAATTCGCGTTTCACATTTATTAGGCAAATTGAATATTTTGGTGTGCAGAACTCCCTAAAGAAGAAAATGTTGGAAAACTTAAATTGCGCATTTCTTCCTTTCGAACTATCTACCCGTACACAAATTTAAAGACTCTGTCTCATCCCGAAGAATGCAATCTTATCATTTCCCCTTTCGAAAGTTTTCCTGTGAAGCACACCCATAAATGAACATTTTTGAAAATCTGTATTCGTCTTGAAGTTTTTTTCAAACGATTAGACCATATACCACATTTCAAACCGCTATCACATTGTAAGGGAGGCGTTTTTCATTTGTTCGTCAAATCTAATATTTTAGTGTCCGGCACCCCCCTACAGTAGCAAATGCTGGAACACTGAAATTGCACACTTTCTTCCTTTCCAACAATCTGCCTGTACACAAGATTTGAAGTCTCTATCTCATCGCAAAGCATGCTTTTTTTTATCATTTTATCTTTCGAGCGTTTTTGTGTGGACCCCACCTCCTTAAATGAACATTTAAAAAAAAACTCCACTCTTCTTAGGTTTTCTATCAGATGATTCGCCCCTATACCAAATATCAACTCTCTATCACGTTTTAATAGAGGCATTTCTCCTTCATTCCGAAAATCGAACATTTTAGCGTGCGGCACCCTCTACAGTGTAAAAATATAGGATAACTGAAATTGTACACTTTCTGCCTTCCAAATTATCTACCCGAATCTCTATCTCATACCGAAGCATGTTTTTTTTATCATTTCACATTTCGAACATTTTTCTCTGGAGTACCCCCATAATCGAACATTTCTGAGAAATTCTATTCGTCTTGGGTGTTTTCATTAAATGATTAGCCCATGTACCAAATTTCAATCCCCTATCAAAATTTAAAGGAGGTGTTACTCATTTATTCGGCAAATCGAACATTTTGGTGTGCGGCACCCCCTATAGTTGAATATATTGGAAATCTGTAATCGCACACTTTCTTTCGTTCGAACGATTTACCAGTACACCAAATGTAAAGTCTCTATCTCATTGCAAAGCATGCTTTTCTATCATTTAACTTTTCGAACGTTTTGGTATGGGGCGACCGATCTATAGAAGATTCTCGAAAAATTCGAAAAAAATCTCTATCTATTCGGGAAGTGCCTAAAAAAAGCGTGACAGACAGACAGATGGACACTTGGCAATTAGTATATACTAGCCCAATACCAGTTGAAAATCAATGGTCTCACAATAAGCAACCCCTGAAAAACATACATTTTTGAACAATTCACGTTTCACATTTATTCTTAAAATCGAGAATTTTGGTGTACGGAACTCCTAAAGAAGAAAATATTAGAAAACTGAAATTGTTTACTTTCTTCCTTTCAAACTATCTACCCGCACATCAAATTTGAAGTCTCTATCTCATACTCAAGCAGGTAATTTTATCATTTCATCTTTCGAACGTTTTCATGTGGAGCAAGCACCCTCTTAAATGAACATTTATGAAAAATTCTATTCGTCTTGGTTTTTTTTTTATCAAATGATTAGCCTATATACCAAATATAAAACCTCTATCGAATTTTAAATTAGGCGTTTCTCATTTATTAAGCAAATCGAACATTTTAGTGTGTGACACCCCTAAAGTAGCAGATATTGGAAATCCGAAATTGCACAGTTTCTTTCCTTCAAACGATATTCCCATGCACTAAGTTGAATGTATCTATCTCATCGCAAAGCATGTTTTTCTATCATATCACTTTTCGAACGTTTTGGTGGGCGAAACCCCTCAAAATTACAAATATCGGAAATTTTCTATTGCACACTTTCTTTCTTTTGAACTATCTGCGTATATACCAAATTTGAAGTTTCCATACCATCACGAAGCATATTTTTGCTATTATTTTACATTTCGAACGTTTTCGTGTGGAGTAGCCACCACCATAAATGAACAATTTTGAAAAACTCAATTCTTTTGTTTTTATTGTATGATTTCCCAAATATACCAAATATCAAGCCTCTATTACATTTTTAAAGGAGGCTTTACTCATTTATTCGGAAAATCGTACGTTTGATTTTGAGGTACACCCTAAAGTAGAAAATATCGGAAAACTGAAATTGCACATACTCTTTCTTCCTTTTGAACTATCTACCTGTACAACAAATTTGAAGTCTCTATCCCATCCCGAGGCATGGTTTTTCGTTATTTCACCTTTCGAACAGTTTTCTCTAGAGCATCCCCCTAAACGAACATTTTTGAAAAACTTTACTCATCATGGGTGTTTTCGTCAAATGATTAACCCACATACCAAATTCCAAACCTCTATTAAATTTTAAAAGAGTCGTTTATCATTTATTTGGTAAATCGAATATTTTGGTGTGCGGCATCCCCTTGAGTAGAAAATATTGGAAATCTGAAATTGCACATTTTCTTCCTTTCGAACGATTTACCCGTACACCAAATTTGAAGTGTCTATTTTATCGCAAAGCATGCTTTCCTATCATTTCACTTTTCGAACGTTTTGGGGTGGAGCACCCCTTCTAGAGAACATTTTCGAAAAATTCGATTTTTCCAGGTGGTTTTATCGAACAATCGACCCATGTACTAAATTGCAATTCTCTATCTATTCGGGAAGTGCCTAAAAAAGGCGTTACAGACAGACAGACGGACACTTGACAATTAGTATAGCCGAATACCCGTTGAAAATTAACGGCCTCGTAAAAAGCACCTCCTGAATATTGTCATTTATTTAATAATTCGCGTTTCACATGTATTCGGCAAATTGAATATTTTAATGTGCAGAACTCCCTAAAGAAGAAAATATTGGAAAATTTAAATTCCGCACGTCTTCCTTTCGAACTATCTACCAGTACACCAAATTACAATCTCTATCTCATCCCAAAGCATACTATTTTATCATCTCCCCTTTTGAACGTTTTTCTTTGGAGCACACCCATAAATGAACATTTTTGAAAAACTCTGTTAGTGTTGGGTTTTTTATCAGATGATTGGCCCACATACCAAATATCAAGCCTCTATCATATTTAAAAGGATGCGTGTTTCATTTATTCCGAAAATTGAACATATTGGCGTTCGGCACCTCCTAAAGTAGCAAATATTGGAAATCTGAAATTTGCACACTTTCTTTCTTTCAAACTATCTACCAGTTCACCAAATTTGATATCTCTATCCTATTGTGGAGCATGTTTTTCTATCACTTCATATTTCGAAGGTTTTTCTGTGGTGCACCCCTTAAATGATCATTTTTGAATAACCGTAATAATCTTAGGGTTTTTTATCAAATGATTAGCCCATATACTAAATTTCAAGCTTCTATCACACTCTAAAGGAGGCGTTTTTCAGTTGTTCGTGAAATCGAACATTTTAGTGTTCGACACCCCCTACAATAGGGGGCGCGGTAGCCCATTGGTTAGCGCGCTGGAGTTGCACTCGGTAGGCCCGGGTTCGATTCCAGCCACTACCAAAAACTGCCGCCGTGTTCATGCGGAGTACGATCACGTTAAACATGTGGGTCCGAAAGTCCTTCCGAGAGGTTGGTGGTAGGGGAAGGAGGGTACGGTCCCTGTGGATGCCTCCCCCACTGGGTTCCGGTCTAAATTGGGTGGCACTTCCCGACCGTCCAAACAGTTACCTTACACCTTTCTGGTAGGTCGGACGGTCTGGGTTTCAACAACAACAACAACCCCCTACAATAGTAAACGTTGGAAAACTGAAATTGCACGCTTTCTTCCTTTCCAACTATCTACCGGTATACCAAATTTGAAGTCTCTAACTCATCTCTAACTCATCTATTATTTCACCCTTCGAATGTTTTTCTGTGGAGTACCACTCCCCCCCCCCCCCCCCCCCAGTAAATATACATTTTTGAAAACTCCATTCGTCTTGGATTTCCTATTAAATGAGTCGCCCATATACCAAATATCAAGTCTCTATCACGTTCTAAAATGGGTATTTCTACTTCATTCCGAAAATCGAACATTTTCGTGTGCGACACCCCCTAAAGTAGAAAATATTGGAAAACTGAAATTGTACACTTTCTTCCTTCCAAACTATCTACCCGTACACCAAATTTCAAATCTCTATCTCTTCCCGAAGTATGTTTTCTTATCAATTCACCTTTCGAACATTTTCCTCTTGAGCACCCCCTTAAACGAACGTTTTTGAAAAACTATATTCGTCTTGGGTGTTTTCATCAAATGATTAGTCCAAATACCTAATTTCAAGCCTCTATCAAATTTTAAAGGAGCCATTTCTCATTTATTCGGTAAATCGAACATTTTGGTGTGCGGCACCCCCCTTAAGTAGAAAATATTGGAAATCTGAAATTGTACACTGTTGGAAAATTGAAAATTTGAAGATAGCAAAGCACGCACTGTCAGAGTCAATAAGTGTTGGCTGGGTCATGAAAGTACACAAGTCCAGTTTTAAAGAAAAACTTCGTTCACTTTATTTGGTGAAAAACACAACTCGGCATATTACACGTACCTGGTAATTTTCCATGCCGTAAAACATCAAAAATATACTATGTACAAAAAATTTTTTAGTTGTAAATGACTAGACAGAGATTTCTTGAAGCATTTGGTAGTAAGTTACTATACTACCTCTATCACTTGCGTGTATTTCAGCCACCATCACTTGGCAAAGGGAAACCAAAGGATAGAACATCAGGAAAATCTTTAAAGCGAATGGACAGTTCCGGAAACGCCCCCGGATATGCAAATCAGATGCGTACGCATTGAGAACTGATTTGCATGAAACCTCATGTTGAAAAACGTCACGGTTCACGCCGGTGAACGGGAAGAGTCGTTCATATTAAATTTGCATAAACGCCCGTTCACGGGAACGTGAATCGCGATGTATTGATTATTTCCAACAATCGGCCCCCTCATGCAAATCCTTAAGTCTCAATGCATATGCAAAAGAAAACTTACTCTGTGAAACCAAGGTATATCAATAAACACCAAGGCCCCCAGTATCCTATCAAACATATAATGAAGGAAAAAATTTAAAGTATTATATCATTATTAAATTTAAAATAAAATGCATAAGTACTTATAGCATCTGAAAAATAGTTAAGTATTGTCGACAATATTGTAACAACAACATTTCACATCAAGTAGAAATTTATATACAACACAACTTCAATGCTTAAGTATCAGCATTCAAAAATTGAAATTTTCGTTTAAATTTAATTATAAGTATCCAAAATTTAAGTATAAGCACATTATCATATTAAACAAGTCAACTTTAAAAGATTAAGATTTTGTATAAGCATAGAATTTAAGTTTACTTTAAATTTGAGTATAAACACTATAATTCAAAAAGCTTAAAAAAATTTAGTCTATTAACACAATATAAGTATACATAATTAATACTATTAGACTGCATTGATATACCAAATATTTAAAAATACATGATGCAAGTAATTAGATAATAAAATTCCTTTATCAAAACTTTCAACACATACTTTTTACCAAGTTGAAAAATACAAAATTTTATACACATAAGCTATTATTTAGCATCATGCGGGTCATGGAAAATGGATGTATATACAAAGGTGTAAAGTGAAAAAGATTCAATATCACAAAAATTTATACTCAAGATATACTATCTTATATCAATGAGGTTTAAGATAAACAATAATGTATATATATGACATCTTAAAAAAATTCCCAAGTTGTAAATTCAATTTAGTATTTAAAATTTTCTTTAGACTAAACATTTAATCTCAAAAAGTTTTGATTTAGTTTTTAAAAATTTTATTACAAAATTTAAGTATTATTTCCTTAGTCATTGGTTTAGTAAAGTGATCTGCTAAGTTATCTTTACTATTTACAAATTTAACATTAAAAGATTCATTGACTATTAAATTTCTTAGGAAATGATATCTCACATCGATATGCTTAGTTCTATTGTTTTCAATTGGAGAGTTAGAAAAATTAATGGCTGCTTGGTTGTCGTTAAAATAACACTGTTACTTTTATTAAAGTTTAACCCAAGTAAATGACATTCTTCAATTATGTTTTGTACCCATACCATTTCCTTAGCGGCTTCAGTTAGTGATACGTATTCAGCTTCCATGGTTGATAAGCTGACACACTTATGTTTAAAGGTACGCCAAGAAATAGGTACATTGTCAATAAAGAGTATCATGCCTTCAAATGAAACACGGTCATCTCTGTTTGCAGCAAAGTCAGAATCTGAATAACCATTCAATTTTAACTCCTGAATGTTAGATAAATTCAACATATAGTTTTTAGTCTTTTCAACATATCCTAAAAGTCTTAACAATGCATCCCAATGCTTAATTCCAGGGTTTTCTTGAAATTGAGATAATATATTGATGGCGTAACAAATATCAGGTCTAGTCCTACTAGATATAAAAGCCAAACACCCAATTAAGCTCCTGTAAGGAAAACTTTGCATTTGCTTTATTTCTTCACTTGTCTTTGGACAATCTATTTTACTTAGAATATTCCCTTTAGAAATGGGAAGTGAAGTAACTGGATATTTATACTGTTGAAACATTTGACATACTTTATCTATATACTGACTTTGATGTATAAAAAATTTATTGTCACACTCTTTAAATTCCACGCCTAAAAGTTTTCTAATTTTTCCTAATACCTTGATATCAAATTCTATGCTAAGTAATGAAACAATGTGGTCTATGTCCCTTTGATACTTTGAGAAGAGAATTATGTCATCCACATAGACTAGCATAAGAACTTTGCTATTGTAAATATATGCACAATTACACCATTGAAGTTTTAAAAAATTTAATTCTTTTAATTTGGTGTCAAGTTCATTAAACCATTCTCTTCCACTTTGATGAAGACCGTAAATGGCTTTCTTCAACAAACAAACATAATCAGGCTGTTCCTGATTGACATAACCTTGAGGCTGTTTCATATATACCTTTTGACTCAATTTAGCATAGAGATAGGCAGATTTGATATCTAATTGGAAATGCATCCAGCCAAGCATGCATACGAAAATTGAGAAGAATGCTCTAATTAAGTTGAAGTTAACAACAGGGCTAAAAACTTCATCGTATGATTCTCCCTTTTTCTGACCATACCCCTGGGCTACCAAACGAGCTTTAAACCTCTTGATTTTCCCATTCTCGTCTTTCTTAATGGTGTAGACCCATCTACTGCCTATATGCTTTTGTGAGGTGGATGCAGGAACTAGTTCCCAGACACCCCTCTCTTGCATTACGGCCATTTCTTCATCCATAGCATTACACCATTTTTCGGACTGGGAAGATTTAATAGCAGCGTTGTACCCTTTTGGTATATTTATTTCAATATTGCTTGCTTCTGGTCTGCCTCTGACCCTTTTAAGACCTTTATTTTCCCGAAAATTAAACAGTTGCTGATCAAATTGTATATTCCTTTTATCACAATATTTCTTAACATCATTGTGCGACCTCAGCCTTTTATTATCTCCTTGAGCGTAATAATACACATCGGTTCTACTCCCATCGGGTCTTGGAACCGTCTTTCGCTGCCAAGCAATATCCGAGCAAGGAGTCATACTGGAGTCAGCAGGAGAGTCCGTTTCCTCACTGGATTCAGACGGATCGTCACCAGTGTCTTCACTCTCTCCTGCCCCCCCATCAGACTGCTCTCTCGGATATTCCCCGTCGGAGTATTCTGAAAGGTTATCTCTTGATATCCCTGAGGAGATATTTCTGGGACAAATTGGGTCCAGGATGCCTTCCACTACATCACCCTCATCAAACCTCACATTGCAGGTCTCAATTGTTCGTTTCTCCCCTGACAAAAATATCCTATAGCCCTTAGTTTTAGTAGCATAGCCTACCATCACCCCTTCTGTAGCTTTCATGTCTAACTTCTTTCTGAGCTGACTGGGTTTGCCTACATATGCTCTACAACCAAAGGTTCTAAGATGTTTGACTGAAGGTTTTCTACCACTGTAGAGTTCATGTGGTGTTTTAGTCTTAAATTTGTGACATATTCGATTTTTAGTGTATGCAAAACACAATATTGCTTCCGCCCAGAATCTGTCATGTAATTTGCTGTCGTTCAACATGGCTCTAACACAGTCAAATGCGGTTAAGTTGAATCGCTCTGATACTCCATTTTGCTGTGGGGTATATGTGTTAGTCCTCTCAGCCTTAATACCGTTACCCTTCAGGTAATTTTTGAACTTATCATGGCAGAATTCCATCCCATTATCCGTCCGGATACATAGAATTTTAGTACCTAACTGCCTTTCTTCTCTGGCCTGAAACTCTTTAAAATGTGAAAATACTTCTGACTTCTGTTTCATGAGGTAAACAAAAACTTTTCTACTATAATCATCTGTTATAGTTAAGACATACTTGTTCCCACCATATGAGGCTGTGGGTAAGGGACCACACACATCCATGTGTAACAATTGCAATGGTTTAGTGGACCTTATCCTACCGGTGGGTTTATACGATACTCTCCTAGACTTAGCCAATTTACACGATTTACAATTTAACTTTTTGTATTTAAGCCTAGGAAGTCCGTTTACGGCAGAAACTTTGCTGGTTTGGAGGAGATATTCAGCGTTTATGTGGCAATATCGTTTATGCCAAAGACAGTTTGTACTATTAAGTTCAGTTACTGAACTGCTAGGCTTAGATATTGAACTATCCACATTTCTATTCTGCTTAGTTTTTGTTTTGTCAGATTTAAATTTAGTTTCTTTAAGATTAGGTGCTATTTTTACTTTGTCTATTTTTCTGGAAGCACTAGGATCCCTATCCTTGGATTTCTTATCCTTTTTGTGTTTCTTGTCTCCATGTTGATCCCTATCTTTAGATTGACGGTTTTCTACGTTATGTTGTTCCTGGGTACTATACTTAGGTTTTAAAAAATACAACCCATCCTTTCTTTTTGCATAAAAGAATTTCTCCCCTTTAGGTGTAAAAAACCATAGAACCCCATTAGCTCCATTAAAACTAAAATTTTGTTCCTCAAGAACAGATGCAGCTAATAAATTTCTCCTAAGTTTAGGAGAATACATAACATTTTCCAATTTGATAATACTTTGCTTATCCTTAAATTGGACATACATTTCCACCGTCCCGATAGCCTCAACTGGACTTTCGACATCCCCTACTGCTAGCGACATTGAAGTGCCTTTGCACTCATTAAATTTTGAAAATAACTTAATGTTATTACAGAAATGTCGCGTAGCAGCAGTGTCTACTACCCAGCTGAGTCTATCGCTAGGATCGATTACAGTATTAGCCTCAATCTGTGGAGACCCAAGAAATTCCACAATACTAGATCCATTATTTCTACTGCAATTAGATTTAGTATGACCTAGTTTGTTACATTTAAAACACTTAATTTTACTTTTAGAAATATTTACATTATGACTAGAAGTATTTACATTAGACACATTATGAGATACATTTGGAAATTTAAGTTTAGACACATTTACTCTATTTACAAATTTCTTAGAAGTAAAATATGCAGAATTTGAACTCACAGTTTTGGAAAAGTCACTTGCTTGCTGCCTCAGCCGGCTCTCCTCCGCTGCTAGCTCTGCTTGTATTTTGCTGAGCTTGAAGTCCGAGTCATTCCACCGATATATAATTTGAACGATACCTCGGAATTCTTCCGGAAGGTACCGTATCGACTGGAATGCTACATATAGGTCTTCAATGGGGTGTTTCGCGTCTTTAAGCCTCGTCACGGCCTTCCGCAGTCTTGAGCAAAAAATATCAACAGGCTCGTCTGGCTCCGGCCGAACGTCGAAGAACTCATCTAGTAATCTAACCAGGTTGGCTCTGGAAGGCGCTTGAAAATGTTCTTTCAAGGTATTCCATACTTGACTAGGTTCGTCGGTGACGTTTATCAACTCCTTGTATTCCGAGGATAAACTTTGATAAATGATGGCTAATGCTCGGTCTTTCCGGCGATAAAAATCATCATAGTCGCGGCGACTTGCATCTTCCTCGATAGGCTTAGCACTTCCATCTACGTGTCCGAAACATCCTTCTCCCTTGAGGACGAATGAGATGTCGGTACACCAGGTGACGTAGTTGTCCCGCGTCAGCAACTCCGTTCTACTTGCCTCCATGGCCACTCGTAGTTTTGAAGAAGCAGAAGCAAAAGTTCTTGTACACTGTTTACGTTTACACTGTTGCGTTTCGTTGTTCACACGAACTTCAAAATGGTGCCAGGTGCGGCCCCCATCTGAACACTGGAACGATTTCTTTAAAGATACTTGCACTTATGACTCTATTGGGCGTTGAACTGGCCCCGTAACCGTTTCTGTTGCGAAATTTAAAATTTGAAGATAGCAAAGCACGCACTGTCAGAGTCAATAAGTGTTGGCTGGGTCATGAAAGTACACAAGTCCAGTTTTAAAGAAAAACTTCGTTCACTTTATTTGGTGAAAAACACAACTCGGCATATTACACGTACCTGGTAATTTTCCATGCCGTAAAACATCAAAAATATACTATGTACAAAAAATTTTTTAGTTGTAAATGACTAGACAGAGATTTCTTGAAGCATTTGGTAGTAAGTTACTATACTACCTCTATCACTTGCGTGTATTTCAGCCACCATCACTTGGCAAAGGGAAACCAAAGGATAGAACATCAGGAAAATCTTTAAAGCGGCTTCCGAACGTTTGTAAGTAAATTTAACGTTCAATACATGCTGGTCCAAACTGACCACATCTGCATCCGTTTCGACTATTCACCGTCGTCAAACGATATTCCGCAGTGCTTCTGTCAAAAAAACATTTCTGTCTGCCTGCATCAGACCATCAGTGTCTATCTCGTCTGACTTCTTTAGACGTCTGATCTCGATCGACCTCTTTCGACCTTCTCATTTGCTTCAAGAAACCTCTGCCCTATATATCCGAGAATGGACAGTTCCGGAAACGCCCCCGGATATGCAAATCAGATGCGTACGCATTGAGAACTGATTTGCATGAAACCTCATGTTGAAAAACGTCACGGTTCACGCCGGTGAACGGGAAGAGTCGTTCATATTAAATTTGCATAAACGCCCGTTCACGGGAACGTGAATCGCGATGTATTGATTATTTCCAACTGAAATTGTACACTTTCTTCCTTTCGAACGATTTACTCATACACCAAATTTGAAGTCTCTATCTTATGGCAAAGTATGCTTTCCTATCATTTCACTATTCGAACGTTTTGGTGTAGAGCACCCCCTCTAGAGAACATTTTCGGAAAATTCGATATTTCCAGAGGGTTTTATCGAACGATTGACCTGTGTACCAAATTACAAGTTTCTATCTACTCGGGAAGTGCTTAAAAAAGCGTGACAGACAGACAGACGGACACTTGGCAATTAGTATATGTAGATAGATAGGTAGATAGATATAGATAGACAGATAGATTATAGAGTTTTTGGTATCGTATGTGTTTATGCGCAGCGAATTTATTTACTAATATAAGTGTAGCACTTACTTTTCAACTAAACTTTCGAGACCATAGCTTTTCAAAGGGCCAAGACGAGTCAATTTATGTCGAAGGGGAGAAAGGATTAAATTATAAACGATTTCTTGAATTGATCTTTTGTACCCTATTATTCAAATGGACTCAACCTTCTGTCATGCGCAGAAGTGTTCAGGGCTTCTGTCATGCGCAGAAGTGTCCAGGACTTCTGTCATGCGCAGAAGTGTTCAGGGTTTCTGTCATGCGCAGAAGTGTCAATTGCCCGAAAAATAATTGATTTTAAAAAAATGAATTTGAGGTCAAAACACTTGCTTTTTTCTTATAAATTGACCTCTAAAAGACATTGAGACTGTAATTGACCTCTAAATGACATTGGATTGTAAATAATATTACTTTCGAGCTTTGAATATTATAGTGGTACGCTATTCTGTTACCACGTGCCTTCGACATATAACCTTCAAATGACATTGAAATTCTGAGATCAGGTTGAATGGGCAGAAAAATGACCTTGAACTTGAATCAGAGGTCAAAATATTTTCCTTTTTTTAATAAATTGACCTCTGAATGACATTGGGAATGCCTGTAGAGGATGCTTCTGAAGGAGGCATACTTCGTCTATGACCTTTAAATGACATTGAAACTATTTGATCACGTTCAGTTGTCCAAAATATGACCTTGAACTTGGGTTAGAGGTCAAAAAAATTATTTTATTTTATAATTTACCCTCTACATGACATTGAAAATTCTTGTGAAAAAAAATCCTCACAGAATTTCGCACAAAATTGTTATAAAGTGTCTTGATATAACCTTCAAATGACATTGAAAAATATTTTATTCAATTTCAGGACTAAGTATCCATAGATTTTTAAATGTTTCGTTTATGGTTTTACTACAGCTTTTCTTTTTATAAACCAGTTGTTGTAGACGTAGTGAATATGAGTGATCTCACAACTTCATATTTTAAGACCTGACTTCATTTTCTCTGTATATGAAAGATTAATGAACTGTTAATATGAATAATTATATGTTAATGAGTAATTATACGATTGCTTATTTAATATTAATTAATGTACACAGTACATGTGTGTAACAATGTGAAAATAATCTGAACAGTAATCCTTAAAGTTTATCTATCTTTTCAGCTATACAAACCTAAGCCATTCATAATAGCTTAACTAAATTTGGTTTATAACAAAACTGGCTACTAGGAAGCACGTAGTAGGGTTTTGGGAATCGACATATTTGCTCTCGGAGATGCTCCGGAACATTATATATTCTGTTCAAGTTCACAATGTACTTTCATCTCGTATAGACTAGCAATTTAATACATGGTCCGGTAAAACACTACTGATTATATACAGTTTACAAAAATATAAAAATTTACATTTTAGGAGGTGCCGATACTCACCAAAATGTTCGAACTGTGGAAAAAGCATGAAATTTCAGGTTTATTCAGCGAGGGATCTGAAACTTGGTACTAAGGAAAAACATTTGATAAGAACAACATGGACAATTGCTGTTTTCAAATATCTATTATTTTAAGGGGCGTTATAGACAAAAATGTTCGAATTTTCAACTGAATGTCCAACTCTAAGTTCAAATTCATTGCACATAACTCATTGCACATAAGATAGAGACTTGCAATTTGGTACACGGGTCGATATTTCGATAACTCCCCCTGGAAAACCGAAAATTTCCGAAAACGTTCTCTAGAGGGGGTGCTCCACACTAAAACTTTCGAAAAGTGTAGAAAAGCATGATTTGCGATAAGATAGAGACTTTAAATGTGGTGTATGGGTACATCATTCTAAAGGAGTAAAGTGTCCAATTTCAGGTATAAAATATTTTCTACTTAAGGGGGTGCCACACACCAAACTGTTCGACTTGCCGAATAAATAAGAAAATGCTCCTTTAAAATTTGATAGAGGTTTGAAATTTGGTATATAGACTAATCATTTGATGAAAACACCCAAGAGGAAAATAGTTTTTCAAAAACGTTCGTTTAAGGGGGTGCTTCAGAGGAAAACGTTCGAAAGGTGAATTAATAAAAGAAACATGCTTTGGAATGAGACAGAGATTTCAAATTTGGTGTACGGATAGATAGTTTGGAAGGAAGAAAATGTACAATTTCGGTTTTCCAATGTTTTCGAATTTAGGGGGTGCCGTACACAAAAATGATTTTTGAACACGTTCGATTTACAATTTTCGGAATAAAATAGAAACGCCCCTTTTAAAACGTGATAGAAGCTTGATATTTGGTATATGGGCGAATCATCTGATAGAAAACCCAAGAAGACTGGAGTTTTTCAAAAATGTATGTTTAAGGGGGTAGGTACTCCACACAAAAACATTCGAAAGGTGAAATGATAGAAAAAGCATGCTTCACGACGAGTTAGAGACTTCAAATTAGGTGTACTGGTAGATAGTTGGAAAGGAAGAAAGTGTGCAATTTCAGTTTTTCAACATTTGCTATTGTAGGGGGTGGCGCACACTAAAATGTTCGATTTGACAAACAAATGAAACACGCCTCCTATACAATATGATAGAGGCTTGAAATTTAGTGTACGGGATATTCATTTAATAACAAAACCCAAGAAGAATACGGTTTTTTAAAAATGTTCATTGAAGTGGTTGCTACATAGAAAAACATTCGAAAGGTGAAGTGATAGAAAAACATGCGTTACGATACGATAGAGACTTCAAATTTGGTGTACGGGTAGATAGTTTGAATGGTATGTCCGTCTGTCTGTCTGTCACGCTTTTTTTAGGTACTTCCTGAATAGATAGAAACTTGCAATTTGGTACATGGCTCGATCGTTCGATAAAACCCCTTGGAAAAATCGATGATAGGAAAGCATACTTTGTAATAAGATAGAGAGTTAGGATTTGGTGTATGGGTAAATCGTTCGAAAGGAACAAAGTGTGCAATTTCATATTTCCAATATTTCTATTTAACGGGATGCCGTACACCAAAATATTCGATTTACCGAAAAAATGAGAAACGGCACTTTTAAAATTTGATAGAGGCTTGAAATTAGGTATATGAACTAATCATTTGATGAAAACACCCAAGACGAATATAATTTTTCAAAAATGTTCGTTTAAGGGGGTGCTCCAGAGAAAAACGTTCGAAAGGTGAATTGATAAAAAAACATGCTTTGGGATGAGATAGAGGTTTGAAATTTGGTGTACGGGTAGATAGTTTGGAAGAAAGAAAGTGTACAATTTCAGTTTACCAATATTTTCTACTTTAGGGGGTGTCGCACACAAAATGTTCGATTTTCGGAATGAAGTAGAAACACCTCTTTTAGAACGTGATAGAGGATTGATATTTGATATATGGTCAAATCATTTGATAGAAAATCCAAGAAAAATGGAATTTTTCAAAAATGCATACTTAAGGGGGTGGGTACTCCACAGAAAAATATTCGAAAGGTGAAATGATAGAAAAAGCATGCTTCGCGACGAGTTAGAGACTTTAAATTTTGTATACGGGTAGATAGTTAGAAAGAAAGAAAGTGGGTAATTTCAGTTTACCAAAGTTTGGTATTGTAGGGGGTGCTGCACACTAAAATGTTCGATTTGACGAACAAATGAATAACGCCTCTTTGATAATGTGATAGAGGCTGGAAATTTAGTATATAGGCTAATCATTCGATAAAAAACCCTAAGATTATTACGGTTTTTACATTTAAGGGGGTGCAACATAGAGAAACCCTCGAAAGATGAAGTGATAGAAATACATGCTTTACTATAAGATAGAGGCATCAAATTTGGTGTACGGGTAGATAGTTTAAAGGGAAAAAAGTGTGCAATTTCAGATTTCCAATATTTGCTACCTCAGGGGATGCCGAACACCAATATATTCGATTTTCGGAATAAATGAGACCCGCTTCCTTTCAAAGGTGATACAGGCTTGATATTTGGTATATGGGCCAATCATCTGATAAAATACCCAAGACAAACAGAGTTCTTCAAAAATGTTCATCTATGGGTGTGCTTCACAGAAAAAGTTCGAAAGGAGAAATAATAAAATAGGAGTGCCTCGGGATAAGGTAGACTATAATGTGGTGTACGGGTAGATAATTTGAAAGGAAGAAATGCGCAATTTAAGTTTTCCAATATTTTCTTTTTTAGGGGGTTTTGGGCCTAAAATATTCCATTTGCCGAATAAATGTGAAACGCGAATTCTTAAAAAATTACAATATTCAGGGGTTGCTTATTGCGAGAACGTTGATTTTCAACGGGTATTCGGCTATTATTATTATTATTATTATTCATATGTGTTTTTTTTTTTTTTAGAGTAAGGGAAAAAAATATTTTGCTGTCACTTACATGTTCTGTGTTAAATGTTTAAGTGTTATATTTAATCTATATTTAATCTTCAATGTTTTGAATTTCTGGGAAATTTTTTCCAAGAATGTTTCTTGGAAAATGGTCTAATGAGTTGGACATTTTTTTCCCCAATAGCTCGGCGTTGATTTTCATCATTCGCCTATACACCGGCCAGAACCGTGAACCTGTTAGCCGTCACATGATGTTGCTCCAGCACACCAGTGGGGGTCGGAACACATCGTGCTCAGACACAACATCCATGCCTGAAGGTGGACTCGAACTCACAACGCAGCATCCGAACGATCGTTAGGAAACGCTTACCTTGACCGTTCGACCACCGCGTCGGCTTGGACATATTTTTTACTGCATGCATTTATTTGTGTTTACTGATGCTGAGAGTCACAGACTTTGAGAAAAATTGAGTAAATGATTAATTGTGTTGATGAAAATATTTATTTAGTGATTAATATTATTTATGAAGAAAATTATATTTTGAAAATATTGAATAAATTTTGAAATAATTTTGAATATATGAAAATGATAATTGGTCAGAATTTGTGTACCTGTTTACATGATTGCCATGTTTGTTGCCAATGTTGCCTTTGCTGATTTCCTCATTGATGAATGAGATGCTGATGTGTCAAATAGACACTTGATGTTAACAGCACTTTGAAGTCATGGGGCCACTGGGCCAGGTTTGTTTTTAAATTTCTATTTTCTTCTTTTGTGGCATGGTCATTTTTATTTGTGTTTATATTACTGATTTTAAATTATTTTATTACAACTTGCTGCTGTATTCTACTTCTACAAATTGGAAAGTACCTGTTTGGAGATTACCTGCTGTGGCCATGAAAATTTTAATTTACAATATTTTGGATTTACGAATAATTTGAGCTTTATTTACAAGAATTGAATAATGTTTTGCTGCTGATCACATTTTAGATGCTTAAAGTTGAGATTCTTGAAGGAAATTGAATAATTTTTTTGTAAATTGAATTTATTTTGATGAAAAGCTAATTACCTCTACTATTTGAAAATTTAATAGAGAGTTTTAATTTGAAAAGTTCACTTAGAGAAATTTTTAATTTTAACTTGGCTGTTCGACTTGAGGGGTGTTATGTTATTTATTTATTTGTGAATCTTGGGATTTAAATTTAATTTACAGTTTTGTTTATTATTTTATATGTCTTAACTTTGTGGTGGGCTTGCAGATATTAGGATTTTCGACTGAATTGCAGTCCTCTTTAGGTTTCTTTGGCTTGGGTTATTTGACATGCATCCATGTGGGATGGTGTTCGTGTCAAGGTGCTCTTGGTGCAGACGTGCACCACTAAATTTTTGCTGAAATTATCTACTTGAAGGTCATAAACTTGAAGGGCCTGATGCTTAGATGCACCTGCTTGTTTTTTTGAAAAATTTCTTCGTTGTGCTCTGAAATTTTTCACCCGGAGGTCCCAAAGTGTGTAATGTCGGGATTAGAACCCGCATTACCTTTGTGTATAAGTTGTAAATTCATCTAATGTGTTTTAAGCCATTTAATTTATTTAAAGTCATCTAACTATTATAATTCTGTTTGAAACCTCTTCTAGTCATGCCATTGTGTAATTTATGTATTTTAGAAATATTTAACCTTTTAAACCTTAATCTGAAATTTAATCGAAGTTCATTTTAAAAGTATTATTTCAAGCGAACATTCGAAGGCCATTTCTTTCCGTTGCTCCGAGGTCACCCGTTTTCGCATGATGAAATCGAATGTTTAGTTTCATTTCTCCTTCGGTTTGTGTGTATTATACTAGATATAAATGTAAAAGTTCTGCTCTGCCGCCACGATGAGGCCGATGTTTTGTTCCTTGTCTCGGCCTGGCGTAAGAATGTTTCTGACGGTTAATTTTTGAATTCGTAGCTTTCGTGATGTCCGCGTGGTGTGCATCAAAGCTTCGTGAGCCATTTTGCGGGGCTTTTCCGATCCTTGAGCTGCCTTAGCAAAGCACGCTGCCGCCGAGATTCGGCCCGAGCGGAATTCTGATATTTGAGCGGGACTGATGAAAGATTCGAGGCCTTGCCGTATCAAATCTCTGATGTCCAGGAGCGAAACTGAGGATGAGATGACGATTCCTGTAAAGGATGTCCCGAAGCCATGCTAGGTCGGTTGCTGGCAAAACCGGGTTTGTTCTGTCTACCCGTATCTGGGAGGAGGAAGCTATTCCCTGTTCGTGACCATGAGCACCTGTTCGGGGTATGTGACCTGTGTGACATCGCTGGTGTGCTGGACCAGTTTTCTATGGGGCGATTCTTCCCTAGGATCTCCGCTGGTCTGTTTGGAGACTCCCTTCCACTTCTCGGAGAAGGATTTTTTTCTCTGTTACGAGGTCGTTAACGTGGCTCAAGGTAAGCCCCTTTTTCCGTTCCTGTTTCCGGATCCCTGATGTTACTGGGATCCCAGATTGTACCACCTGATGATGACTCCTGGACGAACTGTGATCCCTACTTAATTTTCAGCTATTGCTGGCTCGCCAATTTAATTACATTTGTTTTATTAATTACTTTTAAAGGGAAATAAATTATCTTCTAAATTTATATTTTGCAATCAGTAATTAATATTTAAATTCTTTCGAGTGCTCGACCCCATTGTTTGTTTGACCATACCTGGATTATAATGAAATTATTATTATAATGTTTTGCCACTGATTTATACGATATTGATTACTACGACATTGAAGCTTTGGAAAGCTTGTGGTATGTTTACTAAGGTCCTTGTGCGCCTGTGTCCAGTGGGTGATTCTGATAAGGATTCAACTGATGTTTTGATAACTCCTTGTATAATTACGTGCAATAAATAATATTTGATTTAACTTCATTACGAGTGTATTTAGTTTGCTTTAACTGTGATATTTATTTTATTTTAATTATTTCTGAAGAAGATGAAGTTCCTCAAGGTAAGGGTTTAAACTTTTAAGTGTATTTTGTTCTACTGGATTTTCAGACAGGTCATTTTGGAGATTTATTTCTCCGGACAGGAGGATGAACCCAAGTAGGGTTATTGCGGCCTATTCGATCACGGGTGTGTAATGGTGATGCTGGTGCTTGTGTTTTCCAAAATTCTAAATTTTTAAGAAGGTCACGATTCCCCCCATACAATGACGCCTGAAAGTGCTCTGGCATTCTATGATGTAAATTTCTGTGTACATCATTAATAGTGATTTTAAATACAGTTTACTAAATTTGCAGTATTTGTAAGAAAATATTTGAAAAAAAAATAGTTCATTAGCATTTTGCACTCGTGGAAAACTGACATAAAGATGCGCTTATAGAGTATCTCCTTTAGAGGCAAAGTCTTCTGGTAATCATTATTGCTCAGCTGCCAATCGTATTACTTATTCTGCGTTACATAGATAAATTGAGAACGTACAACTAGAAACGAATAAAGCTTATATTTACTTTTTCTAAATGTTTTTTTTTACTAATTTTTTATTAAATTTTTCCATAAAAATGCCAGAAGGCCTAACTCCTAGGTTTTGTGATTATAAACACGAAATGTAAATGAATAATAAATGAATAAACCAGTTTATTGTATCATATGCATTTTGATATTTAGAACAATGTCGAAGAATTTTAAAATATAGTGACGTTCAATACTTACGTCAATTCCGTCACTGAGATTTACAACGCACAGGCTACGAAAATGAATGAGTTTGTTCGGTGTCAAAATTTAGCCAGGGATGCGATTGTTTTGATGAAGTTGTTTTTTCAGCATAAACAATTTCAAGGAAGTAGATATTTTCTTGGAGGAAGAAATTTTCTAGGAGGAAATAGAAATTTTCTAGGAGAAAATAGAAATTTTCTAGATTTTCTAGGGGGAAGTAGAAATTTTCTAGGAGGACGTAGAAATATTTAAATAATAAATTTAAATCATTCTTTCAAGTACAAAAATGTAACGTTATATTAAATAGGTTGTGTTGATTAAGTCTTCCTCTACATTATTCCAAGCTGCTTCTTAGTGAAAATACACTAATAAAATGCAAACATGTAAACAGAATGCCCGACATATGGAATATGCAATACGGAGGAATTTTTACTGGGTCATGTTATCTACAGGAGCTTATGAAATTTTCCATGTAGCACCGTTACATTTCGGCTGTTAGAATACCCCGTTGTTGTTGTTGAGACCCAGACCGTCCGACCTACCAGAAAGGTGTAAGGTAACTGTTTGGACGGCCGGGAAGTGCCACCCAATTTAGACCGGAACCCAGTGGGGGAGGCATCCACAGGGACCGTACCCTCCTTCCCCTACCACCAACCTCTCGGAAGGACTTACGGACCCACATGTTTAACGTGATCGTACTCCGCATGAACACGGCGGCAGTTCTGGCAGCGGCGAGAATCGCGCGCTAACCACTGGGCTGCCGCGCCCGAAAAGAGCCAACAACACGCGGTGTTCCCAGGTGGTCACCCACCCAAGTACTAACCGCGCCCGATGCTGCCTGACTTCGGTGATCTAACGAGAACCGGTGTTTTCAGCACGGTACGGTCGTTGGCCTGTTAGTATACCCCGTGTAAAAGTGTTTTTGTAACATTTGCTGACGTGACGGTTAATTTTAGATTAATGCTATGTAGAAATGTCCCCTTTGCTTGACGACATACGGTAACGAAAGGGGACAAATAAGCTAAGTTTTCGAAAAGTCACAAATGTTTCAACATTTTTAAGGGATGGATATGTGACGATGAAACGTTTCAAGAACGTTCGGATTAAATTGGAGAATAAATAGTTCCTAAATCTTTATATTATATATATATATATATACATATATATATATATATATATATATATATATATATATATATATATATATGAGGAAATTGCCCACATAATACTAAAAGAAGTGGCGGAAGACCGATTGTGAACTCCCCTGAATCCCGGTTACAGCTAGCTGCTTAACCATGGCACACTCCCGGACGCCAGCAAATGTATAGGCAATGACCCAGAAATGTCGTCATAAAATACGGCATCAGACCAGCATAAAGCTACTGGTAGAATCAGACATCAAACATAAAATAATTACACAGATATACACCATCCCAATACAAACAAATATTCATCCTGACACATTCAGTGTTCACCCAGCCTCAGACAAATCAATAGCAAAGAAACTGCAACACCCTCCTCTTTATTGGATAACCTAGATCCAGTCGTTGCCATTCCTGAGCACCTTAACTTGAGTGATTAATTTTAATCAATCTCATTGGATTCAATATTCCACAGTGCATTACTCCTTCCAATCATATACCACTTCATTTCTGAATTTGATTGCATAATCATCCAATCACACAAGATTTTCCAATCATTCCTTTATTTTCCATTTCCGGGTTGCCATTCTTCATGCATAATATACAACAAGGTTCTTAGACACTTTTGTTGTTTTGAGTAGAAGCTATTAATATGTCGCAATACAAATTGATGAGGATATTTCTGATGATATGTCTACTTAATCAAAAGTCTATCACTTTGTAATCTGTCGATTTCATGCATAATCTATCTACTTTAATTATTTTAGTTAACTTATTAATTTCAACTTTTTTATATGCTGCAAATAGAGCAATAAATAGATGTAATTTTAATGTACAGCATTTTCACTTATGTATTGTCAAACAAACTAGTAATACATGCTTAGTATATTATATATTCAAACTCTTAGATTATTTTTAAAAAGTTTGTTTTTAACACTTTACAACGTAGTTGAAAAGTGTTTATGACTTTGTTCATTCTGTCTGTCTGTCTGTCTGTCCGTTAGCACGATAACTGCTGTAAAAGTGACTTTATCAAAATGAAATTTTAGTATGTTGTTCAGACGGTCTGTGGAACCTATGGGAATGTAAATGAATAATATCACCCAATTAGTTTTGGATTGAACCCGGGTGAAAAAATGAAACACATTGAACCCTATGGTATCTAATTTTTCGAACATTTTTAAAACGAACTTAAAATTCACAAACTGCTTCGAAAGTTTTAAGAAATATTCAAATTATCCCATAAAATATATAAAAAAAATTTCAAGAAAATATGTTTGGTAGTTTTTTAAATAAAAATTAAAATAATAATTGTACCATGTAATTTGAAGAGATCACGTGGCCCACTTCAAAATAAAGTATGATATCCGTTTTTTTTTTCCCAGAGTAAAAATCGTGATTTTTAAAGTTCTTTTAAATTTATATTCAGCATTGTATACGGTCTAAAACCGCTTAATTTTTGCGTATTTTCTGTGTATCTATATTCTACGTCATCAAAATTACACTATTTTTGAGTTTAAATGATCATCAACCTTTAATTATTTCTACAACGAAGCCTAACTTTAATGGATGCAGAATGTAAACAAGTGATTGTAAGATGAGTCGTATAAGAATTGCTGAATTTTTTTCAAACAAAATTATTTAACTCTGAAGTCTGGAATAAAAGTGTATGAATGAAATTCATTGATTTTACATAGAGAGCCAGACGATTTATATTTCGATGACGTCATTTGAATAAAGTTCATTTTTTCGATGAAGTTTTAAGGTTTCAAGTAAAATAAATTATTGTAGTTCTGTGATAATTAAAAAAATATCATCGCTGAATGTATCGTATCGTATTTTAGAGATGTTTAAATAAAATTGCATTTCAGTTGGAAAGTGTTTCATAATCAATGCTTTATGTATGATTGATCTTTCTTGTTATATATGATGCCAGGGACGGAGTGTGAATACTATGCAAAGTTGCTGCAACCACAATATCACTGTATGTGTTTTTCGGGACGAGTCAATAGTGATTATTAAAACTAATTTTTTATAGTGAAATATTGTACCGGTGAACTTACTTGAGTACGCTGTAAGGAAATTTAAATAATAATTGAAACTTTTGTTAAGAGTGTGTGCCATTACAGTCAATATGAGAAGAATATTTACTACAGTGAATTTCGCTGTGCTTGGTCAGTTACAGCAACACCTTACATCATTAATAGTTGAGTGATATTTAAAAACAAAATAATTGTACATCTATATTAAATTCACTTACTTGCTCTATCGCTGTGAAAAGCTGGTTTTTCTTTTATTTCAGGTGAAGGCAAACTCTGCTGCACAGAAGGATGATTGGGGTCAGTCTGGCCAGTCAATGTCCGGCGCTCGCGGCGACGCCGAAGAGCTGGGGTGATGCCTGTATCATCTGAAACCAAAAAGGCAATTTTTAAAACCAAAGTATCCTTTACAATCTATATGTAAAGTATTTCCAACAACTATTCGATGTCTTTCAGTGCATTAGAGTTTCTGACAATTGAACATCTCGTCCTCATTAGCGTTTAGCTCGTGAAGATAGTTTTTGAAATATGCATACTGGAGATCATGGTGGTGGCTGTGATATATACAGACCTAGAAACCGCAATTAAGAGAATGCAATGCGGATCCAAGAGAGTTTCAAGGAACAAGGTTACATCATCTAAGCGCGCGAAGTAGATATCTTCAAATCTTCAATGGAGAAATGTGCAAGTAACTTCAATGGGAGAATTTGTAAGTCTTCCAAGGACATCCCTACCTTTCTCCTTACTCTAATGTGTTTATCAACAAGTTGAGTGTCACCGCAATTAAATGACTCCGTCCCAAAAGACTTTAACGAACTCACAGAAGATGATGGTTTATTATATACCATTTTCTATTTGAGCATTTCTAGAACACATGGACAGATGATTGTTCTTTATACAGTGACTAGTAGTGAATATTCGGCATTCCTTGCGATTTAGGGTGCAAAACTCTGATTAAAATTGGAACATTCAACGAACAATGGAACATTCAAGGACACTGGAACGTTCAAGAAATTCTCGAGGAGGTAGGACAGCCCAGTGGTTAGCGCGGGAATTGCACTCGGACGACCCGAGTTTGATTCCAGGCTCAAACTGTCCCTGTGTTCACGCGGAGTACAGGCACGTTAAATATGGGAGTCCGTAAGTCATTCCGAGAAGTTGGTGGTGGGATCCCTGTGGATGCCGTCTCCACTGTGTTCCGGTCTAAATTGGGTGGCACTGTTCCGGCCATACAAATAGATACCTTACACTTTCGGGTAGATCGGACAGTCTGGGTCGAAGAAGAAGAGGAATTCTCGAAACCCAAACAAAGCTGCAACGGTACGTTCTCTTAGAAAAAAAAATATAAAAACAAATTTAAATATCGTAAAAGTAGTTATTTATGACACCGATTTCTTACTTAACTAATATAAAAGTTTTCTTGCCTTGTATTAGATTGAAACCTACACAAATCTGTATCACAAAGTACATTGCAATATACAGCTAATCGAAAATCCCACATTAAACAAAAGAGAGCATGGTCGCCACGCGAGTTAGAAATGAAACTTCTTGAAAGAGATATAAGAAGAGGAAAATGGAACTATCAATGAAAGGGTGTAACGATTATATAGTGGTCAATATATTTCTATATTGTATTTTAGCAAACTTAACATGTTAGTGTTTTACAATAATACACACAATATAATACATAAAAAAATATCTTCCAGATAATATGATATGTGAAAAAGCATTAATATTAAAATTAATAATACCATTTAAAATAAAACAGGGATGAAAATTAAATTCTAATAGGAGGGAAGTTTACAATTTAAAAGTGAAATTGTGAGATCTCACATCACATTGGTATTACATTCTCCCGTTAGACTTATAATTGAATTCTACCAAAACGTGATTTGATAGAAAAGACACATTATGGCAAGAAAATGACATAATATTTTTTGGCATTTTTTTTAAAAACTATAATAAGGGTTTCACTACAGAATTGTTCTTCGAGAACTCACCGGAGGCTGTAACAGAAAATGTAACGCGCTGTCCTAACTCCATTAACTTATTTTGTAACTTATTTTGTAAACTATATATAACTTGTATCTAATTTATTTTGCAAAGTTATTTTGTAGGAATTCGTCAGAAAAGCCACGTACACTGCAAAAATCAGATACACAACTTTCTTGTGATTGTAGTGAGAATGATCTGCCCTGTATATGTAAATCGAAATGTCTTATTAAGTCTTATAATGGCTTATTCAGTCCGATGCTGCTAGTGGCATTCTCAGGAGGAACGCACATCTGTCTCTTCTATAGTGGACGGGAAATATGTTGATCGAGTACTTTCTCTGGGAAATATTTAATTTGATTAAGAGAAATATTTTTCCTTTTTAATGAATACGAAAACTTTTACGTTGTAATAACGAAAACTGTCTTTGGTCGTGTCCAGAATTGACGTCCGAGGTGATAGGGCGATTGAAACGTCACAAAATGGGTCATTTCTGGGAATTCAATCAGCTAATGCTGACTCAACTGTCCGACCGGGGTGACCGCCTTAACTCCTGAACATAGCCTTTGACTTTAAAAGCGAGTGCTTTCAATTTAAAGATTGTTCTATTTTCATTTTCAATTTTATATTTGTATTTTGCATCATTACACATGCATTTCGAATTAATAATATATTGCACATTATTTTCTATGGATAGAATGAAATAAAAGTTAACATAGATTGCTTTGAAGCTGCTAAAAGTAGGAATGCCATGAAAACCACCTTTACCAAACCCTGAAGACAGTTACTAAGAAATGAGTCTACTAAGTTTCAAAGTCAACTTACCATCGATTTCAATTGGAGTTTCGCTCGGAGGAGGAGCTGTTGTATTTTCAGCGGGCTTTTCATTTTCACGACTATCCCTGAAAACACAAACAGCTAAGTTATACACAATAAAAGGGCTCAGAGCTCGACTTACTTCAAGCCAAAAGTTGGATATTTCCAGAAAATGAAATAATGGTTTTATTGAAAGTATTTATGTAATTTATTTTCTATTTTCCCGCGATCCCATAATCTGGTGTGTACAGAATTAAAATTTGAGAGAAATTCTAACTAGTTTTCGATTCCGCGGAGACAAGACCAATGTCGTTTGAAAGATTTTTTTATTGAGACCATCACTACGTCTTTACTTTAAAGAAACTGTTTTTCGGCCTTATATCAAGTCTTGATTTTGAAAGGCAAATAGAACAGAAGAAATGTTCCAATCAAATGAATAGAAAATACGTACATTATCGTGACGGTTTCTTAGAGCCATCGTGTTCTAGTCTCGTCTCCGTGGCATCGAAAATTGCAAGAAATATTCAATTGTTGAGCCTAGCCTTATCTGTGTGGAAAGTGGAATAGTTAGAATTACAATTTTTTTATGTAATTCCGATACGATTATGTTTATTTAGTTCCCGGTATTGATTCCTACTACAGAGGCAATGCTCTTCAAATTTGTAATTTGCTTTATTAGTCTCTCTTGCTTTGTTATCGAGTCAGTTATCCTAACCGTCCACATTCTCTGCTAGGGGCGTAGCAGTCACCTTTATTCGATTGAGCATGGTCACTTTACTAAATATGGACTTAACGTGTACACTCACAGAACTTCCTTATAACGTTATTGGGGTGTTTAAGGACTTTCTTAGGAACTAACACAGTATTAACTAACACTAAAAAATTTCATTGAAATTTCCTTATTATAAATAAAAATACAGGTTTAAATAAAATGATAAATTTGTAAAGAACCTTGCTGCCCCAAACGGGAATCGAACCTGGGATCTTCGAATTGGCCAGCCGGCACTCTACAGTTGAGCTACTGGGACGAATTTGCACGCTCTTTTCGTCGAAGCGGATTTTGCATTCTCCATTCTTTAATGCCAGATTAGCGTGCAACTGACTATCTGACTAATCAATTCATGCTATTTTTAGCTCATGTTGTCCTTCTGATGCAATTTTTATCCTCCATGTTAGTTTGCTGCGTGGTCGTTGTCCTTCCAATTTGAAATCGGCGCTCAATATTCCAGAGTCCACTGAATTTGTGCTACTCGTACTAGAGTCATTTTCAGACCACCTACATCCTTGAACTAACCTACAGGGTTGATTTGATCAGACGCCATTGTAAAACACCTTGCTGCTCACACTGAAAATCGAACCCTGGATCTTCGAATTCGCCAGACGACGCTTACCGTTGAGCTACTACTGGAATAGAATTGCAAGCTCTTA
Organism: Amaurobius ferox; assembly: GCA_951213105.1. Taxonomy (NCBI): domain Eukaryota; kingdom Metazoa; phylum Arthropoda; class Arachnida; order Araneae; family Amaurobiidae; genus Amaurobius; species Amaurobius ferox. The sequence continues at coordinate 127,419,103 of OX578143.1, read as the reverse complement.
CTGTCGCAGTGGACTTTGCAAGTTTATAAATGAAATAAAGTGATATTATTTAGGAAACGCAAAACTTTCCGAACTAGAATAATTTTTAACAAAAGATTTCTTGGAATCGAAAATAAATATATTATACTAAAGTTAATTGGGATATTTAAGGACCTTCCTTGGAATCCTGATTTTTTCACTTTTTTAAACTTCTTTTTAAAATATCGTTTGAAGTGGCATGCAGTAACGGAAAGAGATTTATCAGATTAGAAGCAACAAATAAACCAACCTTCTGACCCATGGTAGTGTTGGCTTTTTCACAGAGGGGGAAGTAGGCGGCGGTGATATCAGGAACGAAGAAGGCAGCTGGGGCGTAGAATGGCGACGACTTTTTCTTCGTTCAAGATTCGGACCTCGGTCGGAAGCAGCCGCGTTTTTGGATCTATGAACAAGAAATTAAAATATATGTATATTAATTCAGGAACTGACATCATGTCGTTACAATTTATGTAAAATCAAGTAAGATTTACGAGTGAAAAAAGCTTTAGTGAAACATGTTTTTTTTTTATTTAATCTTTTTTTTGAACAACTTTTACCGTATTAACTTTTGAGCGAAGAACATTGGTACAGTCAGCCAAACATAAATCCAAACACCGCGCTTTATTCCGACTCCTCAGGCCGTACAGTGAAACCAAATGCCTTATGACATTCGTAATAATACCTTCTATAAATAAATGAGCAACTAATTTTCATAAGTCGTCGTCGACCAATTTTAATTTTTTAAAAAGCAACGCCCAACTTTGATAATAGATTTTAATTCTCCAGCTCAAAGCACCTCGAATGTTTGTAAAATTTGTATATTTTACTTAAACCGTTAGGGAGTTATGCCTCTTTGAAATTTGGAGATCCAAATGTTAAATGCGTGTTGAAGTTTTCCTTTTATATTTCCCCAAAATAATTAGTCTATCAAATTAATTCTTAATTTATATTGTGTTACTAAATAACCCAAATAAAATGCATATCACTTTTTATCTTCACATTTTTAATATTAATTATGAAAGTCATATTTAAAAAAATTATATATGAATAGAAACGTGGTTGAATTTTGACATCAATCGATTCAGCACTGTCGAAAACCTTGGTGCACAAAATTTTAGTTGATTTCTTTGGTATTGAAATACATACCTATATTCAACACTGAATCATTTTGAAGCTTTCTAGAAACCATCCCTCCGTTGCCGATTGAAAACACTCAGAAGAAACATTTCAAAATTGTAGTGCAATGCAAAGGCATTTTTGCAATAAGTGATCAAACATTGTCATCGCATTTGTGCCAGGAAAACGTCCACACTTTAAAGTGCAATGAGAAAGTTGTAAATCGATTCAACTTAGATCCATCCATGCTCTGTGGATTTACTTTTATATAACCTTACATTCAATATTATATAAGCTTTTTATGTAAAATCATTTTAATTTGGAATTTCCTTCAAAAGCCGAATTCAACAAAAATAAATAGTCAAATTGCAAATTAAACTAAATGCACATATTTCTTCAAGGTGAGGAATGTCCTTAAAGAATATTTAGGCAAAGACTAAATGTGTAGATTTGGAACTTCATGTGGTGCACATCAGATTTGAGCTATTGTAATAAAATATAATTTATTATATAATTTTTTAATTATTTTCGACTTATTAATCATATTTAGAAGACATAATGACGACTTAGATAGATTATTGTGTAAATTTTATATTTTGTAGCTACATTTGAATGCAAGCTACTCCATAAAATGTTAGTGAGAGTTAGCTTTACAGATCCGCTCATAGCGTGCGAATTATTTAAGCAGAATACCCACCTTGTTTGCAGCTGAATGGATTGTTACAACACATCTAAGAAGTTGACTTATTGAGTTGTAATGTTTTATGTATATATTACCAATTATAGTGAGCTATGTATCAAATTAAATAGTATTGAACTTCTCTGTATATATTAAAGGAAGTCCATGCATACTCTGCAGTTATACTTTCTCTATTTTGTTGATATGACACATTCTTTACAGAAACATCTTAAAAGGCTTGTGGAGTCCAGAGCCCGTAAATTTTAAGTACAGTGTAAATAATATTTTTAACCAGTGGTTGGAAAAACTATTTTATTATTGTAATGATCTACTACTACAACTACATTATGACAAATATAGTTCACTAAACTACAACTACTTTTTAAAAAAGTAGTGACTACAAACTACTTTTAAAATGTAGTAACTACAAACTACTTTTAAAATGTTGTCACTACATAACTACTGTTATAAGACGAATTTTGCTATAGCTTCATTTTTCACAAAAAGTTGAGGATATGGGTATATTGTAGTAATTTAACATATTTATTCTGAATAATTCAAATTTACGGATTCCCAAATTTACTGATAAACTTACCTTATCTTTAGGCTTTTACCCACTTCTGAAAACAGTAAAATAAAACAAAAGCATAAATTTTAAAATCAAAGACAACCAAAAAAAAATCTGATGGGGGCAACACATGACTTTCCTTATATAATGTAATGAATGTAATTTTACAATAAAAAAAATAGGTTTTTCTTATAGTAGATACTAATATTCTTTTCAAGGTATTGAATTTTCGACAATTAGTCGTCATTTTCATTGATTTAGCGTCATTTTTATCTATTTGGCGAGATTTTAGTCAATTTGGCAGCATTTCAAAAAGTCGCCAAGTTGGCGACATTCCACCAATTTCGTCGCCAAAATCTCGCCAAACGTTAAGGACGAAGAAATAAGTTATTCTTACAGCAGATAAATGATTATTGGCGTTCAAATACAAAAGTATTACTCAAAGTACCTTTTTTCATGAATGGAACAAGCTAGATTCACGAGAATGATGTCACCCAATTTATCGCATGATATTACATATGAAAAGTGAACATGTTTCTCAATAGGAAATATTTTTTTTTATTTATGACTTTTTGATAAATTTTTTTTAAAAATGTGCAATATCTCTAGAACGGTTCATGTTAACGTTCCAAAATTTATGTCAATCGTTTTCTAATGAAAAATTACATAAGAAATGTCTATTTGCGTAACTTTATTAATGGTTTTGATTTTTTGACGATTTTTTCAAAATTTCATTCGAAAATTTAGGGGGTTCTGAACATTCGATTGCGTATAAAAACAATAGGCTTCCAGTGTTTACGGATTGTGCATTTTGTACCAAATTTAGTTCGAATCGCTCCATTCCTTCGTCAGTTATCGTCGCCACAGACTCACTGACACACACACACACACACACATACTTTAACACACACACACACACACACACAGACATCACTTCAAAAATGTTTGATTCGTGATCAGAGATGCTTGAAACGTGCTTTCCCGTCGAAAACTCGAATTCGAATTTTCGACTCCGTCGCAATACTTTCCTTATACATTATGTATATAAGGAAAGTAATAGGTTTTAAAGTCCTTTAATAAAATCTCCTTTCCTCGACGTTCAAAAATTACACGGCCAAAGCGCTTTCGGGCATCCCAATGCCCTTCATCAGTGGCGCTTTGGCCGTGTAATTTTATTAAAGGACAAAGAGGAAAAGAGGAAAGGAGATTGTATTAAAGGAACAAAGAGGAAAAGAGGAAAGGAGATTTTATTAAAGGACTTTAAAACCTATTTTTGGTTGTCTTTGATTTTAAAGTTTAATTAAAGTTGACGTGTATCCATTTAATTTATTAAAAGTATAAAATAAAATAAAAGTAAAAACTATTTATTTAAAGTTTGTTCATATTTAGTAGAATTTGCATCTCAAAATTGCAATCAGATAAGCATTGATCTTTTGGGAAATAACACACCTGATTATATCTATATAAAAAATCAACTTCAAGAGGCAATGGCCTTCCTAACCCTGCAGCATCACTGCAGCCATTCATCGTACATCGTTGCGCAGAACACTAAATTTCGTATAAATGAAGAAAGGGTGATCACATGATATGTAGAATGGCACCTTGTTTGTTTACTGATGTAACGTTAAAAGTCGATACAAAACTCGATACAAACTAGTGATGTATTGCAGTGATGTATCGCACTAGTGATGTATCGCACTACTCGCTACACTACTTATTACTTTCCTTATATACATAATGTATAAGGAAAGTATTGTGACGGGGTCGAAAATTCGAATTCGAGTTTTCGACGGGAGAGCACGTTTCAAGCATCAATAATCACGAATCAAACATTTTTGAAGTGATGTCCGTGTGTGTGTGTGTGTGTGTGTGTGTGTGTGTGTGAAAGTATGCGTATGTGTGTGTGTCTGTGTGTCAGTGAGTCTGTGGAGACGATAACTGATGAACGAATGCACCAATTCGAACGAAATTTGATACAAAAATCACAATCCGTAAACACTGGAAGCCTATTGTTCTTATACGCAATCCAATATTCAGAATCCCCCTAAATTTTCGAGTGAAATTTTGAAAAAATCGTCAAAAAATCAAGACCGCTAATAAAGATACACAAGTAGACATTTCTTATGTAATTTTTCATTAGAAAACGATTGACATAAATTTTAGAACGCTAACGCCGTTCTCGAGATATTGCACATTTTTGAAAAAAAATATCAAAAAGTCATAATAAATAAAAAAATACTTCCTATTGAGAAACATGTTCACTTTTCATATGTAATACCTTGCGATAAATTGGATGACATCATTCTCGTGGATCTAGCTCGTTCCATTCATGGAAAAAGATACTAATAATAAGTAATACTTTTGTATTTGATGGCCAATAGTCATTTATCTGCTGTAAGGATAACTTATTTCTTCGTCCATAACGCTTGGCGAGATTTTGGCGGAATGTCGCCAACTTGGCGACTTTTTGAAATGTTGCCAAATTAACGAAAATCTCGCCAAATGGATAAAAATGACGCTAAATCAATGAAAATGACGACTAATTGTCGAAAATTCAATATCTTGGAAAGAATATAAGTATCTACTATAAGAAAAACCTATTTTTTTCACTGTAAAAGTAGTAAATTCATTACATTATATAAGGAAAGTCATGTGTTGCCCACATCAGATTTTTTTTAAAAGTAGCGCGTTACACTATAAACTACAAAAAAAAAATAGTGACTACTATAGTTTCGTAACTTGTAGCGCGCTACTTCCGACCACTGTTTTTAACCATAAATATGTTAGTATTAAATAAGGTTTATCGAAGCACAAAATTTAATGCCCTCGGACCACTATTTAACTTTCCTCACGAAGTTGGGTGAAAATCATTGCCAATTTATTCTAAGCATCCCAAAATTTATTTTCAATTGCTAGTTAGACTGATTTATTTAGAAATGACGTAATATTTCTTTGACTATTGGCTCTTTTTTTATCACACAAATGCGTATCGCATTAAAACATTAAACGACATTAGCACATATTTTTTTTCTTTTATTTTTTGCTTGGCAAAATTTGTTTTAAACTTATTAACTAAAAGGCAAAAATTAAAATATATATTAATGTAAACAGAGAAGTTCAATACTATTTAATTTGGTACACAACTCACTGTAATTGCTAATATATACATGAAACATTACAACTCAATAAGTCAACTTCTTGAATGTGTTGTGACAATCCATTCAGCTTCAAACAAAATTAAAATACTTATTAACTACTTCAAATATTCAAATATAAAGACGAACCCCGAATGGTGTTTTCATGTATCTCCCATATTTATGGTCGGAATACCACACATATTTATATTTAGCGTAATGTTAACATTAGAAATCTTATGATATACAAAATGCGTGTTTGCTATTTGAATTTTTGGTAATGATTATCAACTAAATAAGAAGAAGGCTCCTTATACAAATTGATGCATATTTCTTTACAGTAGACATTATTCTGAGTCTAATGATACCTTTGGTTTGATTCTACGAACCAAGGAGCTTGAATAACGAGCGGTGTTCGTATTTTTTTGTTTTGGCCGACTGTACCTGCTCTGGATAAGCAGAATAATTATTTGAAACAAGAACTGCTCTTACTATGAACTGTAATACTGTCCAATTTATAATACATTAGTCAGAAATGCATATGCAAGTAATGTACAATTAACATCGTTATATTAATATTATAATAGCGACAATGAGGATATCAAAACATTATAAAGGTGAAATTGTAGCTGCATAGCGAATTTTGTTACTCGTAACATAATCAAACCGGGAACTCGTCAACTACGTATAGTTAAATCTAGGACGGGTTTCACTGAAAGGAAACCATAACTACATAGGTACTATTAGTTTTGAAAGTATGCGTGACTTTTAACAAACTAATAATTCAATATATAACTCAATTTTATCAATTTAGTATGAAACATTATGCTGTACTGCAGTCATTATTAAACAGTCAAAACTGTCATGAAAGATAAATTAGTAAAATAGATATATGATCCCAGGATTAATAAGTGAAAACACACCTCTCTATGAATGTTCCAAAATAAGGTTTGCCGTCGTCTTCACCGTCTTCATGCTTCAATACTGCCTGTGATAGGAGATAGAAATCGGACATTTAATTAGCAAGTAATAGCTTGAATAGTTAATAAGATCATTGATGCAATCAGTGGTGTGTTTATGCATATTAACCAAAACTACGGCTAAGTCCCGTTAACTGAAAACAATGTTGCATGTGTATAGCAAACTGTATATCATGGGGCTGGCATGACACTTTTTATGGCAAAGATCTGCAACCTGTTTCTCACGAGCACCACAGTACTCGTGCTCCTTAATTTAGTGCTCTCTTCAGTCATAGAGTAGTTTTTACATTCGACATATGTAGTCTTTTGTTTATGAAAAGGGTGGTATACTATTTAACCTGAAACATTTTCGAATTTTGAACGGATTTATATTACGGATGTAATTATGATTGTATGGTATGTTGACTCAGTTTCCATAGAAATTATTATAAATAAGTTAGAATAGTTGAAAACGGACATTTCAGTTATTGGAAAAAAATCAAATTTTTAAACGTAATTCAAGTACTGTATTAAACATTAAAATCTAACAACATTTGTTAAAGTTAAAAAGAATTCAATTAATATTAAAAAATTATTTTTATATTAGTCTACAAAACATTTTAATTTATTCCATTAAAAAATTAATACTACTGTGTATTAGTACTCTTCTGAAGAATTAAATATACAAGGGACCGTTGCTCTCTGAACAAATTAAATGTATTACTAGTACTTTCTAGAAACATTTAAAACAGTATTGTTACTTTATATAAGAATTTGACATAGTGCCAACGCCTCTTAAAATATTTTGACGTAGCACTGATGCTCCCTAAATAACTACATATTGCTGGTGCTACCTAAAAATTTAGTAAATACTTGTGCTTCATAGAAGAATGTGAAATAATGCTGGTGCTGTTAAAAATAATTAAGCATAGCCTGTTGCACTTTGGTGTTAAAATATCTCCTGGCCTGACTTTTGATCATCCTTTGCATGAAATATGTAATTAATTGAAACCTAAATGCTATTAACTTTCATACCACTTTACTTGTCTTTAAAAGTTTAATATTTAGTATTAAAAATATATATATGAACATTTAAAATTCGGCCTCAGACAAACTAATATTTTCCTGTTTGCCTATACGTGTAAGACATTATTTAAAATAGGATTGTCAGTTTTAATCGGGGAGCCCAATTTGGGTCCCCGTTAAATCTTTTGAAGGGAAGCACGTGCTTCCCACGCATTTTCGGCAATCAGGCCCTGTCTATCAGAAATAATGCACATTCGAATTCCAGAATTGCGTATTTTGACAAGCATTGCAGATCACGACAAACATTGCATCATGAGGGCCTCTAATCAGTGTTAGATGCCCCCATGATGCAATTTTCTGACAGGTATTTAGTTTATCGCTTTCCGTATACTTGTTTCATACGTTCATGGTGTCGATTTTTACTCGTTAGACAGTTGTCTACAATTTTGTAATTGATATTTTTATTTTATCTCGCTTTGTTGCCGAGACCGGTATTCTAACTTTTGAAATTCTCCTCTAAGGGCACTGCAATCTCTTTTATTTGATCTTGATCAGGCATGGTCACTTTACTATATAGATAGACACAATGTATATGATTGTGCCCTTCCTTGAAATGTTATTGGTGTTCTCAAAGACTTTCCTAGGAACGCTGCATACACGTGTCTCTATAGTTCAAATGCTATAGGTATCTAAGTTTTATTTTCGATGCAAGAGATATAACTTCACCAATCGCCTGAAATCAAGAGAGCACTTGACAGAACATTTGACAGAATATACTTTTACATAAAATAGACATATAACCTGAAACTAATATGCATTATGTATGCCTCCAAGGGCACATCTTGATGCATTTATAAATACATGAAGAGAATTTAAGTTTTATGTGCTAGTCTTTTTGTTGGGATTAATCTTTTAAACGTACAAATTGGTTCGAAGTTCTTAGATCTTTGACACCATTTTTTGTTCCAAAATGTTGTCTTATTGCACACACACATACACACACGCAAAAAAAATTCAATTGCAAACATCGTCAGTATTAATGACCCACTGTGGGCCTTGGCTTTCCTCAGAAGTTTCTTTCAAGCTGTCCCCTTTGAGTAATGCTTCTTCAGTTTTTTATATTTATTAACATCACCTGAAATCCTCTTGTCCCCATGGGTATCCATCTTAACTTAGATCATTTTCTAGATCTTTACCCAATTGGTATGGACATAAATATTTTTTTGTGATTTTGTTGTTATCCATTCTTAGCAAATGTCCTGTCCATTTTACCCTATCATTTTTAATGTATTTGATTAAATCAGAATCTTTATATAATCTGTATAGTCCGAAATTGTATCCTCTTCTCCAAATAATATTTCCCCGAATCCTCAATTATTAGTAGCTGATTAATATGCTGTAACACCGAAAATAATTATCATACATAAATTATAATAGAAGATATAACGCCATTGGTACGTCGTAAGTGGTATTGCTTACCTCGTAAATTTGCAGTTGCTTCAGTAATTCCTTGTCCGTTCCTGCTCTGCACAAGTGGAACTGAATCACTTTCTCCATCCCCTGTTCCTCCAGCGCGTCCACGAAATCAAAGTAGCTGTCTTGGTCGTTGAAGCCATCTGCGACCTGAAGGAACAGTGTAAAATAAATTCGTTTGAATTTATTTGAAGTCGTTTAAAAATTTAAAGAGAGAAACACATTGGAAAATACTTTCTTTAAAAAATATAAAATCACTTCTTAAAAATAATGTATAAAATCATATATATTATTTTGACAATATCCGTACTTTTTTTCACAAATACATACAAATCCTAAGAAAACATGCACATGTTCTTAAAAATAATGTAAACTTATATTTATTATTCTGACAATATTTAGCCGTACTTTCTTTCACAAACGTGTTCAAATCTTAAAGAAATACAAATCTTCTTAAAAATAGTGTAAAATCATATTTATTGTTTTGACAATATTTATCCGTTTCTTTCACAAGCGCATACAAATCTTTAAAAACATACAAATCCTCTTAAAAATAATGTAAAATGATATTTGTTGTTTTGACAATATTTATCCGTACTTTCTTTCACAAACACATACAAATCTCATGTTCTCCAAGACATCCAAATTTGAATGTCATAGTAGTGTTAAATATTCAAATAATAAAGATGATTATTTTATGCATAAGATAAATATAGCATGATTTGCATGAATAAACAACAAATTTCTTCATCGAATTTTAATTGCAACTAATGTATGTGTCATTTATTTCACACACAGTAATGTCTCTATTATCAGAGCTAATGTGGACCCAAAACAGCTCAGTTAAGATTAAACTCTATTAACACGGAAAACGCTTTTTACAATTTAGAGCTGACATTTACGACATGTTCCTCCTCCTCTCAAGGACCTTCTTCATTCTTGCCACTAAGAAAGTAGGTACTGTAAGAAAAAAAGTATATACTACAATAAATACATATGTAATTATGGGTTCATTTGTTTAGTATATACTGTACATACTATATACATTCTCATTCTGTTTTTTTATGCATCGCAGTGTCGTCTTAATCGCATTTAGGCATTCTGTAAGTTGTTGAGACTCAGACCTTCCGACCTACCAGAAAGGTGTTGAAGACCCAGACCGTCCGACTCGTCCTGAGTTGATGTTTCATTAGCATCAGGTAAATGGATTTCAGCGAAGAAAAAAAAAACAGCTAGCTGGGATAACATGGGACGTCAGGTAACTGGCAATCGGACAATCAAAACTCTTAACCGTACTTTAAAATTGTTCAATTACTGGTAAGTTAATAAAAAAAATTGATGTGGACAGTAAATGAGTTTCCCTACAGATTAAAATTTATTTTCTCTTTATTTCTTTAATAATTCATTAAACTGAGTTTAATTGCACACAATAACGCGCATATTTATTTGAAATAACACTAAATTTATACTTTTTATATTAGTTTTCGTTCTTATTTGGTAACTGGATGTATTCTCAAACCGGCGTAACAAAATTGCGAAAAAACTAAAATATTTCTAGAACGGATAGTCCTAGAGTAATAAGGTTGATTTTATTCTTCTCATCGTCAACTATTATGTATAAAGCAAGCATTTAATGGACACATTTGAGCATACGTATTCTTTTATTTTAGATTTTAGCGACATTTCGCAAAAAAGGCAGGTTCTATTTTTTCGAATCGTGTCAAAATCTAATCAGTAGCAGGGTAACCTACAAGTGACTTATCTATAAAATGTTATGAAATTCAGTCCATCAGCTTTTAGGTTAGACTGGATATATTCATTACACAGACACACACACTCAGACAGGAGCGCGGTAGCCCAGTGGTTAGCGGGCAGTGGTTGCACTCGGTAGGCCCGGGTTCGATTCCCTCCTCTGTCAAAACTGCCGCCGTGTTCACGCAGAGTACGATCACGTTAAACATGTAGGTCCATAAGTCCTTCCGAGAGGTTGGTGGTAGGGGAAGGAGGGTACGGTCCCTGTGGATGCCTCCCCCACTGGGTTTCGGTCTAAATTGGGTGGCTCTTCCCGGCCGTCCAAACAGTTACCTTATACCTTTCTTGTAGGTCGGACAGTCTGGGTCTCATCAACAACAACACACACTGCGACGTCACGCTGAAAATCGTTTTTTCATGTTCCAGAGATCCCAAAACGTGTAAATCCGACGAAAACTCGAATTGCGATTTTCGATATGATTAAAATACTTTCCCTATACATTACCATGTATTGTAGGGAAAGTAAAAATGGACCAGGGAAATCTATGTCTTACCTTATTGATAAGAGACATACAAAACACAAGAAGTTCCATATCCAGGTTTTCTTTTTCCTTAAGGTGTTGCATGATGCTACCCCATAAAGAACTTCCTGTAAAAATATTAAAGGAAAGATGAAATTATGAGCGTGTATTATTGAGTTTCATATAAATGAACACATAATTTAAGTTGAAAAATAAAAAGTACCCTTTTGTCTGTCAACAGTGAGAACTGCATCTTTTAAAAGCAGCGCATTCGTCGGCGCGTACTCCACAAACATCAGGAGGAGCTTAACCGCCATCTTAGCAACCATTTTATACTGAAATGTTAAAAATATTCACTTAGCCACTACTCTGCAAACGTTGTGTACAAATATCAATGAAGTAATGATGACTGGTATAGCTAACGTGAATATAAATATAGTAAAATTAATTGAATGTGCTTAGTTAACTCATTGTAAGAAAGTAAAATTAAAAAGAAAGAAAGTAAAAGTGTGATTACTTTAGAGGCTGACAGAGCGTAAAGCCATTTCACTGTATCCATATGCTGCATAATGCCTGTCATACCATCGACGTACAGCATAACCTGGCCGAGAGCTGAAATAATAAAATAATAATGTATTTTGTAATTAAGATAGCCTTGTCTAACACTTGTTCAAAATATTCAAAATTATAGCAACATTGGTACACTGTTTTATGATTAGTTGCAAAGTCCTTCAAGTTACTACATATAAAAAAATATTATAATTGTGAATTCATCTCAACCTACACAAGAATATTTATTCATTCTTCAAATTTTCTTGCTTTTTAGTCTAACTGGATATGAAAATGATGCCATGTGAATGTTTAGAATATATTTCAATTTCCCATTATTTTAAAATAGGCCAACGTCCGAAATATTTCCCCCACTTAAAAACAACTATATTATTTCTAAGAGTTTATATAAGTGTAGCATAAAATACTTCATCCGTTTTCTATAAAATCACATATGAAACACTTTTTCATTTGATGTACTTATTCATATTTGTTTCTATTTAATTACTTTACGTTTTTTGAAAACAAGTTAAAAAAGAGGACAGACACTTTTGCATTTTTTATATTTACACTAAAATCTAATTAGACCAAAGAAATGCACAATAAATTTATCTAATTCCATGAAAATTTTATTGAAAGTTTCAAAGATAAATTGCATAGATAAATATTTGGACGTTTAAACTACATCATACAGCCTAGTGAGACTGACTGACTGACTAAGGGGATGAACAGCCCAAACTGTAGAAGGTAGAAACTTGAAACTTTGCATATACTTGGTACTTGACCTATATGTAATGAGAAAAGTCTAAAATCTTGGAATTTTGTTCTATAAATGTATCAACCGCAGAACATTTTGTTCTAACATGCATTTAGCTACAACTGGAGAACAGCTAGACAACAAAACACATCTTTACACCAGTATTCGTAGAAAAAAATTAATTCTATTTGCGTACAAAAATCAATTCTACTTGAAAAAGATGAAAAAAAATTAATTCACTATTTACAATTCTAAAATAATTAACTAATTTGAAAAAAAATTAATTCTATTTGTGTACAATCAACTGTTTTTGACACATTTTAATTTATAATTACAGCACACGATTTTTTTTATTATATTTTATCATTGAATTTATAGATAGTTTTTGATTCTATTGTGGTAACTGAGTTAAATATCAAATATGGAATTTGTTTGCTGTCTGTGTAATGAGAAATTTTATAAATTTACGTCCTATATTCTAAACTGTTTGGAAGTTTTTATATCATTAATATACTTATTTTATTTCCTGAGCTACTAAGCGAAAAATGAACAACACGTTCTGATCCTCTTAAATTAATAATGATACTAATTTTGCATTTTGTAGAAAGTTTCTTGCAAACGTACACTGTAAAACATTTTCAAGCATGTCACTGAAAGTTTCAGAGTAATCAACTGTTCGTAATGGGGAGTAAGGTTCCGGATAGTTATGATAATATATATATATATATATAATTAATAATAAATATACACACACATTATATATATATATATATATATATATATATATATATATATATATATATATATATATATATATATATACATAACGCTTCGGCAGACGATAGTTAGATGCATATTTGAGAAATGAAGCTGGAATTTTCATGCGCCTGTAATTGTGGCCTTTCTTATCTTCTTGTGGCGAAATTATCAACAAAGTAGCTGAAAAGAATGAGCAAATATTGCAAAATATTTTACAGCGTAGGTCTGAGCTATCAGAAAAATAAAGTTTCGTCCAAACACATTACGAAAATCACCAAAGAAGGAGATTAAATAATATTTCGCAGAGTCAATATGGATTAGCTCGAGTTAGTATAGATTAGTTAATAGTCAGCCGTCTATTTTTCACACACGTCAGTTAAGACAGTTACCTCTTAGAATGTAGTTCTGGTGATTTTGATCTGCATCTGCTCCGATTCTCACTAAACACGAGAGACCTCCGCTCTCGATAAATGCCCCCACCAGATCCTTCTCGTCCTGAAAAAACAAAAGAGATTTTTCTGGACACCCCTCTTGCATTGTATTAAATTAAGCCTAAAAGTCAAGATAACTGTTTCTAGCACACATAAAATTATAAACTGGTGATGGTCGTTTCGTGTATAATATCGTCACTTTGAGATTCTGAAAACTAAAATTGGAGTAGCATCGGGAGGGTTGTCTGATTTTTATTCAATGAAACTTTCATCCAGAGTTGATACATAAATAATATAAAAAAAAATTTCTGGTTTATCTGGAAGATTTCAGGAAAAATTCTAAAAGATTACAACAATTAAACTGTGTTAATTATTAAATACTAAAGGTTTTTTTTTTTTTCTTTTCATCATATCGCAGTTATATGGGAACAAAAAAATGTGAACGATATATTTGTTAGTAGGATATATATCCGAGTAATTCTATAATATAAGTTAATTCTAACTGAAGTGTTTTATGACTTGATTATTTTAAATTTGAGATGTGTTCGAGATTTCTCCGTCAACAACCTGAATATTTGGCCACTTTTCAAATTCCTTAGCAATTCTAGGTTTTCACTGTTATACAGGTAGGATGATACAAAGCAAAAATTTCTTCAAATACGTTGAATTTTAAATTGATGCCAAAGTGTTTTGATAATATAGCACATTATGTTTCATTTATTGCATAAATTAGTTATGAAATTAATAATAAAACCCCATTAGTACAACTTGTTTATATTTATGTTAACAAAAATAATTGTAAATATGGAGTGATTAACAAAGGATTGAAGGTAATGTAATAGTAAAATCATCAGAATGTGACTACAAAACATCAGCCTTAAGTGGTACATTTCATTTAATGGCTTTACTATAAATGTTTTTACTTTAATTCATATATTTAGTTAATTAATTTCATCTTCTTTATATGCTACAAATAGCACAATAAGTACATGTAATTTTAATGTACAGTTTTTTAATATACTTATATGTTTTGTTATTTAAGGATTATACTTATATGTTTCGTTAAACTTACTAGTTAGTTATACATATTTGGTATATATATATATAATAATAATAATAATAGTTTGAAAGTTCAATGAAAGAAAAGTGAGAAGCTGTAACACGATATATATATATATAATTGAAGATTTTTATGATTACTTGTAATATATATATACCCGAGAAATACCAAACAAAATTGCTTGTAAACTGAAGGTAAAGGTAAATAAATTGCAAAACAGAAGCCTAGTGTAGCACGATGAGCTATGCAAGAAATTTGGAAATTGAATAAATGGAATCTAAAGAATATAAAAGGAATAAAATGAATATGAAAAGCATTTCTGAAACCATGTACGTTATCAAGGGCCATACATGTTTCATTAATGCTGATTCTACGTTTCTGTTTACACAACTGTAAAATGTATTACAGAAATAATGTAAATGGCCCGACGTAGAAGAAAAGACAAAGTGGATCAAATACACAAAAAAATCAAACATGAATATAAAATATTTTGTTACACCAGCTTGTGGATAATTATTTAAATGAGGATGCAAAGTATTATAAAGTAATATCAAAAGAATATATTGAATATAAAATGAAAATATATCTACCCCTAGTACTGTGGTACTTCTGGAAAAGCATGTGTATTACCAATCATCTCAGAACAGGTTACAGTGAATTTTTGTTACTGACTAAGCAGTTTTCTCAAAGCAGGTTAAAGTGAATTATACGAATTGTTTAACTGTGAGAAGAAGACATGGAGATTATGAATTATTTAGAAATGCTAGAGTATGATCTGTCAATATGTTGCTGTAATTGTTGCAAGTTTTTGAATTTAAATTTAAAATGTGTTTCAATAAAAGACAAAATAAGATTGAGTGGGTAGTTATTTTTGATAACGGTGTTGATGAATTTATGAAGATGTTCTTTGTAGTAACAAGGTGTGCTTATTAACATTTTGATTCTTAATAACTGGTTATTAATAATATTTCTATATACAGATTTGGAAAGATTGGAAGAGAAATGTTGAAGTTTATTTACTTTGAAGTTATAAGTTTCTGTTTTGTCATAGATTTTAAATTTTATTGTATTTGCATTTTTAATTGTTAAACTAACGCCTAGAAAATTGATCCAGTTGGATGTATATACATTTTCAATGAGTTGTAGATTAGGTGGATAGAAATCAAAATTTAATTCATTGGCCTCATTAGTAATTCCAATAATAATAAGATCATCAATATATCTGTACATTATATGACTGTTGAAAGGGTTCTGATTTTCGTAAAAATGTAGATAAAGGTTGGCCAGTATGGTGGATGATTTACCTCCCTGTGGTATTCCTTTATTTAATTTGTATATGCATTTTCCTTGAACTATACACTGTTTGAACAAAATGAATTTTAATAAAGTTTTGAATTTTGGAAATGATGTGTTTTTGGCTTGAGTGAATTGTTCATATAAAAGTAGTATGACTTTATATAAATCATTAATGTCTATATTATTAAATAGGTCTTTGAAATCAAAAGTTTTTACATCATGTATGTAAGGGATTAGTTTTATTTTATTAATTAGTACTATACTATTTTTGATTATATGTGTTTTTTGTGCAGTAAAATAATCATAAATTTGATTGAGTATGATTAGAAGTTGTTTGTCAGCTGCATTGGTATATGAATTAAATCCTATAGTGACTGTTCTAAATGAAATAGGTGTTTTATGGAATTTAGGTATGAGTACCAAGTAAGGAAAATTGAGATTGTATTTTTGTTTAAGAAGTTTGTAGTAAGCTATTATTTGTTTATTTATAACATTGATATGAGTGTATAAAGGAGTTAAAGAAAGAGAGGTACTGAGTTGCAATTTAAGCTCGTCCAAATAAAATTTTTTGCAGATAAACGCATAATTACTGGATGCCTTGTCAACATATGTGATTACAAATTTGTCTTGTAGTGACTTGATTTCTTTAACGATTTCTTGGTAATTATGCTTATATATTGGAATGGGAAAGTGTTGGATCAAATGTTTTACATGCCTAGTTATTTGTACTTTCCAGCTCTTGAAGGCTTCAAATGGGCAGTGGAATTTACCTGACATTTTAAATATATATTTGTCTAGATCTATGTCAAAAGCTTGTATTATTTTCTTTTTATTATAAAGAAGAGGTATTCTGTATTTGGATCCATAGCTTAGAAATAGTTTGAGATGAGGTTCCTGTATTAAATCAAGATTTCCGGTGATTATGTGTCCATGTTGTGGGTCAATAAAGGGAAGATAGCAGGTTTCATTGCACGAACAAGATACAGAATTATTCAATTGTTTTGATAAACGATTATAGTTATATATTTTACGTCCTAAAGGTACTGGATATTTATATGCTTTTACTATGTTAACATTTTTAATAGGAAAAAAGGATTGGAAATTTTTAAATATTTGTGTGAAGTTGAAATAATTAAATATGGGATTTGTGTAATTAATAACACAATAAGATTGGTTGGTTTTTTCTTTTTTGTGTGAATGTGTGAGTTGTACTCCTAGAAGTCTTGCTCTGGTTAGTAATAGGTCAAAAACAAGGTGTCCGAAGTGCTTTTTATTATTGAGATCTATGAGTGAATTAAAAAGTTTATTTAAATGTGGTTTTTTGATGGAGAAAACCCAATTTCTAATATGTTTCCAATTACAGTTTGATTCAAAAAGTGTGCATTGATGATTTATTTGAGATGTGAAGTCTAAGTTGAGAGAGTTGTTGTTGTTGAGACCCAGACCGTCCGACCTACCAGAAAGGTGTAAGGTAACTGTATGGACGGCCGGGAAGTGCCACCCAATTTAGACCGGAACCCAGTGGGGGAGGCATCCACAGGGACCGTACCCTCCTTCCCCTACCACCAACCTCTCGGAAGGACTTACGGACCCACATGTTTAACGTGATCGTACTCCGCATGAACACGGCGGCATTTGTGGTAGCGTGCAAATCTAAGTTGAGAGAGTGTTTGTTTTTGTGTATACCCCTCTGTGTGCGTGTAGTTTTGTGTGAATGAGTTGGCATCAAAGAATATACTGTTGGAGTTATATATATATATATATATATATATATATATATATATATATATATATATATATATAAACCTGAAGATGGGTTGTGATAATAACATAGGAACATATATCAACATATCAGATAGAAAGTTGTCAGAATACATATTTGATGAAATACAGATCACACATTTTAATTGTAAAAAGTATGATCCAAACCTATCACTTCTAATATATTTTGCTCGTGATCAAAAATGTCGATACGCATTTGGCTTGCGACCAAAATGTATTTCTGTGAGCCAAAATGTATTTCTGTGAGAGAAAAACGTGAGTGTGTGCAATGCGTGACTTTCGCTACAGACCGAAGTATGTTTGTTTCTCTTTTATAATTTAGGGGTTGAAGTAAAATATATTCATTTTAAAGTACAAAATAATACAAAGAATTAAATCTTTTAAAAATAATTAAGAATCTATTGCTTTTTTTATCAATTTTATTTTTAATGTGCCGACTTGACAAATTTTTAATGTCGCAAACTCGCCAATATGAAGAAAAGAAATATCTGGAGAATAAATACAAAGTATCAGTTAACTGTCACATTAAGAAAAAATCCGATTGATAGTTTTAAGTTAAAACGGACGTGGATGCACCATATGTGCATTAGAAAATATAGATGGAAAGATAATCAGTTCAGTAGCCAAATAAACTGAGCGTCGCCTGACCAGCTGAAGATCAGTGCTTTAAAAGAGGGTTTTTTAAACAACAAATCACACAAGTTCCTAAAGTAATGTTTTCACAAATGGTAAAAATATAGCATTCCATTTATGTAAGAAATTTCCATAAATTTTTTTACAAAACACCGACAAAAATGTGAATCCATATTCATACACATTGGAATTAAAAAGAAACATACACCAATTTTTTCACAAATGGTACAACTATACCACTCCAGTTACGTATGAAATTTCCTCAAATTTTCTTACAAAACACTGATAGAAATGTGAATCCATATTCATGCCTATCGGAATTAAAAAGAAACATACACTATATCTCGAGTAATGCAATTAAACTAGGTTTCAAAAGATTAAAAAGAGCATTTTCAAAATTACTGATTGATAACTCAAATGATGTCTTGTGGCGTCATTGGAAGAGAAAAGGTAAATTGAAGCTGAAATTTATGATACAAAACTAAAATTTCTAAACAACTTAAAAAAACTGAAAATAATTCAAAATCGCTTAGTAAAGATGATTATTATACATTATTATTGAAGTATTTCTCGTAAATATTTTATAAATATTTATTTTTCATGAATAAGTGAATACAATAGAAAATAGGATAATATAAAAATCTATTTTCCTATCTCCAAGGAAAAAATAATGTGACCATTTTAAAAAGAGTAAGGACAAATATCTGATTACCTGGAAAACGTCTTTTAATGAATACAGAGTTCTCCTCAGATCACGATTCGCTGTGGTAGTCAGTTTCTCTAAACAAAACAAAAGAAATATATTCTTGAATATTCCTCACCGTTAAAATTGAATAAAAGTATAAAGTTGAGCTTACCTATTACAATACTTCATTACATTAACCTATATTCCATCCCTTTTAAAAACTATAGTTGCGGCTTTTAATTTTATATTCCATCCATTATTCCGTACATTCATTTTGAAATATATGCCATTCATTTGAAATAATTCTATTGTTTTTAAAGAGCATTTCAATCCTTTTTAAGGTATATTTCAATAACTTCAAATACTAGTATATTAATTACCAAGAATATTCTATTGATTTTAAATAATATCCCATTCATTTCAAAGAATACTCAATTTATTTGAAATAATATTGCAAAGAATACTCAATTTAATTCCAATAATATTCTAATAATTTCTAGAATATCTTTGCTTTAGGTAACTGCGATTGCTTTAAAACGCATACTAACTCATACAAATTGATCGCACGCGATCTAAGGATTAATTCCCTTTTGTTGAAAATTCCACATTAATGGAACATTTCTTTGTTGAAAAATGGCTCTTCAATTAAGTGGTTGTAATTGTTTTTCCACAAACATCTTATGCTTTAATTTCTAAGGGTTATATAAAACTATTTGTCTGTATATAATATTTATAAATTAATAATCATCACTTACCAATTATGGCATTAGCCTTCGATGTCAACTGTTTGCTGGACGAACTTCGTCTTCTGAAACAAGACATTGCTCGTGAGTATATTGAACAGCTTTTGATGATCATCAGAACATTGAGCATATCATTATCTTCTAATGATGATAAAGTAATAATCCAAGGTTATTATTTTGCAAATTTAACCACAGGTCATCCAAACTCTGCATTGGCGATTAATACATGAATATTTTAAAGAATTACACCTTGAAATCCAGAGGCATCCATGCCAGGTTAAAACGGAACCTTGCACTGCCGAAATTCATGTGTCTTGGCAGATCTACCTTCCGTGACTCAGGGCACAGGGTCAAAGGGGTGGGAGCAATGTTTATCTATGTGAACAACGTGAACGATGTCTTTGTTACACAGAAATATTTGCAGTTGCTACTTGCCAGTTTCAGTGAATTGTTTTTCGCAGCAAACTTTTAAGAAATGAGTGATACTACAGTCAAATCACACACACAAAAGAAGGAGATCAATGTTTTCGAATTTTATGTCTTATGAACTTTTCTGACCAACACACGAAAAGGAATGGGTAAACGTTCTCCAATAGATAATAATTCTGAAAATTGAAAAATATATATTTTCTTCTGGAAAAAGAATTCTGGAAAAAATGTTACCAAGGGAAGCGTAATCGTAAATGAAAGACATTCATGTTCATCTTATCTAATCTACTGATTATCCGGCTTTGATCATCTGATAAAAGGCCTGGATGTTTGCAATCGGAAAAATCTAATACAATCAGATTTTCATTTTAGGATTTTAATAAAGAATGTTTCAAAATAATGAGTTAGGTAGTAAATTTTAAAGGATTACGCATATATATATATATATATATATATGAAATTGAATGTCTCTTTGTTTGTTTTTAGTCTATTTCGTATACAAATCGACATTTTTTGATGGATTTTTTTTCAAATTTGGTATGGTTATTTTCTACTACACTTATGTTAATCCTGCCCATGATCAAGTTTTTAGGACCAAGAGTTGTCGAGATATTAATAAAAAACGTAAAATTAAACATTCCAACGAAATAGCTTTATGTAGAACATTTCTTTCCCGAAAATTTATTTGAAGAAAATAATATCATATTGCTTAGCAGCGAAATTTAACTACATGTATTTATACAGCAGACGATTTTCATCCAATTTATATGATTTAAATAATAAAGAAATGGATGATATAAAATTAGTTTTATAAATTAACGGTACATGGAGGTAAAAATAAGGTGTCAAAACTTCATATTAAAAAAACGTCAATATCATTTGAGACAATCATTCAGGAGGCGCAGGGGTAATATACTCGTAAGTAGACCTGTATTGCATATATTTCTATGGCGAAAGGTCAATAATATTTATTTAAACTGTCAATTTAAAAAAATAAATTATTAGAGTAATGCAAATTAGAACTGAAACAATCGAGAATATTCCTACGTATTCAAATTATTTTACCTTTCAATTTATTTTCACTTTCATACATTTTGTACTCTACCTATAACTAACTACCTATATATAACTATGAAAAAGTACTGGTTAATTACACTCTTTAGGGAACCCTTAATTTTAAAATAATAAAAAATAACATATGCCTTTCTCTTGTGCCAATTAACAATAGCAAATACTTTACTAATACTAGCGACACCTAGATATAATTCTCAAAGTATTACTGCATTTTCAAGCGTTTCATCCATTTGCGTTTTATCTCCTTCTTTCTAATTCCATGGAACGGTATTATATTTCTGATTGTGTTTTGCCTTGGATATAAGATTACGAGAATTATTGATATTTTCAATTTCGAGTCCTCTGTTTTATTTTGGCAAGCTATTTCAAATTCATGTAATTTTTATTGCATTGAACCAATTGTTGAAATAGAATAAAAAGATTATGGGTATATCTCCTGCCATTTTAAGGTCTTCATTTTGGCGTATATTGACTATACTTCATATTTTTTTTGTAAATTTCTTTACAAACGAGACAAAGGTGTTTTATTCTTCGATTTGTCTGTGTAGAGATAATTTTATATAGCGAGAACAGGAATTTTTATATTCATTTTTAGGGGAATTAAAACAACTATATCAATAGACTTCTTTGAAGAACAATATAATTTAGTTCTACGGAAATTTGCACATACTTAAAATCAGGAGCAACGTCGGGTATATCTGCTAGTTAGTCACAGAATCGGAATTATTATTAACTATCAAAAATCACACATTTGAGAACTGTTATGTATATCTGAATTTTTTTTTTTTAATTTTGAGTGAAATTAAGAATAATATACTTTTAAATCTGTATAAATCATTTTTAAGTGAGCAGGAACAATGAATATTTGGCAGAAGGAAGCAAATTGGCGTTTATTTGGGTTTCGGAAACATGATCAAATGGCTTATTCGTCCACTTGGACAACCCGAGTTCGATTCTAAGCTCTGCCCAAACTGTCGTCGTGTTCACGCAGAGTACGGGCATGTTAAATGTGTGCAATCCGGAAGTCTTTCCGAGAGGTTGGTGGTAGGGTAAGGAAGGTACGGTCCCTGTGGATGCCGCCCCCACTGAGTTCCGGTCTAAATTGAGTGGCACTTCCCGGTCATCCAAACAGATACCTTACACCTTCTGGTAGGTCGGACGGTCGGGGTCGAACAAGAAGAAGAAGAAGAAGTAAAGGATCAATTTAAAAGAAGTATACGGCAATGATAACTTTAAACGAGTATA
Source organism: Amaurobius ferox (assembly GCA_951213105.1). Taxonomy (NCBI): domain Eukaryota; kingdom Metazoa; phylum Arthropoda; class Arachnida; order Araneae; family Amaurobiidae; genus Amaurobius; species Amaurobius ferox. The sequence goes on along the minus strand of OX578143.1, from coordinate 127,396,414 downwards.
AATACAATTGAGTAAATTCCAAACTTGCAAATATAATTTGCGATATATATTTGTTAGTTAAATGTTTGTTTGAATATTAGAACATTTTGTTAGTAAAACAGTATAAAAAATTTTAAAGGTGTCAACCGGTTTCGGATGCAAAAAGACTCTTTCGTCAGGATAAATGAGAAATCTTCCTTATATTTGCTTGTGTGGCTTATTTATCCTTTTGTTCTGAAAAAAGCTTCTTATTTTGACCCCGGTTAACAGCATTAAATTATTGTTTTGCGTCTTTTTTTAACAAGGTTATGTATTGTCAATTTTCAGCGAACTTATGAGCAACTTTTTAAATTTGATTAATAATATCAAAACTTTTGTTGATACCGAAACATTTCCTATATGAATCAAGGGGTTTTCTTATAGTATGCTGCAGTTAATTTTAAAATGTTTGGGTCCTCGTGCTCTAGAATACTAACAGACAGAGGTACATCAAGGTATTATGAGCTTCAAAACTTGTGCTGATATTGATATAAGAAAATTACAGATGAGTTCCTTTAATAAGAAATTTATAAAGCTGGATAAATTAAATCATCACTCATTTAATCGCCAATCTATATTTAACTAAGTATTATGTGTTTTCCTAATGATCAATCGTGATTAATGATTAAACAGTTTCCTTAACCATAGTTATCATAATGCTTAACGATTAAGCATGCATTTTAGCAACATTCATGATTGATGATCAAACTATTTTTCATTTTAATCTTATCACGATTGACGAGTAAGATGTTCCTTTAATCTTTTATCAAATGATTGGTTTCACAGTGAATAAAATTGTAGTTATCAATTAAGATAGTATTTGTAAATTGGTCGTAGTCTGTAATCCCTAGTTTGATTGAATTTTGCACAACATTACTTGCACATAGAGCAAAGTTATTAAACCTGATGTACGAAATAATGATAATAGGGACAAAAAATTGAATAGAGTATATGTGTGCGTGCATGTGTGTGTGCGAGAAAAAGAAAAAGAGAGAGAATAAAAAGGTAGACTAATCGCGACCAAGCCTTAACCTAAGGGAAAGGAAATTGAGGCTCTCAATTCTTCATTCACATCATGCGATTTACAAAGTCATTTTATCTTGATCAATTTAAATTTCGTAAGTGTAGAATGCGTACAAAAATAAACTGGTTTAAAGGCAAAAAACTTCTGCAGGACCGAGAAGACTCACTCAGGTCAGATCAGCAACTGAGACAGAATAGAACACGTGGCTGAAGGTAGGAAAAAAAATGCTGGCAACGTCGCGTTAAGGAATGAAAGAGAAAAAGAACAAAATGACAGGTAGGAATCTACGAACGGAGAAAAACCAGAAAGAATAACAGAAAATATGGCCGTAAGAGAATGGATAAAAGAACAAATTGAGACAACTGAATAGTGAGACCCCCCCCCCCCCGTCACACATAATTACACAATGAATGCAGAAATATACACACATACTAATAGTTTCTGTATAATACTTTTAGTACTTCCTTAAAGAAAGCAGATATATGCAAATTACTTGATTTTCTTTAAGGGAGTACTAAAAATGTTATCCTCACAAGCAGCAGTTTTATATTTTGTAATATTTTCCGTGTTTGAAATATCTTCAGGAGATCTTTTTTGTCACTTTTTCGTCAGAATCTTGAATCCGAAAATTTTCGAAAAAAATAACAATACTTTATATAAAATTATGAGAAAGTGAAAACCTATTATAACTAGATACAGCAATATTTCTATATTTCGTAATATCGAAGATCTGCTATAAGTTGATGAAATAATCAAGAATAAATGTGAATCTCAAGCAAACATCCCAAACAAAAATTAAAGAAAATTTCTTTACCGATTAGGATCTACCAGAGTTCCATTTTCCAGGCTGTGGCTTTTTATAACTCCAAATTCTTCAACCTGCAAAGAGAGAGAGAAAAAGAGAGATCGTTTACGAAAGATTAGAGTTTCTTCATCGAAAAAACAAAATTGCTTCGCCTGCATAAAACTCCTAAAAATATAAAAATACCCGAACAACTTATCAAACGACGTTTTTAGCCTAAAAGGTTGACAGTAAAATCAGCAAAAGAAAAAAAATACGCTTTGTGGTGGAAACAGATGATATTTCTGTGTCATACCTAGATCAAAGAAAAACCACCGCCATTTTGCCGGATGTGGTTGTTCATTGTCAATTAAGTACGGCTGCAGGAAGGAAAAAAAATCCTTTTTAACTGTTCGTAAAAACTTTTGTATTCGCTTTATGCTACTATGATCCTACAGTCTCTAAGGTCAATATGCTTTATTTATATGATTGCGTTTGCAAGTCAAATATACTTGGATGAAAATCTGTAATGAAATAAGAAAGGGGAGGATTAAATCATCGGACGGTCAAGAAAAAATCAATGGTCAAGAAGTTTCAAAGAAATTTTTTTTCCGAACAAAATTTGACTTGCGAGTGAGTTATGCCTCTTATAAACATGACTTCGAAAAATCAGTGCATGCAAACACTTAAATGACATTATTACTTTTCCTCACCTGCTCATAGGCGTAGCCAGGATCTTGGAAAAAGGAGTGGTAATGATCGAACAAAGGGGGCTGTTCTGTCTTACTGCCTGAATGCGTAATACACTCTGTTGAATAAAATACATGCACCCATAAAAAAAATAGTTCCAGCCGCGAAACTAGCCATGCAAATGTCATTTTATGAGTTATGCAAATGATCAAACTGGCAGCGCCAAAGATGGTATATACAACGCGCATTAGAACGACACGTTGTACAGCATTTAAAACGACCAGTTTTCTCACTCACGGACAGTTGCCACTGAATTTTCTGCTTAATACTGCAAATTGCGTACAAAGATGTCTTTGAGACGTACTCGACGGCGCTACGAACAATTATCGAATTTGAAGAGAAGCCCCATCATAGACCCAAGGGAAGGTGGTTAGTCCAACAGACGTATCAATCGCCATCTTGGCCGAAGCGATATGGTAGTTGCTCTGTGTTGGCAGCAGTGGATCAGGAAAGATTTATGTAAACAACTGTCACATAGGATCAGGACTTCCCAGACAAATAACTGGTCGAGAGGATGATCCAGTTAGGAGAGGAGCCACGTCTACATCAATGTAGCTCGCTTTCTTATGGGTGCCTATATTTATTTGCAACAAAGTGTATAACAAAGTTACCGTAATATAACCAACATTCCAACGTTCGGAAAGTTTGAGAATCAAAGTGATTAGCCAATAATGTTCTGAGTTATCCAGGCTTTCGCGAATTATAAGAGTGCGTGCATGCATAAGAAATACCAATATTTCTGTCACACGTGGCTATAATTTCTACACAGTATCGCGATATTTGGGGGAAATGGCGACACATCGACGATAATGTAATACGTTTGTGAAAATAAAATTTAATTTCGTAAACAATCTCTGTCGCTATGTTAAAGTAATTCATTTAATATTACTTTCCTTATATACATAATGTATTAGGAAAGTATTGTGACGGGGTCGAAAATTCGAATTCGAGTTTTCGACGGGAGAGCACGTTTCAAGCATCCCTGATCACGAATCAAACCTTTTTGAAGTGATGTGTGTGTGTGTGTGAAAGTGTGTGTGTGTGTGTGAAAGTGTGTGTGTGTGTGAAAGTGTGTGTGTGTGTGTGAAAGTGTGTGTGTGTGTGAGTTTTTGAGATATTGTACATTTCTCAAAAAAAATATCAAAAAGTCATATAAAATAAAAAAAAAATTCCTATTGATAAACATGCTCACTTTTCATATGTAATGCGATAAATTGCGATAAATTTTCATGCGATAAATTGGGTGACATCATTCTCGTGGATCTAACTCGTTCCATTCATGAAAAAAGATACTCTGAGTAACACTTTTGTATTTGGACGCCAATAGTCATTTATCGGCTGTAAGAATAACTTATTTCTTAGTGCATAGCGCTTGGCGAGATTTTGGCGACGAATTTGGCGGAATGTCGCCAGCTTGGCGACTTTTTGAAATGTTACAAAATTAACGAAAATCTCGCCAAATGGATAAAAATGACGCTAAATCAATGAAAATGACGACTAATTGTCGAAAATTCAATATCTTGGAAAGAATATTAGTATCTACTATTAGAAAAACCTATTTGTTTTACTGTAAAAGTAGTAAATTCCTTACATTATATAAGGAAAGTCATGTGTTGCCCACATCAGATTTTTTTTAATTTAAAATATAGTGAGTTTGAAGTTGGTGGGGAACATACGTTCTGTTAGACGGGCCGTATCGAGTGTATGGTTTATTGGGGACTAGCCGCCTTTGGCGACCAGCCTGTTCGCTACCCTTGAAAATTCTGACCGTGGCAAATTCTAACCGTGGCACACTCGCTGGCGCGACCTACCAGAAGGTGTAAGGTAACTGTTTGGACGGCCAGGAAGTGCCACCCAATTTAGACCGGAACTCAGTGGGGGAGACATCCACAGGGACCGTACCCTCCTTCCCCTACCACCAACCTTTCGGAAGGACTTACGGTCCCACATGTTTAACGTGATCGTACTCCGCCTGAACACAGCGGCAGTTTTGGCAGTGGCGGGAATCGAACCCGGACCTACCGAGAGTATTTATTAAATTTGAAAACTTCATCGAAGAAAATGAACTTCATTCAAATGATGGCATTGAAATATAAATTGCCTGGTTAAAACATCTCTGAAAGGCATTACATTCCTCGGTAATATTTTTAAAATTATCATAACACTACAATAATTTATTATATTTGAAAACTTAATCGAAAACAAAGGAACTTTATTCAAATGACGTCATCGAAATATAAATCGGAGCTCTATTCAGAACCGTGACGTCACCTCCACCTTGACGTCCCCACCCACCACCTTCCCTCCTTCTGCGGGGGAGAAACGCCGGTTAAGAAGCGGCACGCCGAGCGGAACGCCGAGAAATTGAAATTCGGAAACTTTTAAAATCCCGATCCTGTGGGCAATACAGAATATTTCCTGACCAGATTGGACTTGTAAGAATGCCAGATGTTTGACCTTTCTAAAAATGTAAATTATTAGTCGAAATTATGAGTACTTTTTACTATGCGAGAATTTAAAAACCAAAAATCGTTTTTTTGAGCCAAAAGTGACTTTTGTTTTAAAATCTTTAAAAAATATTAGAAATCGAAATTCAGATTTCAAATTGATATATTTTTACTCGCAATTGTGTGCTCTTTCCGATGGTGTGATTTGTTTTTTTCTACAACGTCTGGATCGTGGAGAAAAAAGGGCAAAAAGGGCAAAAAACGGTCGAAATCGCATAAAACATTAAATAAATAAAAAAATAATTAAAATTTTAAAAATCGGTTTTCACGTGTCCCCTTCCCTCCCCCCCAGGTCTCCGATTGCCAAATTTCGTAGCTCTCCGACGTGCGGTCGCGAAACGTATAGTGTATAAGACAGACACACAGACATTGCCTTTTATTATATAGACGGGGTGGGTCGCAGTTACTCTACGATTAAGTAGAGTAACTGCGTTTTGTTAGGAGGTTTTATTGTAATGAATGACATTGATCAAGAGAGGTGCGTGGGAGGATGGAAGGGATTTTTTACATAACTTTATGCACCCCGTTCTATGACTATGGGCGCTTATAGGGAAGGAAAAGGAGAGGATTTACCTCACCCTGGATTACCTTACTGGATGTTCAAGGTCACAAAGGCTGACATCAAACTCATCCGTGCTGTACGTCTTATCTCTGAGCTTTTCACCCCCCTGGAAAACCTTTCTGGTAGGTCAGACGGTCTGGGTCTCAACAAAAACAACCCCCTGGAAAAATGTTCTATGGGAACCCATATATTACAAACTACTTTGATAAATGCGTCTAAAACAAAGTTTTATTCTTACAATTTCAATAAAATAGGAGGAAATCCGTTGTCTTTAACGTACTCTTAATTTTCTCGAACACAAACACTTAACACAAACTGCATATATACATCTCATAATTCGAGCAATACACGTGTCTTTTGCGAATACAGTTACGTAAATTTCTGCAGAAGCTGTTTCACTTTGTTCCCGTCTCCATTTCTAAAATGGGACCGACGTGTTCTCTTAAGAACCCGTGCCAAAATTTCTACGACGCGGTAAATAACACAGGTGGGAAGGTTTTGTTTCACGTTTCATTTCCGCTGTGGTAATGCCTTACTTGAATTTTGCTCTTTGTTGAAGCGAATAGGCATGCCCCTAGTTAATTTGTTAATTATTTATTTCAGCGATAAAAATGTTTATACTCCACGCAATATATATTACATTTTGTTTCGCGTTTTATTTATGCTGCGTCAATTTCTCTCTTTGTTTTTGTTTATGTGCATGCCTTTAATTAATATGTTTCTTTTTAGTTATTTATTTATTTCGCTTATGCAAATTTTTCATTTTTCCCATCCATACAATACACGGTATACTGGGCTCCTAGGAAAGTGATCCAGCATTAACTTTGTAATCAAAGGTGTTTGGCTGCACACGTTAAGTCTAGCGGAAAGGGACTACGCACGATCGCGTAAAAGTGACTGCAGTGCCCCCTAGTGCATTATTTAAAAAGTGAAGATATTGGATACGGCAAAGAAAGAAAGCTTCGTGTGTTCCCTATGTCGATTTCTACCGATTAGACAATGCCCTGTACTTTGTTTTTCCGTATATCTTCCTCTCTTGCCGAGTTATTTATACTAGCTTTTTAAATTTTCTGCTACGGGCGCTGCAATCCATTTTATTCGATCGGGTATGGTCCATTTACTATAGATAAACTTACCGTATACATTCATGGATCGTTACTTATAGAAGTATTGGGTGCTTATGGGACTTTCTTAGGAGTCTTGTATGTACAGAAAAAATATCTCTCTCTCTCCCGTGTGTGTGTGTGCGTGTTTGTACAATGCTTGTAACCACCTGTAAAGAACTCTTGTTTCAGCAAGGAACCGAACCATCGATCTACCAATCTATGGCTGAATGTCTATCCATTGAGCTACTGAGAAGATCTATTCCTTCCATGTTTAAAGTAGACACACTATTCTCATTCTTTATATCTCAGATAGAAATGCAACTTCTGATTTGTACAACTTCCTTATTTCTCTACTTTTTGTAAAAATAAAATAAATTATAATCCCTCCTCCCTGTTAGACGCGACTATCCATGAGTTAAAACCGTTGATGTGAATTGTAGAGGTCTGGGAAAACTGGTGTTAATACAAGTCTTTCTCAGGATATTAAAAAAATTTACTTTTCCAACTTTATCTTCATATCTCTCGTACGAGTTAAGCAAATCGAATGATATTTAGAACGATTATTTCAACCAATCGATGGACGTTAGAAGTCTATTGATTTTAGGTATGGATTGGATAAGGAAAATTCCTTATATTTGAACATTTTTTTTTTACGGGGGGGGGGGGGAGGAGAGGTCGATAAAATATTATAAAAAAAATCATTTGCTATCATGTGTCTTTCTCGAAATATTTTGCATTTTTACGTTCCTCGCTCTGGAGCTAGAGCCAAGCATGGTGATAGTGATTGGGATTTGTACCCCCTTTCTTGTTAGATATGCTTTCAGCACTGGATTAAGTAAACTTTTTACTTTAACCGATGTATCCTATGAAAAGTATGGTGATCGTGATTTAATTACAAGTCGGGTTTTCACCATGAATGCATCGGTGGCGAACCAAAACACCCCAAATGATTTTATAGGTGTGTGGATGGGTGTCGAGCCTGTGATTCTTCGTAATCTCGAAAACAACTAAAGTGGTTTAGACTTATTTTAGGTGGCAAGTTTAAAATATTATGTAGATGTGAACGCTGAAAAAGAATTTCGAAAAATGTATATAGTTCAGCTGTAAAACGGGATTTTGTCAAAATGGTTGGACCTGTGTGGGGGACCGGTTTTTGTGTGACTCTCTGGTATGAATTACATCCCCGTTTAATAATTGGTAAATGAACAATTATATATTTTTATGCAAATTTGCTGTGTAACTGGTCTATATATGAACATTCCATGTTTATATTTCATGTAGCCACTGATGAAGAGTGTATGAACGCTCGAAAGCGCTCTGGCAATTTTATATACTTTGTAAGATGTTTTAATATATGACTTTTCGTCTAACAACGTTATGTCCTTAATTTCATTTAGTTGAATTCAGACGTGATACCAATTTTTGATTATTCTAAAAGAAAAGACAACATATGCTCAAATGTATCGCTTAAATAATGTTTGAAGGCGAAAAGAATAAAACCAATCCCATCACTCTGGGACTAACAGTTCTCGATATATTTTAGTTTTTCGCACATTTGCCACAGTTATCTTACACCTTTCTGGTAGGTCGGACGGTCTGGGTCTCAACAACAACAGCACATTTGCCACGTCGCCTTTGACAATACATCTAGTCGCCACATGGAAACGAAAATTGAATTAAAACTGCAAATTCAGTGGAATTTTAACTAATTGTCCGTATTATTTTATGTAATCAAACTCAATTTAATGAATTATGAAAGAGAAATTGAATTTGAGTTTGCAGAGAATGTCGTATGCTGCCTACATCAGAGTTTCATAAGTAATGGGAAAGCGAAAACTTTATTTTTAATACAAAACTAAAAAAAAAAATCTGATGTAGACAGCACATGACTTTCCTTATATAATGCAATGAATTTACTACATTTACAGCAAACAAAAATCTGTGATGTGGGCAGCACATGACTTTCCTTATATAATGCAATGAATTTACTACTTTTACAGTAAAAAAAATAGATTATTTTTATAGTAGATATTTATATTATTTCCAAGATATTGAATTTTCGTCAATTAGTTGATATTTTCATTTATTTAGCGTCCTTTTTATCCCTTTAGCGAGTTTTTCATTAATTTAGCAACATTTAAAAAAGTCGCCAAGTCGGCGACATTCCACCAAATTCGTCGCCAAAATCTCGGCGGGGGTTATGGACGGAGAAATAAGTTATTCTTACAGCAGATAAATGACTATTGGCGTTCAAATATAAAAGTATAACTCAAAGTATCTTTTTTCATGAATGGAACCAGCTAGATCCACGAGAATGATGTCACCCAATTTATCGCATGGTATTACATATGAAAAGTGAACATGTTTCTCGATAGGAAATATTTTTTTTTGTTTTATATGACTTTTTGATAATTTTTTTGAAAAATGTGCAATATCTCGAGAACGGTTTATGTTAGCGTTCTAAAATTTATATCAATCGTTTTCTAATGAAAAATTACATAAGAAATGTCTATTTGCGTAACGTTATTAGAGGTTTTAATTTTTTGACGATTTTTTCAAAATTTCACTCGAAAATTTAGAGGGTTCTGAACATTCGATTGCGTATAAAAACAATAGACTTCTAGTGTTTACGTATTGTAATTTGTGTACCAAATTTCGTTCAAATCGGTCCATTCGTTCATCAGTTATCGTCTCCACAGACTCACTGACACACACACACACACACACACCCAGACATGACTTCAAAAATGTTCGATTCGTGATCAGGGATGCTTGAAACGTGCTCTTCCGTCGAAAACTCGAATTCGAATTTTCGACCCCGTCACAATACTTTCCTTATACATTATGTATATAAGGAAAGTAATAGCTTGTTCTTATAGTAGATACTTATATTCTTTTCAAGATATTGAATTTTCTTTAATTAGTCTTCATTTTCATTGATTTAGCGTTATTTTTAACCACTTGGCGAGATTTTCGTTGATTTGGCAACATTTAAAAAGTCGCCAAGCTGGCGACATTCCACGAAATTCGTTGCCAAAATCTCGCCAAGCGTTATGGAAGGAGAAATAAGTTATTCTTATAGCAGATGAATGACTATTGGCGTTCAAATACAAATGTATTACACAAAGTATATATTTTCTCATGAATGGAACAAGCTAGATCCACGAAAATTATGTCACCCAATTTATCGCATGATATTACATATGAAAAGTGAACATGTTTCTCAACAGTTAATATATTTTTTTTAATTTATGGGATTTGTTGATAAATTTATTTGAAAAATGTGCAATATCTCGAGAACAGTTCATGCTAGCGTTCTAAAGTTTATGTCAAACGTTTTCTAAGGAAAAATTACATTAGAAATGTCTATTTGCATAACTATATTAAAGGTTTTGATTTTTTGATGATTTTTTAAAAATTTCACTCGAAAATTTAGGGGAGTTTTGAACATTCGATTGCTTTTAAAAACAATAGGCTTCCAGTATTCACGGATTGTGATTTTTGTACCAAATTTCATTCGAATCGCTCCATTCGTTCGTAAGATATCGTCTCCACAGACTCACTGACACACACACACACACGCACACATACTTTCACACACACACACACACACACACACAGACATCACCTCAAAAATGTTTGATTCGTGATTAAGGATACTTAAAACGTGCTCTCCCGTCAAAAACTCAAATTCGAATTTTCGACCCCGTCACAATACTTTACTTATACAGTATTATGTTTCTTATATACATAATGTATAAAGAAAGTACTATTGTGAGGGGTCGAAAATTCGAATTCGAGTTTTCTACGGGAGAGCACGTTTCAAGCATCCCTGATCACAAATCGAACATTTTTGAAGTGATGTCTGTTTGTGTATGTGTGTGTGTGTGTGTGTGTGTGTGTGAAAGTATGTGTGTGTGTGTGTGTGTGTGTGTGTGTGAGTGTGTGTGTGTGTGTGTGAGTGTGTGTGTGTGTTTGTGTGTGTGTCAGTGAGTCTGTGGAGACGATATCTCACGAACGAATGGAGAGATTCGAATAAAATTTGGCACAAAAATCACAATTCGTGAATACTGAAAGCATATTATTACTTTCCTTATATACATAATGTATAAGGAAAGTATTGTGACGGGGTCGAAAAATCGAATTCGAGTTTTCGACGGGAGAGCACGTTTCAAGCATCCCTGATCACGAATCAAACATTTTTGAAGTGATGTCTGTCTGTGTGTGTGTGTGTGTGTGTGTGTGTGTGTGTGTGTGTGTGTCAGTGAGTCTGTGGAGACGATAACTGACGAACGAATCAACCGATTCGAACGAAATTTAGTACAAAAATCACAATCCGTAAACACTGGAAGCCTATTGTTTTTATACGCAATCGAATGTTCAGAACCCCCCTAAATTTTCGAATGAAATTTTGGAAAAATCGTCAAAAAATCAAAACCGCTAATAAAGTTACGCAAATAGACATTTCTTATGTAATTTTTCATTAGAAAACGATTGACATAAATTTTAGAACGCTAACATGAACCGTTCTCGACATATTGCACATTTTTCAAAAAAATTATCAAAAAGTTATATAAAATAAAAAAAAATATTTCCTATTGAGAAACCTGTTCACTTTTTATATGTAATACCATGCGATAAAATTGGAGATATTTTTCTCGTGGATCTAGCTCGTTTCATTCACAAAAAAAGATACTTTGAGTAATACTTTTGTATTTGAACGCCAATAATCTTCTGTAAGAATAACTTATGTCTCCGTCCATAAAGCTTGGCGAGATTTTGGCGACGAATTTGGCGGAATGTCGCCAACTTGGCGACATTTTTAATTGTTGCCAAATTAGGAAAAAATCTCGCCAAATTGATAAAAATGACGCTAAATCAATGAAAATGACGACTAATTGAAGGCAATTCAATATCTTGGAAAGAATATAAGTATATACTATAAGAAAAACATTTTTTTAACTGTAAAAGTAGTAAATTCATTGCATTATATAAGGAAAGTCATGTGTTGCCCACATCAGATTTTTTTTAAAAGCAATCAAATGTTCAGAACCCCCTAAATTTCCGAGTGAAATTTTGAAAAAATCATCAAAAAATCAAAATCTTTAATAAAGTTACGCAAAGAGACATTTCTTATGTAATTTTTCCTTAGAAAACGATTGACATAAACTTTGGAACGCTAGCATGAACCGTTCTCAAGATATTGCACATTTTTAAAATAAATTTATCAAAAAATCCCATAAATTAGAAACATTAACTGTTAAGAAACATGTTCAATTTTCATATGTAATATCATGCGATAAATTTGGTGACATTATTCTCGTGGATCTAACTCGTTCCATTCACGAAAAATGGTACTTTGAGTAATACTTTTGTATTTGAGCGCCAATAATCATTTATCTGCTGTAAGAATAACTTATTACTTTCCATATATACATAATGTATAGCCGATGTGGTGGCCGAGCGGTCAAAGAGGCAGACGTTTCCTCGTGATGGCTCGGCTGCCAGATTGCGGGGGAGAGTCCCGCCTGCGGGCATGGATGTTGGAATGTCTTACTTGGGGCAGAAGTCAGACTTCTACCTTCGGGTGCCCCGGATCATTAAACTAAACAGAAGCAGTGCACTCATTCTTCCTTAAATGTAATGTTAGGGACACGACAACAACAACAACAACATAATGTATAAGGAAAGTATTATGACGGGGTCGAAACTTCGAATTCGAGTTTTCGACGGGAGAACACGTTTCAAGCATCCCTGATCATAAATTAAAACTTTTTTGAGGTGATGTCTGTGAGTGTGTGTCTGCGTGTTTGTCTGAAAGTATGTGTGTGTGTTAGTGAGTCTGTGGAGACGATATCTCACGAACGAATGGCGCGATTCGAATGAAATTTGGTACAAAAATCACAATCCATGAATACTGGAAACCTATTGTTTTTAAACGCAATCGAATATTCAGAACCTCCCTAAATTTTCGAGTGAAATTTTGAAAACATCATCAAACAATCAAAACCTTTAATAAATGTTGCCTTTAATAATGTGTTTTTTAAATGTTGCCAAATTAACGGAAATCTCGCCAAATGGATAAAATGACGCTAAATCAATGAAAAAGACGACTAACTGAAGAATATTCAATATCTTGGAAAGAATATAAGTATCTACTATAAGAATAACTTTTTTTTTTAACTCTAAAAGTAGTAAATTCACTGCATTATATAATGAAAGTCATGTGCTGCCCACAACAGAATTTGTATATAAGGAAAGTAAAAGCCTGCTCGTAGTATAAACTTATTTCATGATTTCATAATATTTTGTTATATCTTTTAGTTACTAAGTAAGCAATTAATATTTCTACAAATTACAACCGTTCCGATTAAGACATGTGTTATTGTTTAAACTTGGTAATTGTCTGCAAAACCGTCGCCAGTTTACCGTGAGCTTTCGTCTTCGGATTAGTTCGTTGTAGTCAGGTTAATAACGAGATATTCAGACAAATATAAGTTTGTTTGATTGAGTATTGAACTTAAGATAAAAAGAATAATTCTAAATGCCATCATAGAGATAATTAAAAGGTTACTTAATAGATATGAGCATTACTGTATTGCTATGTTCCCTGCAATACATGGTAATGCATAAGGAAAGTATTGGAATTATGTGGAAAATCGCAACTTGAGTTTTCGACGGATCTACACAGAGAGACAGAGAGAGAGAGAGAGAGAGTTTGGGAATTCTAGAACACGAAAAGACTATTTTCAGCGTGACGTCTGTGTGTGTATCCACTTTAACTCAAAAACTATTGGACCAACTTTCATAAACTTTTGGAGGTCAGTCTCTTGTGAGTTATCCTGGTGCTTAGATTTTGGTACGATTCGGGATAAAAGAACTGCCTTTTTTATGAAAATGATCCACAAAAATTGCATGTATCCACTCTAAGTAAGAAACTAATCAACCCAATTTCACAAAATTTGATAGATAAATCACTTATGGGTTACCATGGTTCTGATTAGATTTTGGTAAGATTCGGAAAACAAGAACCCAACTTTTTTACGAAATGGCTCTCAAAAATCATCAAAATTTAAAATAAAAGACTGCGTATGCTCAAATGTTTCAATAAAATGCTTGTTTTATACGCAACTTTTAACGATGAAAAGAATAAGACCAACCCCATAATTATGAAACTAACCGTTTCGAATTTTTGCCACATCGCCTTTGATCGCTACAATCAGTCTCCAACTGAAAACGAAAAGTGAATTAAAACTGGAAATTCAAAGTAATTTTGAATAATATCCAGGTTATTTAGCCCTTTTAAGTTAGGTACACAACATAGGTAAATGACGTGATTTTTTGTTCTTTTGGGAAAGTTTTGACTCCCCGTAAATTTTATAAGCGATACAGTGCGATCGGAGGAACTTTACACTTTTAAAGGCCCTATCTATAATATACAAATAACTGGAACAAATAATTGGAAATTTACCTTTCTAGTGGGTGCTTTCGATATGTGTCCGTGCATTATCGTGGGTTCTCGGATTTTAACAGAAGAAGAATCAATTTCCTCCGCTGCGAATTCAGAGTTGAGAGGCTTGCTTTCCCGGATCCGGACAGCACTGGAGTCAATCTCTTCGGTGTAGGCGCCGAGTTCGGGTTTTAAAGGTTTTGACTCGTGGAACTTGACGGCGGATGCCTCTACTTCTTCCAAGTCGCTGCTACTACTACTTTCACTTTCTTCCTCGGAAGATGAGGAGGAAGAGGAAGACGATTTTTTCTACAAAAGAAATAATTATATAATAAAGAATCTAAGAATAACTAAAATAATTTAGTTGAATCGAATTTTATAATGTGTCTAAGGTGTCAAAATTTTCAGAAATTATATACCAGAAAATTTTTCAAAGATATTAAATTTTGTAATTACTATACTAATGAGGTGGGTACTATTGTTAATAGATCATAATTATATTCAAATTATATTTTTAAAGAAAAATTGTTGTATCTGGAACTGTTGTTGTATTTAACCGCCAAAATAGCTTGAAAAACTTTATTTGATCTCTGACTCTTATATTTAACCAGGAAGATTTATTAGTTAAATTGCTAATATTCTTGTTTTTAAATTAGGACCATCGTGTTCAATCTATTATGGATTTTTTTTTTCAGTATTAATTTCACAAACATTTCATTTTCCCCCATTTATCAGTGACAACTAACATACATGTAAGACTGAATATAAGATTATTGCAATAAGCAAGGCAATCCGTTGCTTAATGTATTATTGCTTAACGAGATTTATTGACGTAGACAAGGCAATTTCAAAACATTTTCTTATCTAAAAACAATACCCTCATAAGGCTCAGGCAAGCAAGCTTGAGAATAAATTCCAGAACATTAAGATTTACAACAACTAATGGCACTGCGATAATTATGGGGCTGATATTTATTATGTTATTTAAAACCGACATTTAGAACTGAACATTCAGTGTGTGTAAAAAGTAATTACAGAATAGATTTTTGTGCTAAATTTTACAAAAAGGGATATGAAATAAAACACTTTATTATTAATACTGAGCGATACATATGAAAAGAAAATACTTGTGAATTTTGCATTATTATTTTTACAAAACTGCAAAATCAAAATTTTGAGAGAGCAAAAAGTATTTTCACACAGGTTTTTCAACAATTTTGAGCGCTTTTTGCTTAAACCCTGGAAATCTAAATGATGGCTGGAATTTTCACATCCATTGAAAACAATGCTTTGGAACGTTTTGCATCAATTTTTCTCTCTATCTTTTAATGACAAATTTTATCATCCATAAAATATGGTGATTTATTTTTTTTAAATATGCGATGTACCATTTCAGTAACAATACTAACGAAATACTTCAGATGTGTATTTAGATTTCTTTTCGACTATTAGATAGTGACCATTACTATACAATCTACAATACTAAATTTAGGATCACTATTCTGTTGAAACAAAAACATATCTCCAATGGCTTATTTATTTATATTATGCGAATTACATAGCAGAATTTCAATATTGCTTCAGGCATCTGTTGTTGTTGTTGAAACCCAGACCGTCCGACCTACCAGAAAGGTGTAAGGTAACTGTTTGGACGGTCGGGAAGTGCCACCCAATTTAGACCGGAATCCAGTGGGGGAGGCATCCACAGGGACCGTACCCTCCTTCCCCTACCACCAACCTCTCGGAAGGACTTTCGGACCCACATGTTTAACGTGATCGTACTCCGCATGAACACGGCGGCAGTTTTGGCAGTGGCTGGAATCGAACCCGGGCCTACCGAGTGCAACTCCAGCGCGCTAACCAATGGGCTACCGCGCCCCACTTCAGGCATCTGCAATAGACTTTACATTTCCGAGACGATTACATTACATGAACCTCATAATTATGATATATCCATATGGGTAAAGCATTTTGAGGTTCCCACGAGAGATTTCAATCCATATAATCCTAAAATGCAAAATATAAAAACATTAAAATATAAGTGTATGGGATGAATCTACTTTTTTACGACACCTCTCTTATTTTCTACATTGGCAGCATCAAATGTTCCCTGCGTGTTTGGTTAGATGAACATTGATCTGGCATAAAAATGTCATCTATAGCTTTATATCTGAAAACCATACCCATGTTTCTCACAGAACTTTATTCTTAATCCGATAGGAATGGAACTAAATTCACTATGAGTCAATTTTTATTTGTCTTTATCGAAATGCTATTTGTAACATCGATCCTGAGCAAAAGCTTAGTTTAGCTTGCTGGTTCATACTGCATTACAGAAGGATCAAGCTACTTACCCGTATCCACGTAGTTGAAATTAAAAATAATTTTTGCTCGTGATTTCAAATTTTTCAACTTTCATACGATATTATTTACCTTTTGTAATCAAATTTCTATGTCAGCAAAACATTGCATTTTCTATCATTTTCGATATTTTTGAATAATTTACAAATTATCTTATTTCAACTATAACTACAAAGAATAATAATTTGCTATTTAGTATTCGATGCCATCGAATATTGTATTACTTTCTGGTGATGGGTTTGGAATAGGCCGAAAACGTTGACGTGTTTTAAATGTTTTTAATATACACCTTTAATGTGATGCAAATAAATGCTATTTATTTTTGTTTTCAACAATCTAAGCGTATGCCTAAATTCATGATTTTAATACAGAATGTGCTTTTCTCTGAAGGCAAGACCCAGCAAGCTAAGGGTAGACTTTAGATGGCTCTTAATGCGCTTTAAATGTCCTGAGTGTACATTAAACTTGTATTTGATCAAGATGTTCTACCTTCGAAATCAACTTTAAGTTGGAAGCATAAGAAGCTGAGCAAGCAATGATTTCGGAATATGAAACGGTGACTTTTTGTGTTTAAAATTTCTGATTCTGCAAGAATCTCTGACAAATGATATCTTAGGGCAGTCTGACCAAAGCGTATTTCTTGCTCATTTTTCATCTTTCTATCGATGTATATTCAGCTAGGTTTGGGAAACTTTCACACCTTCATCAATACGGGATAGCTTTTACATTTTAAAAATATAATAAATAATTATCTCTAGAAACCACATATTTTACACATACACATCATATGCACATCATAATATGCTTTTCCTCAATGAATGAATTTGCAGTGAATTATCTGCTTATCTGCTATATAGACAAATTTAATAACTGGTATTTTATTTTCAGCTAAATTGCGTAATATATGTGTATAGTTGAGTCTGGAAATTGCAAATATTTTCTGGTTCTATCTATTTTTTTTTTCGTTTTGTAGAAAAATATTTTGTTTAAATATCTTTCATTGCCATTAAAATGCTTCGTTTTTATTTCTTATTTATTCTATATTTTATTTTTATTTATTCTATATTTATTTATTCTATTATTTATTCTATATTTCTATATTTATTTACACAAAAATAGGTACATTAGTAGGTATCAGTACAGTAGGTATCCAGGGCCTGACTAACGAAGGGGCATTGCGTCAGAGAGCGCCCCAAATTAAACAATTACTGCATCGCAATATTAACGTCTGTTTTCTGAAAAAATAAAATATGCCATCGGAATAAGTCTGCCCAAGGAAAAGATTCATTATGGAAATATATAGGGATTTCCTCACTCGTTCAAAATTTAGAGCATGTTGATTTTTTGGCTATGATGACAAAGCTGCCAATATTTGAGATTCCATTAAAATATGTAAGAAATTCATTTTGTATACTATTTTGCAGAATGCAATTATGCTTTTGTTCATTGTTGTTTTTGTTACATACTTTTGTTCATTTCATTTATGTGAAGAGGTGATGGAGGTCTTGGAGAAATGACTGCTCCGTGCCTTAATTGGACAAAGTAGAGTTCTGTAGGTATCTTGTAAAGCTTACTATCAAAACAGCCCACCTACCTTAGTTGTGGTCTCTTGCTGGAAATTGAACGGTTTCTGCTGCTGCGACGGTGAAGTTGAGTTAGCAATAGTAGCCGAACCCGGACTCACGGGGCTTGGAGCACCCAGCATTTCATCGATGTCTTGGCATTGCCCGATGAAAAGGGTCAAGTTGTCCGGAGCTGTAAGGCTGTCTTTTTTTTCACTCTGGGGCCAGGTGAAATCAGCGTTTGGTTTACTGGAATCATCTTCTTTCTAAAGGAATACAGAAGAGTTAAGATCAAGGGAAACGAGGAAGACAATTTCTAACAAAATTATTTACGATTCGGTAACTTTTATTTTAATTATACATTATTCAAGATAAATGTATAAAATATGTTCTGTGTAAACAAACAATGGTTGTTTACACAGAACATATTTTCCCTGTACAGACAGAACATATTTAGTGCTGGCGTATTATTCAGGAGAGACATATCTCGTAGTTTGTTCCATTGGAAATGGAACCAAAAAATAATGCACACATGCCTTTTATCATTTAACTGCCCTTGCTCGGGTCTAAGCTGTGGTATTTTATGAAGGAGTGGAGTGACTATATAAATGTAGTCAAGTTCACTGCTGTAAAGATGAATACCAAATTTTAACATTGTGAAGCTGTGTAGTTTAATGCAGTTGTAGACAGGTCATATCATTCATGCTGTTACTAAAGTAGTTTGTAAATTATAAAGAAGACAGAAGCTACCCGGGATTGGCAATCTTAGCCAGGGAAAAAACCCTAGTTATTTAAAGAAAACAGGACATTTTAAAAGAACAACTTGTAAACAAAATATACATTTTATTTTCCCTATAATACATGGTAATGTATAGAGGAAAGTATCGGAATCATGTTGAAAATTAGAACTCGAGTTTTCGACGGATCGACACGTTTCAGGTACCCTAGAGCATGAAAAAACTATCTTGAGAATGATGTCTATGTGTGCGTGTGTGTGTCTTCGTCTGGGCAATGCATGTATCCATTGTAGTTCAAAAACTATTAGATGACATTTTACAAAATTTGATGGACAAGTCATTTGTAGGTGTTACCCTGGTGATGATTAGATTTTGATACAATTCAAGAAAATGAAACTAGTAGCTTTCATTACAAAATGTCCCATGAAATAATCAAAATCTGAAAAAAATATGCGAAATATGATTAAAATTATTCATTAAATGTCTGCTTTATACGTAATTTTTAACGAGGAAAGAAATGAGACCAACTCCATTATTCTAGAATGAACCGTTTCCGAGATGCCAGTTTTTTTTTTCTATTTCGAGGAAATATGTCCGCTTTAATATACATTAAGTTTTCCAATAAAGAACAGATGTATTAAAACTGCAAGCTGAACATAATATCAATTATCCGTGTAAATATCCGTATTAATTTGAGCAATTAAACCAATTTAATGCATTATGGATTTGAGTCTGTCCCTGTGCTTCCCACATCAGTTTTGTTCTTAATCTGATATGATTGCGGTACAAACGGATGTAAAGTATGGAATATGAATGTATCGGAAAGTCAGGCGGAGCTTTTCATATTTACTTTCTCATACTATGTAATATAGTACAGAGGTGAAATTTTTCGAATTCGAGATTTTGATGCCAATACATGTTGTAAGACCTTCTGAATACGTTTTGAATATTTTTGGAGGGATGTCCGTCTGTATGTCTGTTATCGATTTTTTTGTGTACACGATAGTGGCCACACGTATGAATGGATTTTCACGAAACTCTATATCCAGTTTTGCTATCGAAAATTCTAGAACTAGATAGAATTTTTTTTTAAAATTAGAACGAAAACTTCGAAATTTATTCGAGATTTTATACTTTTTTTAACATGGCAGCATAGGACAAAATTTGACATAATTATGTATAAAAGGGTTTATTGATGGCTCAATGATCACGATACTTCATAGTTTCAATCATTGTTGCGAAAAATAGTCGCGATACAATTTATTTTTTACCCGTAACGTCATTAGCCCGCCTCGCATGCATGTTAACCCCCGCGGGTATATTGTCAAGTATGATATCAATCTAAAGATTTTTTCAAGCCTTTTAAAGTGAAGGGTAACACGCTATCATTGTAATCATTTGGACCCACAATAGAGATTTTTCAAAATTTTCTTGTAAAATTTGAAGAAAAAAAGCTACTAAAAATGGATTCTGGTATAAGAAAGTCGCGTTGAGCCGCACTTCAATTAATTTTCAACAGGAAAAGGGTCGTTGATGCGTGGTCGTCCCGCATCCATTCCTGCCTCTCCCAGTCATTGAGCACCGAGAGAGATGTGTTTATAGGCGAATCCACCTTCACCCCTTTTAAAAACTGCGAAGTGTTTATCGCGGCGAAAGGCCATTTGGGAAACCGCTTTGGCTCTGCAATCCATACATCACGCAAATGGCTGGATGCCAGTAAAAGAAGAGTTTCTCTTTGAAAGCTGATAAATATTTTTTTCAATTGACTGCAATAGCTTAAAAGCTGTGAGGGAAAAAAGTTCATTTCAAAACTTCATCATCGAACTGTAACTCTGAAATTTAATAATCATCCGGAATGAGTTAAATGTTGGCACTTCTTTTATAACAGTCCGATGTGAGCGATTTTTACTTTCCCTACCACACATAGTAATTCGGAGTGAAAGGGCTGGAATTGTGTGTAAAATCGCAACTCGAGTTTTGGACGGATTTGCACGTTTTGAGCACTCTTCAACCTGAAAAAAATTATTTTTAGAGTGACATCTTTGTGTGTGTCGATGCAATGTATGTATCTACTTTTGCTAAAAAAAATAATGGACCAAATGTTACAAAATTGTGTAGATAAGTTACAAAGGTTACCCTGGTGCTGTTTAGATTTTGGTGCGATTCGAAAAAAACAAAGTCTTTTTTTTTACGAAATGGCCGACAAAAAAGCATATTATACACTCTAGCTGAAAAACTAATGGACCCAATTTCACAAAATCTGGTAGATAGAGGACCTGCGGGATGCTTTAGTACTGATTAGATTTTGGTACGATTCGGAAAAAAAGATGTCCCTTTCTTATGCGAAATGGTCCTCAAAAATTGCTAAAATAAAAATTTAAAGACTACGTGTACTAAAATGTATGAATTAAATACTTGCAATGGAAACGGAAATTGAAATAAAAGCACATTTCGCATAATTTCAAAAAATGATCCGTGTTAGTCTGTGCTATTACACTTAATTAAATGAATTATAAAAGAAAGGGGAAATGAATTTGAGTCGGTAAGGAAAGTCATGCGCATATCAGATTTTTTTCTAAATGTCATAATAGAAAATCATTAAATTTATGCACCTAATATTATGAAACAATGGCACGATCAGAAGGTAGGGAGAATTAATATATATTTTACCCATTGCTATTAAAAATGTATATTTATAGTAAAATTTAAAATTGATCGATTTCTTATTGAAGGAATTTACATTTCAAAGTGTTGTAAAGCAAAGCGAATGGCCACCTGAAATGGATTTTGGATGATTAGGAGAAAATGAAATAAAATGAATCTGTAAATGTTTTAATTTATCTTTCGCAAAATGTTTGAATGATTACTGGGGCTATTTTGCTATGGGTGGTCGTAGTGTGCTCACAGATTTGGAACATTGAAAATTTTATTTAAAAATCTTGCAGTTCTTCTGAATATGTGCCTATAGCTTCAGTGGTATGAATTTAATCTTAACTGAGAATTAACTTTACATTACTAATATTAACTACTTTGCACTACTAATATTAACTTTATACTATGTCCCTGTTTGGGCGCCAGTGTTCAGTCTGACCTCTTCTTGATGGTCAGATTGGAGTATGTAGCGCGAGTTTTATCGACTTTTCAAATCAAACTTGACAGAACACCAAACCTCTATTAAATGGTACAATTTCCTTGCGGTCAGGAGAAAAACACACAAACTCAGGATTCAACTCGAAACCATTACTTTCCCTATAATACATGGCAATGTATAGGGAATGTATTGGAATCGTGTTAAAAATCGCAACTCGAGTTTTCGACGGATCTACACGTTTTGGAAACTCTAGAACTCGAAAAAACTATTTTTAACGTGGTGTCTCTCTCTCTTTCTCTCTCTCTCTTTCTTGCTCTCTCTTTCTCTCTCTCCCTCCCTCCCTCTCTCTCCTCCCCTCTTCCTCCCTCCCTCTCTCTACCCCCTCGCTCTATGTGTGTATGTGTGCGTAATGAACGTATCCACTCTAACTCAAAAACTAATTAATCAAATTTCATAAAATTTTATACTTAAGTTACTTGTGGGTTACCTTGGTGCTGATTAGATTTTGGTATGACTCGGAATAAAAGAACCTGCCTTTTTCTTTTTGCGAAATAGTCCGCAAAAATCATATGTATCCACTCTAGCTAAAAAATGAATTGACTAATTTTCGAATTCAAGATTCTGATATGTTTTAAGACCTACTGAATGCGTTTACACTATTTTTGGAGCAATGTCCGTCTGTCAGTCTGTCTACGGTCGATTTTTTGTGCACACGATAGCGCCCACAAATATTAATGGATTTTCATGAAACTTTATATTCGGTTTTGTTATCAAAAAATCTAGAATTAGATAGAATATTTTTTAATTCGAACGAAAACTTCGAAATTATATATATTTTTTAATATGGCGGCATAGAACAAAATTTGACATAATCATGCATAAAAGGGTTCATTTATGGCTTAGTGATCACGAGACTTAATAGGTTTAATCATTGTTGTGAAAAATAGTCGCGATACAATTTCTTTGTTCGGGATGTCACTAGCTCCCACTCCGGGAAAAGCCCCTCCCCCCTGCCAGGGGTACATTGTAAAGTATGGTATCAATCCAAAGATTTTTTTCAAGCCCTGTAAAGTAGGTTTTCAAGCCAGTCCCTTAAAGTAGGGTAAGACGTTATAATTGTATTCATTTGGATCCGCAATACCGATTCAAAATTTTTCTTCTAAACTTCGAGAAATAAAAAAGATATTAATATGGACTCTGGTATGAGAAAGTCAAGTTGATACACACGCCAGGGGGTACATTGTCAAGTGGGGTATCAATCGAAAGACTTTGTCAAGTCCTTGAAAGTGAATTGTAACAAACTATAACTGTAATCATTTGGACCCACTATAACAATTTTTCAAAAAAAAAATTGTGAAATTAAAAAGTCACTAAAAATGGATTCTGGTATGAGAAAGTCGAGTTGAGCCACGCTCCAGTTAATTATCCCAGTTAAAGCAAATTTTCAGTAAATAAATACAAAATAAAACATCTTGTTAGAATAAAATGCGTGAGTAGCTTGCGAAAATTTGAATCTCACAACTACGATCGGGAATTAAAGAAAATTTAAACTGTTTTCAGCAAACATTTTAAACGACGTAATTACCTGTTCAGCTGTCACTGCCGTATTCTGTTTAGTGTCCTCCTTCTCAGCACTACTGGACTCCTCCTCGCTGGATTCATCTTCCTCGGAAGAAAATTCCTTCTTCTTCTCGACTTCTTCTGGTTTCACTGGATTAATAACTTGCGTCGGACACCGCTTCAGCTGACAATAAAGAAAATTGACCATTATTAGTTGTTTACACTAACATGAACAAAGTTTGTTCGGTCCCTCCCACAGCTGACGAAGTTCATTTGACGGTGCTTATCTGCATGTTTCTTTTCGCTGATAAGCACGGTGAGTGAACTGCCAGAATGTAGGTAAGGGCAGAAAGCACTGTTTACTAATAGTATAAATATGAATTTGTAATTACCTTTCCTTTAGCTTCGGGGACAATTTTAGTAGAACTAGATCCCATTTGTTTCACAAAATATTATCAATCTTCTAATATTTAGTTTTGATTATTTAATTCCACTAGTTTGCGGTCAATTAGCTCGTGATGCAATGTTTTCCATACCAAAAGTACCCTCCGTGGAAGTTGTTGATAGTGGCGGACAACTGATTTCAGAGATTGAGTACTTGTCAGTACTCGTTTAGTCACCAGTTTGGCTCGAATTCGAAGCTGGTGTACTGAACGTTTAGCAGCTGTGTGAAGAAAGAAACACGTCTTATCGCAAGATTGGTCTTGTATCTGAGTTTTGTATCGGCCTTGTTTTGTTGGATAATCAGTTATTTGGAAGAAAAAAATATGTTAGGTATTTATTGAAGTTACGATATACAATTAATTATTTACTTATTGAATTTCCTTTGATATTTATTCAATTATATACACATATTTACTGTCTCTTTCTGAAAACTCATCCCCCCCCCCCCATTCATGTATTTTGACAGAGATGAGTTGGAGATGATTGGAGCCGGTTCTAGCAAATCGGTAAATTCGCAATTTTTTATTCCCCTGATACAGTGGAATCTCGATTTTGCATATCCCGCATTTTACGTCTTCCCGCTTCGTACGTTATTTTTCTCGGTCCTGATCAATCAATCCCCTGTAACATTAACGTGTTGCTTTCCCATGGACGTTGTTTCAATTCTACGTTTTCCCGCATCGAATTTTTTTTTGTCTTTCTTTTCTTGAGATAATAAAAAATATTTTCTTAGTATTTCATACATGTGCTGTGTGTTTCTTTCAAGAACAAGCGGTTTGAACGGGTTCTCCCGCATTCAGCGATTTATGGAGGAGGTACAAACAATTTTTGATTTAATGGATTGGATTGAGATTTTGGATTTAATGATATAAAATTATATATATATATATATATATATATATATATATATATATTTATATATATATATTTATATATATACTAAATATTAATTTATATAATACCTAATTTATCGCATGGTATTACATATGAAAAGTGAACATGTTTATCAATAGGAAATATTTTTATTTTATTTTATATGACTTTTTGATATTTTTATTTAAAAATGTACAATATCTCGAGAACGGTTCGTGTTAGCGTTCTAAAATGTATGTCAATAGTTTTCTAATGAAAAACTACATAAGAAATGTCTATTGGTGTAACTTTGTTAGTGGTTTTGATTTTTTGACGATTTTTTCAAAATTTCATTCGAAAATTAAGGGAGGTTCTGAACATTCGATTGCGTATAAAAACAATAAGCTTCCAGTGTTTGCGGATTGTGATTTTTGTACCAAATTTGGTTTGAATCGGTCCATTCGTTCGTCAGTTATCGTCTCCACAGACCCACTGACACACACACACACACACACACACACACACACAGACATCACTTCAAAAATGCTTGATTCGTGATCAGGGATACTTGAAACGTGCTCTCCCGTCGAAAACTCGAATTCGAATTTTCGACCCCGTCATAATACTTTCCTTATACATTATGTATATAAGGAAAGTAATGATGCTAACAATTTCCGTTTTTTTTTTTAATCTAAATATATGTAAAAGATGCCCTTGGGAAAAAAACAGAAAATTAAAAGGTAATATAATTTTATAAATTGTTTAATGCCCTCTAGGGAGAAGGGAGGGGAATTTTTTTTATGAAATTCAATTCTTCTAGAAGTACAAAAGCTATGTATCGAAGCTATGTACAAAAGCTATGTATCGAAGCTATGTACAAAAGCTATGTATCGAAGCTATGTACAAAAGCTATGCATCGAAGCTATGTACAAAAGCTATGTATCCCTATATAAGATATATCCCTATTAAATTTCACTAGTGTAGGTTATATCTTGATCGACTGAAACAGCTTAAAATGTTGTAAATATTTTGAACTTTAGAATATTTAGGAAATTTCTAGAAGTAAAAAGTAGTTGAATTAAATAATTTTGTCAGCATGTCTTTCCACAAAATTTGATGAAGTAGCCAATCAAAATATGTATAAATTCCTAATCACAAAATTTTATAAAGATATTGTTAGCATCATCGGTATGTTAGCATGATCTATGACAAAATTATTTGATTATATTTTTTGGCTAAAAAATTCCAAAATGCCTTAAAATTTTCGACTTTCATAAAGATTCAAGTCCTCTAGAGCCGATCAAAATATTAATCTGCAAAAATCAAATTATGTAGGCAGATGCCGTATATCGATTTAAAACTTTTGTACCTCTTGTACCAAACTATTTGAAAAAAAAAACATTTTTACTTTCCCTGCAATACATGGTAAAGTATAGGGAAAATATTGGAATCATGTCGAAAATCGCAACTCGAGTTTTGGACGCATCTACACGTTTCGAGATCTGTAGAATACGAAAGAACTATTTTTAGCGTGACGTCTGTGTGTGTGTGTCTGTCTGTGTGTCTGTGCAATGTATGTATCCACTCTAACTAAAAAACTAATGGACCGAATTTCATAAAATTTGTTAAGTCACATGGATGTGACCCTGGTACTGATTAGCTTTTGTTACGACTCGTAAAAACAGAATCTGCCCTTTTTTGCGAAATGGCCCGTAAAAATTTCATTTATCCGCTCTAGATAAAATACTAATTGACTAAATTTCACCGAATTTGATATATAAGTTACTTGTTGGATACTCCGGTGCTGATTAGAATTTGGTACGATTCAGAAAAGAAGAACCCGCCTGTTTTTGCGAAATGGCCCGTAAAAATTTCATTTATCCGCTCTAACTACAATACTAATTGACTAAATTTCACGGAATTTTATAGATAAGTTACTTGTTGGATATTCTGATGCTGATTAGAATTTGGTACAATTCGGAAAAGAAGAACCCACCTTTTTTTGCGAAATGGCCCGTAAAAATTTCATTTATCCGCTCTAGCTAAAATACTAATTGACCAAATTTCACTGAATTTGATGGATAAGTTACTTGTTGAATACTCTGGTGCTGATTAGAATTTAGTACGATTCGGAAAAGAAGAACCCGCCTTTTTTTTGCGAAATGGCCCATAAAAATTTCATTTATCCACTCTAGCTAAAATACTAATTGTCCAAATTTCACAAAATGTGGTAGATAAGTTACTTGTAGGATACCCTGATGCTGATTAGATTTTGGTACGATACGGAAAATAACAACCTGCCTTTTTTTACGAAATGGCCCGCAAAAATCGCCAAAATCTAAAAAAAAAAAAAAAAAAGTAGTGTCCGTTCAAATGTATAAATTAAATTCTTGTTTTATACGCAATTTTGAAAAGGAAAATAATATAACACAATCCATTATACTTTAGGACTAACCGTTCTCAAGATATTTGACATTTCTTGTATTTTTGTTACGCCGATTTCAGAAAAATGTCCAATTACCAAATAAAAACAAAAACTGAATAAAAAATGCAAATTTAGTTTTATTTGGTTCAATTAAACTCAATCTAATGAATTATTAAAGAAATAAAGAAAATATGAATTTGAGTCTGCAGGAAAAGTCACGTGCTGCCCACATCAGATTTTTACTTTCCCTGCAATACATGGTAATGCATAGGGAAAGTACTGGAATCATGCCAAAAATCGCAACTCTAGTTTTCGACGGAGCTACACGTTTCGAGACCTCTAGAATACGAAAAGACTATTTTTAGCGTGACGTCTGTGTGTGTGTCTGTCTGTGTGTCTGTGTGTCTGTCTGTGCAGATTTTGTATCCACTTTAACAAAAAACCTAATGAACCGAATTTCATAAAATTTGGTAGGTAAGTAAGTCACTTGTGGGCGAATCTGCTACTGATTAGTTTTGGGTACGATTCGGGATAAAAGAACCCGCCTTTTTTTTTTTGCGAAATGGCTCGCAAAAGCTTGTATCCACTCTAGCTGAAAAACTAATAGACCGAATTTCACAAAATTCGGTAGATAAGTCACTTGTGGGACATCCTGGTGCTGTTTAGATTTTGGTACGATTCGGAAAAAAATAACCTGCCTTCTTTGCAAAATGGCCAGCAAAAATCACCAAAATCTAACATAAATAACTACGTATACTCAAATGTATCCATTAAATGCTTGTTTAATACGTAATTTTTAACGAAGAAAAGAATAAGACCAACCCCATTACACTAGAACTAGCCGTTTTCGAGATATTTTAGTTTTTTCGTATTTTCTCTAAGCCACCTTTGAAAATAAGTCCAGTCAATAAATGAGAACAAAAATTGAAATAAAAAGTGAATTAAATTTAAGTAAAATAAAGAGAACGTGGATATAAGTCTGCAGCGAAAGTCATGTGTTGCCCACGTCAGATTTTTACTTTCCCTGCAATACTTGGTAATGTATAAGCAGGGGCGACAAATAGGGGGCGCGAGGGGGCGCGGTCGCGCCCCCAAATTTTATGCTCGTCGTCTAACGGCTTCTCCCATTTTTTATCGACTGTCCACTGGTCAGTTTTCTCACGCCATGGAGCTTCAAAAGCGCCAACCTTCATAGTGAATTTCCCACTTCCGGCTGGAACGAATCCTTTTCACTTGAAAATTTCAAGTGTCCGATTAAATTTATGTGTAGTTAGAGCATGCTCATCCCTTCCTTCCGCTAGAAATGCATTTCAGCAGCTCAATGCATTATATTTTTTTATAGAAACATCCTATAAAAGACATGCTATTTTCGAAAAAATTCGCTCATCAACAAATACTTTTTCTGGAGACTTTTCAACATTACAATCATTAGTGATGCGAGGTGATCTTTCAGAGTTAAAGCCATAAAAGCACTACCAATTTTAAAGTGGTGATTTTAAAACTGGAAGAATTATCTGAAAACAATTCTCTCAATGGTGGAAGAGCCGAAGTCCTTTTAACATGCATGACATTGTTTAAATTTTTGTTCACTTTGTTTGTATTGAACAGTGTTTTTGATCAATGCAATACTCTCTCAAAGCATCTTCAGTCATCTAATCTTAATTTTCAGGCTGTGCAAGCTTTGGCTAAAGCTACTATTGACTGTTAGTTCTTTTCGCACTGATGCTTATTTCAATCAAGTGTGGAGTTTTGTGACAGAACTTTACGAAAAAAATTCTTATTCTGGATCAAAACTGAAAAGGCGTAAAAAAATTCCAAACGAATTCGGAGGCGGTGAAAAAAATCCCCATGATGATGTTAAATCATATCACAGAATCAATATTCAATATGAAATTATAGATTCAGTATCTAATGAAATTGAGACAACATTTAATGAGAGCAATATATCTGTTTTATTTGCCCTTAGTTCAGTATTATCCGGAATAGATGTTGAAAAAGAAAATGTTTCAGCCATATGCAAAATATATAACTTCCACAAAGAGGAATCGCTATGTAAATTGCGACTGTTTTATTCAATGGTGAATAATGAAAACATAGACCATACCAATTTTAAAAGTCTCCGGGATTATTTTAAAGAGAGGAATTTAAAAAATGTGTTTCCTGTCATGACATTATTAGTTAAATTGTTTTCGACTATGCCAGGGGTCGGCAACCTATTGAAACGGAAGAGCCAAAAGTTACAATTTACAAAATTTCCCAATTTTTAAAGAGCCACTAAAATTTTTCGTTTTAATATTATAGTATTTGCTTATATACGAGTATATTGGATTTTGATTTAAAATAAACGGCTTTAAATACGGAATAATATTTATTCATATAAAAACACAAATATAGATAGTTACATCAATGGGAGCATTGGCTTTGCATGCCTTTTGAAAGTTTGATTAAATCTGGCTTATAACTTGTTATTTTAAGTTTCAAGCACGACTCTAGATTTTTATTTGTTAGTTGACTTCTAACTTTACTTTTTATTATATTCATGCAAGAGAACGCTTGCTCGCACGAATATGTCGACTCGAAGATCGCCAGCACTCCATATGCCAACTTCATCACCTCACTGTAGCATTCTGGAAGACTATTCCATGCGCCGAATATGAGGGCCTCAACTCTAGGAATTTCTTTTAGAGCTGTCCACTTGTGCTGCGCAATGTGCATGCATTTCTGGATCCCCAACTCTTCCAACTGGCTCTTGAGTTCTGTGAACTTGCCACTCCACAAGTCTTTCCTTTTCAAATCTAGCAATTGCGTTTGGAGCGATCCAGCATCGATTCCAAATGGCTCAATGTTGATCTCATTTGCATTTGTGTTGAGAGGATTTACTATGAACGCGAGAGTACTTTTGTTTGTTTTGAATTGCTCGAATCTCTCAGCGAATCCATCCTTCATGTTTTTAAAG
This sequence comes from Amaurobius ferox, assembly GCA_951213105.1. Classification (NCBI taxonomy): domain Eukaryota; kingdom Metazoa; phylum Arthropoda; class Arachnida; order Araneae; family Amaurobiidae; genus Amaurobius; species Amaurobius ferox. Next base: position 127,366,228 of record OX578143.1, on the reverse strand, counting down.
CTAGGCTGAAGAAATTCGTGTCAATAGTTGCATTGGTCTCATCGCGATATTGCTTCAGATTTTTAAAATGAAGTAATTTACCGCTTCCCATGTCTTCAACAAAAAGAAGTAATTTTTTTTCGAAACAAACTACTTCTTCAAGCAAGGCGTAGGCTGGGTTGCCATTTCCTTGCAGTTTTAGATTTAGTTCATTTAGTTTCATTGTGGTATCTACCATGAAGTTGAATTTTTGCAGCCATTTGTCTTCTTCCAATTCGGGATGGTCAATGCTTTTTTCATTGAGGAATATTTTTATTTCACTCAAGCACAAAGCAAAACGTTGCAATACGTTACCTCTGGAAAGCCATCGCACTTTATTGTGCAGAAGTAGGTCAGAAAACTGGCTATCTATTTCTGCAAGGAAATCTTTAAACTGGCGATGGTAGAGTGCTTTTGCCAAGATGCTGTTAATAATCTTAATTACCAAGTTCATGACCTCAACTATTACGGCCGGAAATGTTTGGGCACAAAGCGCTTCTTGATGAATTATGCAGTGAAACGTTAGAATTTAGTGGTTTATTTTTTTCTGAAGAATTGATCTTACCCCTCTATATATTCCTGTCATACTTCTGGCTCCATCAGTTGCTATAGAAACGATTTTATTTATATCGATTCCATTGTCTTCCAGGCATTTTTGCACAGCATTTGCTATATCTTCTCCACGAGTTTGCCCAGAGAGCGGTAGCAATCCTAGCAGTTCTTCTTTTGGACCTTGGGACGACATATACCTGACGAAAAGGGTAACTTGTGCCGTGTCTTTTATGTCGCAAGACTCATCTATAGCAAGTGATAAGGCAGAAGCCTGTTGAATGCCTTCCACTTGCATATGTGTTACATTTGAAGACATTTTAGCAGTTCTATCTTGTACTGTTTTAGCAGATAATGGCAAATCTTTGATTTTTTTCATGATTTCTGCTTTGTTTTTAAAATCACGAAACAGTTCTCCAGATGCACGTATAAAACAATCTTTGACGTACTCACCATCTGTGAATGGTTTTCCTCTTTTTGCAATTTCTAATGATACTGCAAAGTTTGCCAGATTTACATTATTGGAAGATTGCGCCCAGTTACTTAGCATGCAACTTGACTGTTGTTTTTTTTTTTTGGAGCTCTTCAACAGCTTTTTTTCGTGCGTCACCGGTTGGATATTTACCAGCAAACTGGGTATGTTTTGTAGTGAAGTGTCTCTCCAAATTTGACTTCTTATTGTGTGCGAGTTTTTCGTGGCAAATGAGACAAGTCGGAAGGCCATCTGTGTTGCATATGAATGCAAACTACTCCCTCCAATCCTGATTGAATTCTCGGTTTTCTTCTTCAGTTCTTCTCTTTCCTTTACCAGATGCCATGATGGCGCGGAGCTGAAAAAATGACTTTTTAAAATTTTACTTAGCTATCTAAAACGGCAAACAATTTATTTACCATTATAACTTCGTTAGCACGATCCTCAGATATGTAATTCAATTCTGTTACTGATTTTATTATATTATACGCGTACATACATTTGAGAAGATAATTCGCATCTAAATCGTATTCTTCTTGAAACAACAAGCGAATAGACACGCAGAAACCGCAAGCGATTAAATTAACACACATGCAACCTAACGTCGACCGCGATATCCGAGGATGACTGACTGACAACACGTCTAGAGCCTAGACGTGTTGTCTAAACTCTAGACGGTGGCTGTTTGGGTGAGACGGAAATGAAATTCAATTGGCTGAAAGATAAACATGGTCACGGAGTCTCATCACTAAGAACAAAACAATAGTTCAAATTTATCTCATTATGGTCATGTTAAACGTAGCAATTTGTAATTAACGATTATGAAAATAGAAGCTATTGAGAAATTGGGTACTTAAAAATATATTTTCTTACTTTTTAAGGGTTTTGATAATAAAATATTAATTTTTTCGTATGGAACTGGAGAGCCTCAACTTTACATCAAAAGAGCCACATGCGGCTCGCGAGCCGCAGGTTGCCGACCCCTGGACTATGCCAATCAGCTCAGACAGTTGTGAAACGTCTTTTTCGTGTCTCAGGAGGCTGAAAAATTACTTTCGCAGTGCAATGGGACAAGAAAGACTTTCATCTTTAGCTGTTTTAGCTATAGAACAAGATATACCACTGGATTATGATGATATTGTAATAAAATTTTCTCTTTTTCCAGACTCTAAGAACCGGCGTTTAAAACTTCAATAAAATGTAAATAAATATAGATATTTGTATTTAGAAAAATTATGTTAACACAATTATGTACAAAAATTATGTTAACAACAATTATTTTTCTCAACGCCAATTCAATTTTGTGATCCCTCTCCTACCCCCTACCCCCTGTTAACAAACATTTTATTTATTCCATATTGTGGATTTTCATACATACAAATCTCGCACCCCCAAATGGAATGCTGAAATGCCGCCCCTGTGTATAAGGAAAGTATTGGAATTTTCCCGAAAATCGCAACTCGAGTTTTCGACGGATCTACACGTTTCTAAACCTCTAGAATAGAAAAATTTATTTTTAGCTTGACGTCTGTCTATGTGTCTGTCTGTGTGTCTGTCTGTGTGTGTGTGTGTCTGTGTGTGTGTGTGTCTGTGTGTGTGTGTGTCTATCTGTTTGTGTGTTTGTCTGTTTGTGCAATGTATGTATCCATACTCTAACTAAAAAACGTAAATGGACCGAATTTCATAAAGTTTGGTAGATAAGTCACTTGGGTGAGACCCTGGTGCTGATTAGTTTTTGGTAGGATTCGTAAAAACAGAACCCGCCTTTTTTTACGAAATGGCTCATAAAAATTTCATGTATCCACTCTAGCTGAAATACTAGTTAACCAAATTTCACAAAATTTGGTAGATAAGTTACTTGTAGGATACTCTGGTGCTGATTAGATTTTGGTATGATTCGGGAAAGAACAACCTGCCTTTTTTTACGAAATGGTCCGCTAAAATCGCCAAATCTATAAAAAAAGACTAAGTAATGTATGCTCAAATGTATCAATTAAATTCTTGTTTTATATGCAATTTTTGACGCGGAAAGGAATATAACACATTCCATTATACTTTTGGACTAACTGTTCACAAGATATTTGAGAGTTTTCGCATTTTTGTTACGCCGATTTTGGTAAAATGTCCAATTACCAAATAAAAACGAAAAATGAATTAGAAATGCAGATTTAGTGTTATTTTGTGCAATTAAACTTAATATAAGGAATTATGAAAGAAATGAAGAGAACATGAATATGAGTCGACAGGGAATGTCATGTGCTGCCCACATCAGATTTTTACTTTCCCTGCAATACATGGTAATGTATATGGAAAGTATTGGAATCATGTCGAAAATCGCAACTCGAGTTTTCGACGGATCTACACGTTTCAAGGCCTCTAGAATATGAAAAAACCATTTTTAGCTTGACGTCTGTGTGTGTGTCTGTCTGTGTGTCTGACTGGCTGTCTGTGCAGATTTTGTATCTACTCTAACTAAAAACTAATTGACCAAATTTCGTAAAATTTGGTAGGTAAGTCACTTGTGGCGAAATCTGGTGCTGATTAGTTTTGGGTACGATTCGGGATAAAAGATCCCGCCTTTTTTTGCGAAATGGTCCGCAAAAATCGCCAAAATATAAAATAAAAACTACGTATGCTCAAATATATCCATTAAATGATGTAAAGGATGAATGGAATAAGCATTGCACTAGGACTACCCGTTCTCGAGATATTTTAGTTTTTTCGTATTTTCTCTACGCCACCTTTAAAAATAAGTCCAGTTACCAAATGAGAACGAAAATTGAAATAAAAGTGAATTAAATTTAATTAAAGTAAAGAGAACGTGGATATGAGTCTGCAGGGAAAGTCATGTGCTGCCCACATCAGATTTTTTTCGTATAGTTTTCATTCTACCCTACTGGCCTCTCCGCTCACCTTTAGACTATGGTTCTACAGAGGTAGGCGATAAAAGATCACAAAGCGCATCTAAGGAGACCGCATACTTTTAACATGCAAGAAAAGTTCAAAATATAACCTAAATTTGATTTTTTATTTTATAAATTAGCTATTTCAGATAAATACATAAACATTTCGGAGCTACTAAACCTGTAATATATATATAACATATTTGAAAATTTTAAAATGTAAAATATGAATAGTTTTATAATTTAAAATATATTAATTAAGTTGATGTTTTGTATTTTTGAAATTTTTATATCTTGTTGTGCGAAAGCTAATCTACTTCGGCACGGCTAAGTCAAAATAATTATTGTATCTAAACAAAAATATCAACAGTACTAAATAATTTCCAATTTATGAATGTTTCTTTATTTGCAATTTTAATGCCTTAAGCAGGCAGTTGAGAAGAAACAGACAATTTTAACTTAATTTAAAACAAAATGATCAATAATAATTTCACGACAGCAAAAGCAAAGATACTAGAAGTATTATTACAAGTCTTATAATCAGAAAGTTTCAATTCAGAAAGTTCATTATTTTGTTCACGAAAGATCAGAAAATGCTGTTAAAATTCCAAGCAAAGTATCAAAACAACGAGTGTAGTGTGTAATTTTTTTTTTAATATCTGACGATAGAATGAAGGTACGATAAAATGATTGTCGTCGGAAGTTTTAGACTTAATTATGGCATAAAACGATATTGAAATTAAAAAATAGGTCATTTAAAAATTTTAGAGGTGTACTATACCTTAAAACAAAAACTTTCTTTCTTTCGACCCAGACCGTCCGACCTACCCGAAAGTGCAAGGTATCTGTTTGGATAGCAGGGTCAGTGCCACCCATTTTAAACCAGAATCCACAGAGTCGTACCCTCCTACCCCAGCGACCAACCTCTCAGAAGGACTTTCGCGCTCACAGATTTGACGTGTCCGTACTCCACGTAAACACAGGAATAGTTTGAGGAGAGAAAAATCAAACTCTGGTCCTCCGAGTGCAATTCTTTACTACTGGGCTATGGCTATTCCATCCTGAAACAAGATTTAAAAATTTTTGAGTTGAACGTTTTGAAATATTTACTTCCAACCAAAAACAAAGCAGGGCGTTGTTTTAGCATAATCTTTCTTACACGCTCTGTTATACGGCAGAAGTCGTTTTGCTGTTATATACAGTGTTTATTCATATAGTTCATTTACCTTGTCCTCCTCCTTTTCGCTCTCTTCACTGGATTCTTCACTTGACTCTTCCTCACTGCTGCTCTCTTTTTTCTTCTCCTGTTCCTTGACGTTGATGACTGTCGCAGATCTCATCAACTGGTCTTCACTTCCTCTTCGACTACTTTCATCTCCATCTCCTTCCTCTTCATCCTCTTCCTCCTCGCTAGAGGAAGAAGATGAGGAAGTTTTCGGTTTCACTGCCTCGGGAACGGCTGCAGGTGGGGGTGCTTCCAAGGGATCTACGACAGGGACGACGGGCGTGACGAGATCTCGATCGTCTTCTGAAAAAATCAACATATATTCTTATTACAATCATATTTCTATAAGATACATTTAGATTATAATATGGGAAATAACAGATGTTATTAAAAGAGGTGTTATTATTACTTTCCTTATATACATAATGTATAAGGAAAGTATTGTGACGGGGTCGAAAATTCGAATTCGAGTTTTCGACGGGAGAGCACGTTTCAAGCATCCCTGATCACGAATCAAACATTTTTGAAGTGATGTCTGTGTGTGTGTGTGTGTGTGTGTGTGTGTGTGTGTGTGTGTGTGTGTGTGTGAAAGTATGTGTGTGTGTGTGTGTGTCAGTGAGTCTGTGGAGACGATAACTGACGAACGAATGGTACAAAAATTTGGTACAAAAATCACAATCCGTAAACACTGGAAGCCTATTGTTTTTATACGTAATCGAATGTTCAGAACCCACCCAAATTTTCGAATGAAATTTTGAAAAAATCGTCAAAAAATCAAAACCGCTAATAAAGTTACGCAAATAGACATTTCTTATGTAATTTTTCATTAGAAAACGATTGGCATAAATTTTAGAACGCTAACATGAACCGTTCTCGAGATATTGTGCATTTTTAAAAAAAATTATGAAAAAGTCACATAAAAAAAAAATTTCTATTGAGAAACATGTCCACTTTTCATATGTAATACCATGCGATAAATTGGGTGACATCATTCTCGTGGATCTAGCTCGTTCCATTCATGAAAAAACATACTTTGAATAATACTTTTGTATTTGAACGCCAATAGTCATTTATCTGCTGTAAGAATAACTTTTTTCTTCGTGCATAACGCTTGGAGAGATTTTGGCGACGAATTTGGCGGAATGTCGCCAACTTGGCGACTTTTTTGAAATGTTGCCAAATTAATGAAAATCTCGCCAAATGGATAAAAATGATGCTAAATCAATGAAAATGACGACTAATTGTCGAAAATTCAATATCTTGGAAAGAATATTAGTATCTACTATAAGAAAAACCTATTTTTTTACTGTAAAAGTAGTAAATTCATTACATTATATAAGGAAAGTCATGTGTTGCCCACATCAGATTTTTTTAAGTGTTATCACAAACAAAGTGTGACACTAGTGTACGAAATACATTCTTAAAATTCCCTATAAACCGTCAACGCTGAAGAGTAAACAATCCATCTTTTGTACCATAAATCTCATTATTAAACTGCATTCTCTCTATTACCCATTATTACCCCCCTCTAAAAAAAAAGAAGTGTTCTGCTATTTCTACAAGTTAATTTTTCCGCTGTGATAATTACGAAGTGACGGATATCTAACCTTACTCTTTCTTGTCAAATTTAAAAATTTTGTTGGCCCATGTTTTTATTCTATTTTAGCTATTTGTTATCATTTTTTTTTAATTAAGAATATTTGCTTATTTATTTTAAAAAATAATTACGGCAAAAATTCATCAACAGAAGCAATCCATTTTAATCTAGTTTTAATGCATTTTCCTTCATATTGCATATGATTGAATTGCTGTGGCTAATTTAACGAGAGCTATTACAAACGGAGCTAGCTGTTCAGAGCTCTTTTACTTTCATTTTCTTCGATAAAGAGAAGTATTGTTTCGGTATCGGAAACATATTTCGGCCAAATTGGAGATTTATACTTATTCGAAGGCGGTTATTGCGAAAAAATACTTTTTGGCATCTCCCTTGTCTGTCGGTTTCGATGCAACCGAGTTTCATCCGAAACGACTCAACAAAGTAAAACTGAATTTGGTAGAAAAATAGAATGTTACACGAAGATTAAAAAAAAATGTTGATTTTTTTTATTTTCCTTATATACATAATGTATAAGGAAAGTATTGTGAAGGGGTCGAAAATTCGAATTCGAGTTTTCGACGGGAGAGCACGTTTCAAGCATCCCTGATCACGAATCCAACATTTTTGAAGTGATGTCTGTCTGTCTGTGTGTGTTTGTGTGTGTGTGTGAAAGTATGTGTGTGTGTGTGTGTGTAAAAGTATGTGTTTGTGTGTGTGTGTGTGTGTGTGTGAAAGTATGTGTGTGTGTGTGTGTGTCAGTGAGTCTGTGGAGACTATAACTGACGAACGAATGGACCGATTCGAACGAAATTTGGTACAAAAATCACAATCCGTAAACACTGGAAGCCTATTGTTTTTATACGCAATCGAATGTTCAGGACCCCCCTAAATTTTCGAGTGAAATTTTGAAAATATCGTCAAGAAATCAAAACAGCTAATAAAGTTGCGGAAATAGACATTTCTTATGTAATTTTTCATTAGAAAACGATTGACATAAATTTTAGAACGCTAACACGAACCGTTCTCGAGATATTGCACATTTTTGAAAAAAATTATCAAAAAGTCATATAAAATAAAAAAAAATATTTCCTATTGAGAAACATGTTCACTTTTCATATGTAATACCATGCGATAAATTGGGTGACGTCCTTCTCGTGGATCTAGCTCGTTCCATTCATGAAAAAAGGTACTTTGAGTAATACTTTTGTATTTGATCGCCAATAGTCATTTATCTGCTGTAAGAATAACTTATTTCTTCGCCCATAACGCTTGGCGAGATTTTGGCGACGATTTTGGCGGAATGTCGCCAACTTGGCGATTTTTTTGAAATGCTACCAAATTAACGAAACTCTCGCCAAATGGATAAAAATGAAGCTAAATCAATGAAAATGACGACTCATTGAAGAAATTGAATATCTTGGAAAGAATATAAGTATCTACTACAAGAATAACATTTTTTTTAACTGTAAAAGTAGTAAATTCATTGCATTATAAAAGAAAAGTCATGTGCTGCCCACATCAGATTTTTCCTTTTGTCGTCGAAATGTGACCAAAAAAGTGGATCCTATCGTTAAAGAAAACAAGCATACTCCTTCCTGTCAATATGGATATACCTCCTGAGGTTCAAGGCAAAACATGCGTTTTTAAAACACGTTTTTAGGAACTGTTCTTTGACTAGATTGTGAAATCAAGGAAAAAGCTGAAAACTTTTGTATTTGGAAGGAGGTTACAAACATAACTCAACGTTATGCTTAACATTGATGGAAGTTTCTGTAAATTTGGTACAATCAATTTATTGTGAATATGAGGAAGTGGGTGGACGTTTATCATGGAGATTATCATGGAAAACATCAGACACACTGTTGAAGCATACTCTGTTGAAAGAGTTAAGATGTCATGGTCTCTGTTCTATACCACTTCAAACAAAGTTAAAAAAAAAAGCCTTAAGAAATGTAAATAATCAAGTGCACAAACATCCGACAGACCCCTTCACAATATGCTAGAAAACAGGGTCAATATTATTTTCTTGCATCTATTCTACCTGCCCAGTTAAACGTAGTTTAACCTACGTGCATAGTTACCCAGCCTACGTACACAGTTAAACGAGTTCGGGAAACGAAAAACAAGATGGGGCATAGCATAGGGCACTTAGAACAGCAATTTCATTAGGGAAACAGGTACGCAATTTTGTTCCTCTTGATGAAGAAATGATACAAAATGCAGAATTGTTTATTGCAAAAGTACCTGGTTTATTAAAAACAAACGGTGATAGGGTACGATTTGAACAATATCTCAAAGAAAAGACAATGATTTTTTCTCAAATGTGTCCAACTTCCTCGACAGTGTTCTTTCATATCAAGCCTGCATACCTTAGTGCTACATGTGGATTAATGTGGTAGGAAGGAAACGAATTACGGCCCCACTGCAGTATGGTTACATAGAAGAAGAAGGTGATTTTTAACATATCCTCAGCTTGTATCTCCCTGCATCTGTTAGACATGTGCAAGAGCAAATATTTATCCTTGAAAAAATATCTTCCTTTTTATTTTATAAATGTGTGGCAGCAGCCGACTCTTCCCCTGCTAAAAGACACCGATCGAAGATGCTAGGAATCAGTAACCGCGATAAGTTCGGATCTGAAACTAACTTTTGGTCTAACCTTATAATGTCGGTCTTGTAAGCTCTAGGTCCCGAGTTCGAGCATGGCTTGAGACCATCATCATCAATTCCTACAAATGTAAAGAGAATAATCTATGTTTAAATAAAAGTGAAATTAAAAGAATGTGTTTCGTGTTTTACTTTTCTGTTGCCATGTAAATAGAATAGCAAATTGTTTATTTGAGAATTTCATATAAAAATGTTCAAATTATCAATTTGTATCACATTTGGAGCACTTTCATAGATTATTTTTTAACTTAGTTTGTCTGAAAATCTATAAAAAAAATATACCAGAACGCTATAATATGCATCAATAATTAAAAAAAAAAATATGGCATAATTCAAAATGGCGGATATGTTTAAAAAATAACCACCATTAAAAACATGCGACCCAATTTTTTAAACACTTTACCTAGTAGAATCTATCAAAACAAACAAAACTTTTGGCTCTCAAAATTCCAACACAACTTTTATATCTCCTAGACTAATCAGAATTTTTGTTTTGTCTAGGACCTTACGGTTGACGGCTTTAACTCACTCACCTTCTTCAGAACTGCTGCTCTCTTCTGAACTGCTTGAGCTACTCTTCTTCTTGGCAGCTGACTTGGGCTTGAGGAAATCGGCAATATTTACAGAAACTGCAACATTTCTTCCAGAATCCACACGTTCGAGGGGCGGAGGTGTTTTGGGTGATGGAAACGTAAGGTGCACAACTTCACCGGGTGAGGTCAGGTCAGACGATTCAGTGCTGGGTGCCTTTATCAGTCTTTGAAGCGTCTCTTCTCCGTCGTCATCTTCTGAACGGTTTTCTGCCGGTGGATGGACCACGACCGAAGGCGTTTCTTCTTTGCTGTCTTGCTGAGTGTCTGTGTCTTCCTTAGAGCCCTTTCCACCACGACGCCGCTGAGGTGGCCGACTTCTGCCGTCAGAACCAAGGAAAAGGAATGTAAATTAAAATTATATTTAATGTGAAATGCAACAGAAAGTATATATTTTGAACCGTTTAAAAATCGAAACAAGGTTTGGAATTAAAATGCGGAATGTAAAAAGAAGTTAAGATTGGAAAGGTTATTTTCATCTATAACCGAGGACATGTCTTTATTGTTTCATAATAATTTACTGTTTAAAAATCTTTACTTTTTTACGCAGGGTTCCTAGTAAAGCCTCTAAGCACCCCAACAAATTTGTAAGGGAAGGTCAATTAGCGTATTCGTTAGGTCTTCTTATAGTAAAGTGACCACGTCTGATTCGATAACAGTGATTCCCTAGAGAAGAATTTATAATGTTAGGGTAATGGGCTCGGCAACAGAGCGAGAGAGGCGAAAAAACAATTAAAATGTTTTACAGCATTGTCCAATGAGTAGGAATCTGTACCAGAAGCAAACGAAACACGCATACAGAAAACAATAAATACCCGTAAGGAATTTGTATCTTCAGGGATACACGGTGGTACTTGATTGTTAAAATACGTGGTTATATTACTTCTGGAATTCAAAGGGGCAGTGTTTCTATCGGAGGGGGAGGGGGCATTTTAAACAGGCTATGCACCATAGTTGTTTAATGTATCATTCCTGAAAAAGTTTGCAATTCGTCAATAACCCTATAATGTTAAACAGAAGCCTTCTGTAACAAATCTACTCATTAGTAACAATTTTACCCATTAGTCAATTCCTAATGGGTAGAATTGTTACTAAGACACTGCTCTGCAGCGGGGCGTCCTGAGGGCTAAGCAGTCCAAACGACCGCTTATGGCTTCATGTTTGCAGAAGGCCTTAAATTTTGTACACTACTTTTATCGGACTTTGCATTTTTTTTTAAAGACTGATTAGTGATTATAGGTCATCCAACGTTTTCATGTATATTACATAATTCTGCATTTTATCATTAGTCATTTGTAAATCAGTTTACAGTTGTCTTTACAACGTTTTGACTACGACTTTTTTTATTGAATTGTACTTGAGCCCATTGAGATCATGATACTATAATACCCATGGTGCGTATTCTGTGTTTGGGTGGTTTTTATGTGGGCTCCGTAGCATTTCGTATTCGTTTCAGTTTCTAAGAATTTCGGTATTTTATGATTTCCGGACAACTTAATGGACCTCGGCTTAAAATAATTTGCATAATCATTATTCCTTCTTCTTGCCTGAGCTATTAGTAGAGGATATTTAGGTAATATTAGGTATTATATAAAAAACTATAGTTATATAACCAGGATCGGATAATCTGTTGGAATTATTTCTGGCATGGGAATATTTTTATATCATAAACAAAGCCCTCTCCCCCTCCCTATAATATTGTTGACTCAGGTGGGGGAGGGGGAACTCTATATCAGAACCTAAAGTAAAACGACTGACGTAATGAATGCGTATTTATTTTTGAACTTGTAAAAAATATAAATAAATTGCCGGATAATCGATATTTTAGATTATCGATTTCCGGATTTGTGACGCTTTACTGCATATATTGTTCAAATGGGGCCTTTTGTGGAAGGTCCCTTAGGGCATCAAATAATCTCAGAACGCTACCGCTCTACAACTTTTTAATTAGTTTTTCTCATTTATCTCGCTTTGTTGCCAATTTCGTTAACTAATTTTTTTTAAATATCCGGTTGGAGTCCATTCAAACATGGTCACTTTATTGTAAAAAGACCGAACGAGTACACTCATGGATCTTTTCTTTAAAAATTATTCGGTAACGCCCGAAGCTAACTTGTATACATTTTTAAAGACCTGGCAATTTACTCAGTTTTGTCTTCAAACTCCCATTAGGAGTTCGTTGACAAGATATACACTGTAGCAACATAGTATTCGCTTTTTGTATTATCAATTAAGAATACATTTTATTGAAATATGGAAAAATATGCGTAGAATTTTAAGTCTTTGTTCTAGAAATCTCTGGAAATCACGAGTTTCTTTGAGTCTGTATAAGTTAATTGAGATTTTAGTTTTAGTTCTAGTGAATTTGTATCTTGGTTTTAGCTTGAGTGTATCCTTAGTTTTGGTTTCAGCTCGAGTAGATTTATTTCTTGTTTCTGTTTGAGCGGATTCATATATTTTGATTTTATTCTAAAGATTTCTAATTTAGTTTGTTGTGCAAAATTTTGATTTTATTTGACCTGGTAATTAACCGTAGCTGTAAATTTAGTGGAGTGTGACTCAACTCGACTTTCTCATACCAGAATTCATTTTCCTTTTCAAATTTTACAACAACAAATTTGAAAAATTGGTAACGTGGGTACAAATTTTACAACTATAGCGTGTCACCCATCACTTTAAAGAGCTTGAAAGAAATATTTTTCACAACAATGATTGAAACTATTAAATATCGTAATCATTGAGCCATAAATAAACCCTTTTTTATATGATTATTCCACATTTTGTCCTATGCCGCCATATTAAAAAATATAAAATTTCGAAAGCATTTCGAAGTTTTTGTTCGAATTTAAGAATTTCCTGTCTAATTCTAGATTTTTCGATAACAAAGCCCGATAAAATTTTGTGAGGGTCCATTAATATGTGTGGTTGCTATCGTCTACACAAGAAATCCACCACAGGCAGACAGTCAAACGGACAGACATCCCTCTAAAAATAGTCAAAACATGTTCGGAAGGTCTTAAAACATATATTGGCATCAAAATCTCGAAATTGAAAATGTTGGTGTAAACAATGCTTTCTCAGTATTGCGTATGAGAAAAAAAAATGAATGAATTATTAATTAGAATGGATACACGTCCATTTTAATAAACTATTAAGTTAAAAACAACCCATCATAGATTTAAAAAGTCATTTAATAAAACCACCTTTCTTTACTGATGAAGGGCATGATGATGCCCGAAAGCGCTTTGGCTTCGTAAACTTATGTACGTCGAGAAAGGTGGTTTTATTAAATGACTTTTCAAACCTATGATGGGTTGTCTTGAATTTAATAATGAATGAATTAGATCTAAATTCATTAAACAATCAGGAGAGGCCTTGTACCTGCCGTCTTCTTCGTCTGAGGAAGACGAAGTCGAAGTGGAGCCGGAGGACGATTCCACGACGGCTGTCTTCACCTCCGATCCACCCTCGTCCCTGCCCCTCCTCTGAACTCGCGCATGGGAGGCGCTCTTCTTCACTCCCGCATCCATCTTTGAGCGAGATCCACATTTCGTTAATACACCTGGAACAGAAAGAAAATCAGATGTTACCATTTCTTATAAATTTTAAGAAATATTTAAGAACAATTGGTAAATAGACCACAGACACGTTACATGCTTGTGTTATGTAATATAATTAAGGGGGGGGAAAAGACTTTGTCTGTCTGTGGGTGTTGTAACGGGATATATAAATGACCTACAGCTATGAAATTCGGTACAGTGGTACATCAAGTTCAGTTCTGGGAAACATCGGAGCGATATTTTAAAATTCGAATTACTTTTTGTTTTAATATTTTATGTTGAAGAGCAATTTTGAGCGATTATATCACATAAATCGGTTTTTGAGCGAGCAAAAATATTATTACAGCCTTTCTATCTTGACATCACTGGAAAAATCGAAGAACACTCTTTTGAACGACTTCAAATCGAATGCTAAAGATAGTTCCTCCTATTTAGTTTTTTTTTTTTTAAATACATCGAAATACGCATATTTTTAGCCAATTTCATTTTTAACACTTTACAACAAAGTTGAAAAGTGTTTATGACTTTGTTCATTCTGTCTGTCTGTCTGTCTGTCTGTCCGTTAGCACGATAACTGCCGTAAAAATGAGTTTATCAAAATGAAATTTTAGTATGTTGTTCAGACGGTCTGTAGGACCTATGGGAATATAAATAAATAATATCACCCAATTAGTTTTTTATTGAACCCGGGTTGAAAAAATGAAATACATTGAACTCTATGGGACCTAATTTTTCAAACATTTTTTAAGTAAATTTAAAATTCACGAATTGCTTCGAAATTTTTAGGAAATATTCACATTATCCCATAGAATATATAAAAAAAAATTCAGTAAAATATGTTAAGTAGTTTTTTAATTAAAAAAATTATTTAATATAGGGAAAAAAACAAATTCATTTAAATTCTGACTTTGGGATATCTTCCAGAAAGAAAAGAAAGAGATATTATATAATAAATATCTCTCCATTTGTTTAAACGTTTTGCATATGGGAGTGGCTTCATATTTTAAAATAAATTTGGTAGATAACAATTTTTCATTTTTTTAAAATTTTATATAACTCTTTATGATAAATTTAATTGATGGCATTTTAAATGCACTTTCCTACGTCCTAGAGAGTTAAAATTTGGTACACAGCTTAAATTTGTTGAACATTTTATTCGACAAAAATTTGATGGATCTTTAAATATAGATCATACATTTTTTTCGAAATGGCCTGAAAATAATCCCCGTTCACTTCTATAAATCATTGGTGTAATATTGTTAAAAATTCTGATGTGGACAGCACATGTCTTTCTCTGCAGACTCATATTCGTTCTCTTTATTTATTCAATGATAATTTGAGTTTATCTGCACAACATAAGCATTTTAAATGACATTGAATTTACACGTTAAACTTAAATTTGGTTCTCATTTGATAGCTGGACTTATTGTCAAAGGTGGCGTAGCAAAAACGCGAAAAAACTAGAATATCTCAAGAACGGCTAGTCCTAGAGTAATGGGGTTAGTCTTATTCTTTTTGTTGTCAAAAATCACATATAAAATAGGAATTTAATTGATATAATTGAGCACACGTAGTCTTTTATTTTTATATATAACGATTTTTGCTGGCCATTTCGCAAAAATAGCCCGTTCCTTTTTCCCGAATCGTAGTAGAATAACCTACAAATGATTTATATACAAAATTTTGTTAAATTTGGTATATAAATCACTTGTAGGTTATTGAAATATTATACTCCAAATTTTGTTAAATTTGGTTCATCAGTTTTTAGCTAGAGAGGATAAAGGCAATTTCTGCGGCCATTTCGCAAAGAAGGCAGATTCTTTTATTACGAATCGTTCTATAATCTAATGAACATCAGGATTTCCCACAAAAAACATACCTACCAAATTGTATGAAATTCGGTCCATTAGTTTTTCAATTAGAGTGGATGTAATATCCACACAGACACACAGAAACATACACAGATACACCCTTACACACACAGACGTCTTCCTAAAAGTAGTTTTTTCGTGTTCTAGAAGTCCCAAAACGTGTAGATCCTTTGAAAATTCGAGTTCCGATCTTCGGCACGTTTCCAATACTTTGAGTACATACACATACACATATATATTATCTGTGTATTATCTGTGTATCTAAATTCCGTGCCTATGCAATTACAATAGTTGTGATTTTAAATGATCCCTAAACTTTTATTATTTCTTCAAGGAAGCCTAATTTTAACATATGCAGAATGCAAATATCTCAAGCGATTGTAAGATGAATTACATAAGAATTGCTGAATTTTTTTCACACAAAATTATTTAGCTCTGGAGTCTGGAATACAAGTTATATGAATGAAATATTCATTGATTTTGCATAAAGAATCAGATGATTTATATTTCGATACAGTTTTAAATATTTAAGTATAATAAATTACTGTAGTACTGTGATAATGTAAAAGATATTACCTCTGAATGAATCACATTTTAGAAATTTTTAAATGAAATTACATTTCAGTTGGAAAGTGTTTCATAATCAATGCTTATGCATGATTGATCTTTCTTGTTATTTTCGTGCGTTAGCGAATTCAAGATTTATACGATTCTAATTTCTTGCGTGAATATGAACTGATATTTTGCCAGTCGAATTTTAAATTAAGCTATTTCTGAAATTTTTGTTAGGAATTTTCAATTCGTTCTAGAAAAGTTACAAATTTTCATTCGAGCGCTCTACTAAAATAATTGTTACGGACTTTTCGAAAATAAAGTAGTGTTATCTGTATTATTTATGTGAAGACCCCCTTATTTGGGACCTTGGCAAAACCGGAGAATTCATTCTAGTAGCAATAATAATAATAATAATAATAATAATAATAATAATAATAATAATAATAATAATAATAATAATAATAATAATAATAATAATAATAGTAATAATAATAATAATAATAATAATAGCAACATCAAAGATTATATTAATTGCGAAAAATAAATATATACAGTTGATTCAAATACATTATTAAATATATCGTTATAGACATTGCATTAGAATAATATAAGGTTATATTATTATAACATTTATCAATTTAACCAAATCTTAATAAGCCCACATAATCAGCTACATTTGAACATATACTTTAGAAACAAAAAATGAGTTACACATTTTATGACATTTTGTAACATTGAGCTAATATCATGTGGATAAAACAGTAAAGGTATAAAAACCTGTCAAAATTATTTTCTGTCTATATTCTTATTTGTACTTTTACTTCAGTATCTTCTGCTTTCATATCCGGACCGTGTTAACTCATTTAGCCTTCAATAACTTTTCATTCCGTTAGTCTTTTATTACATCATGTTTAACAACGTATTATTTCATTTATGGTAATTTTCTTTCAATTGTTTCAGGCAAAATCTTTCATCTCTGTGCTGTTTGAGATCACACCTTCCTTCCTCCTAAAACTTTCTTCTAATTTTTCTAACTTCCAATTTTGGTAGCATTCCATTGTCTATCAAATGAGTCTATTGTAGATGGTTTTCAGCATTTGCTGGTATAACTTTCATTTTCCATTTATCCTGAAGAAAGAAGCTCATTTTGGTTTTGAAACCAGTTGATACCATTATTTTTAAAGAGACAATTTTATTACTGAACTTCATTTTCTTTTGTACGCAGTGGCGTACCCAGGTTTCTTTGGAAGAGGTGCACATATTATATTATATATCGATAATTATAAAAAAATATTCTAGGTGGCTAATAATAAATTGTATTTAATAAATTAATTAATTCTCCATAGATTTAAATTAACTGCAATTATATGATAAACCAAGGATTTAAATTACAGCAATGACTATGATTATAAACAGAACGTTTTTAAACAAATCCAAAGTAAGATCTCTAAAGCAATTTCAGCCTTTTTATCAAAAGAACGTCTGTATTTTTCCATGAGGATTCCGTTATATTTCGAATGCATAATAAATATATAGCTCAACTAGTCCTTTCCATCCTACTTTCAATCGAATGCAAAATAAATATACAGTTTAACTCGTTCGTTCTACCCTACTGACATTCGAATACAAAATAAATATACAGCTCAACTCGTTCGTTCTACCCTACTGACATTCGAATACAAAATGAATATATAGCTCAACTCGTTCGTTCTACCCTACTAACCTACTGACATTCGAATACAAAATGAATATACAGCTCAACTCATTCGTTCCACCCTACTGACATTTGAATACAAAATAAATATACAGCTCAACTCGTTCGTTCTACCCTACTGACATTCGAATACAAAATCAATATATAGCTCAACTCGTTCGTTCTACCCTACTGACATTCGATTACAAAATGAATATATAGCTCAACTCGTTCGTTCTACCCTACTAACCTACTGACATTCGAATACAAAATGAATATACAGCTCAACTCGTTCGTGCTACCCTACTGACATTTGAATACAAAATAAATAGACTCATCCGTTCCACCCTACTAACATTCGAATACAAAATGAATATATAGTATTCGAACATGGAGATAAAATTAAGGAGTTAAAACTTTACTAAAAAAATGCCAATATTATTTGAGACAATAATTCAGGTGGCGCTGCGATAAGATAATCGCCCCTGCATTGTATGTATTTCGGTAGTGAAAGGCTTAATATATTTATTTAAACTATCAATTTTATAGAAATAAATTAGTAGCGCAATGCAGTTTAGAACTGAAACGGTATGGAATATTCCTACGTATTCAAAATTATTTTACCTTTGAATTTATTTTGATCTCCTTATATTCTTAATTTGTTCTACAACAGTGAAAAAATATTGATTAATTATACTGATAATTAGATAATCTTAATTCAAAAATGCGTATACTTAATACTATGCCTGTCTATTGCGTCAAATGGAAACAAAGGACGCTTTACTAACACTCACCATACCTAGATATAATTCTCTTAAAGTGCTATGGCATTTTCAAGCGTTTCCTCCATAGGAGATAAAGCTCCTTCTCTCTAACTCCATGCTACTGACATTCGAATACATAATAAATATATACAGCTCAACTCATCCGTTCCATCCTACTGACACTGGTGTAAGATGAATCAGAAAAATATGCTTCAGTAATTTAAAGGAATTTAACAGCGGTATATAGGTAGCAATTTATTTGGACAAGATTTCAATATATTTCATTAACGCCAGTGGGAAGAATCGGTGCTAATAATTACCGAAACCTTCGTTGTCGAAACCCGAAATAGTTGCTGTTCTTTCTGGAAACCTGACATTACATGCGTACCTCGCCCTCTCTGTCCGAATTATGTGTAACTCGATTCACAGAGTAAATTCAGAGCTAAGAAAATGATTATTAGTTAAAACAGCAAAAATTGTGTTGTAACAAATATTGTTGGGGTATAATACCGACTTAAGGAAATTTAGGAGGAGGAGAGTATAGCTGTTTGTGTGTACACCATTATCTCCTTAGGGTATGCCACCTTTTGGGTCAAATGACGAACATATTTAACAATTCATCGACAAGGCATGATACAACAATGCATCTTACCTGTCCTAGACGGCGACTTTTTTATCAATTTTCGCGACTCTTGCTGGTCGTCTTCGTCCTCGGAGGAGCTAGGTGTGGCTGAAGAGGACTCTTTCTGTCCCGAAGCGGTTAGGTTATTGCCATGGCGCCTCCTGTGCCTCCGCAAATCCTCTTGACGACGACCATATTCATCCCGCAAGCTGTCGTCGACATTCATGTTAAGCACCGATTTTCGGAAATCCTTATAGGTGAGAGAGAGTAACAAAAAATATTAAGTGATATCTACAAATTCAGTAGTCATTACTTTCCTTATATACATAATGTATAAGGAAAGTATTGTGACGAGATCGAAAATTCGAATTCGAGTTTTCGACGGGAGAGCACGTTTCAAGCATCCCTGATCACGAATCGAACATTTTTGAGGTGATGTCTCTGTGTGTGTGTGTGTGTGTTTGTGTGTCAGTGAGTCTGTGTGGACGATATCTCACGAACAAATAGAGCGATTCGAATGAAATTTGGTACAAAAATCACAATCCGTGAATACTGGAAACCTATTGTTTTTAAATGTAATCGAATGTTCAGAACCTCCCCTAAATTTTCGAGTGAAATTTTGAAAAAATCATCAAAAAATCAAAACCTCTAATAAAGTTACGCAAATAGACATTTCTTATGTAATTTTTCCTTAAAAAACGATTGACATAAATTTTAGAACGCTAGCATGAACCGTTCTCGAGATACTGCACATTTTTAAAATAAATTTATCAAAAAATCCCATAAATTAGAAAAAATATATTAAATGTTGAGAAACATGTTCGCTTTTCATATGTAATATCATGCGATAAATTGGGTGACATCGTTCTCGTGGAGCTAGCTCGTTCCATTCATGAGAAAAGATACTTTGAGTAATACTTTTGTATTTGAACGCCAATAGTTATTTATCTGCTATAAGAATAACTTATTTCTCTGTCCATAACGCTTGGCGAGATTTTGGCGCCGAATGTGGCGGAATGTCGCCAACTTGGCGACTTTTTTAAATGCTGGCAAATTAACAAAAATCTCGCCAAATGGATAAAAATGACGACTAATTAACGAAAATTCAATATCTTGGAAAGAATATAAATATCTACTCTAAGGAAAACCTATTTTTTTATTGTAAAAGTAGTAAATTCATTGTATTATATAAGGAAAGTCATGTGTTGCCCACATCAGATTGTTTTTAACTTATATTAATAGCAATTATTTACAGTCAGTGTGTTTCGGAGGGGCGAACAATGTATCCACACGTAAAGTTCTCAGCGGTACTTGTTCTTGGGTGATTGTGGTTACACTTCACAGGTTACACGCCTGATCGCGGTTACACACATGCACACACAGAGGATCATCTTCCCAGAAATGTTCAAAATGAGTTCAGGAAGTCTTAAAATATGCCTATTCATCAATAAACGGATTCTGTTAGAATATTTAGAACCTTTTATTTCTGCATCATAAAACTATAGAAAAATACAGAGGCATGTACAGTTTGTATTTTGAATTATAGTTGTATCACAACACAATGCATTCGATTCCACATTTAAATTTGTCTTCAGTGTTTCTGGTCTTTTAGAGACCAGAACACTCAAGAATTTCTTGGAGTTGTAAGGTAGACCTGATAGAAAGATCAAGAGATAAATCAAGAGAATGTGAATCAAGAAACTGAATCAAGAACTACTTAATTTCTTTATCTCTGCAGTGTTACCAATTTATTCATTTTCATGCTAGATTTAGTTCGTTTTTAGATAGTTAACATCCATTTTTAAAATCTAGCTTTAAGTAGCAAGTGATATTATATTACGTCAGTTAATTGTTGAAACCTATTTATAAAGGAAATAATATAAAATATTATTTTCTCTAATATATAGTTCATATTCCGCTCTTTATATTAGCAAATCAAGCCCCAGAATTAAATTAAAATTTGATTTGGAGATAGTTACCACTGGTTTTCTGTTATCAGGTTTTATATAATACATTTAATGTTTATGATTTTAGCATAAACTCTTTATTAGTTTAAACCATGGAAAATTGAATAAATATTATCTTTCGCGTTTTTCTTATAAGTACAATTCCGTCAGTTGAATTTACAGGGATGAATAACAGTTTCCGGAGTGTGCATACTGCAGTCCGAAAATACTGACTTATACAGGGTGATTCAAAAAGATGGGCCAAACTTTACGAGGTGGTAGTACACACCAAACCAAGCATTTTTCGTCAGAGTTTACTTGGTCGGATATGAAACGTAAAGGCGTTACAAGAGGCTTACTCGTTGGGAAGCAGCCGCTTCGAAAACTTAAAAGCATTATTCTGCTTGCTATTTTCTGGTTGAAGAAGAAAACCACGTATGCAAATTTCATATGGAGAAGAAGAAGAACCACTTGAATCTGAATAGGAACTCATCGCCAGAATTTCGACCGCTGCTGCCGAAGTGCGCGACATGCCTAGTCTGTTCGAGAGAGTTCGCAAATCCCTCCACCCCGCTGTGAGACGTACATTCAGGTTGGCGGTCGCTCTTTTGAACCATTACTGTAATTATTGTTTATTAAATGTCATTTTATAACTTCTAAGTTATTCCAGTGTTTTCGCCTCACCTCATCGGTTTCACCATTAAACATTTCATTTCCGACCCGGTAAACTATGACAAAAAATGCTTGGTATGGCGTCATACTACCATCTCACAAAATTGGGCCCATCTTTTTTTAATCCCCTTGTATAATACATACAATTTTTTAAATCAATAAAATTGATTTAATTTATAAAATATAAAAGTTTCGCACCACATTATAAATGTGTACACTTCTTCCATGTCCGGCCACACATTAAACTACCGTTAGCCTTAGTGTTGGTCGTGTGGTCTGGGTCTTCAACACTTCTGCCATGACTATTTCAAGCCTCAATCTGTTCTGAAAGGCAAGAGTACAGGTCTTTGACTAAAGCAGGACAGACTTTCAGTTCTATTCTCTAAAATTAAATGGCCCTTCGATAATAAAGAGGTTTAAAATATTAATTCCAAGTGAGAAAAAATAACTTTATGCTACTGGGTGCTGCTTTATTTGGAATCTGCTGAAGTTATGGAATACGGGCATTAAGTTATTTAAATTATTATCAAGGGATATTTTTTTAATTTAAAATTGTTTTCAAGTAAGTTTATCGCATTTTTTTAATTTTTATAACCGATTGTTACCTGCTTATGAATGAAAATTAATAACTCATAAAGCTAGTAAAGTTAGTAATTAGATGAGGCTTTTACATGGCCGAGGAGAAGTAAGAATGCCAGTTCAAGTTCCACGTTCCCAGTAGTCTGAAAGATGTCAGTGGACCCTAAAAAAGGCAAGACAACCTCTAAAAAATGTCCTTTGTTGAGGCCCGAAAGAAACTTTCACTTTCACTCTCAGCATCTCAGCGACCCTAATATTCTCTTGTAAGAAATTTTAACAAAATGTGGTTAAAATAATAAAAAATCTGATGTGGGCAACACCTGACTTTCTTTATATAATGAAATGAATTCACTACTTTTACAGTAAAATAAATAGGTTTTTCTTCTAGTAGATACTAATATCCTTTCCAAGATATTGAATTTCCGACAATTAGTCGTCATTTTCATTGATTTATAGTCATTTTTATCTTTTTGGCGAGATTTTCGTTAATTTGGCAACATTTCAAAAAGCCGCCAAGTTGGCGACATTCCGCCAATTTCGTCGCCAAAATCTCGCCAAGCGTTATGGACGAAGAAATAAGTTATATATATATATATATGTATATATATATATAACTTATTAGATATTGAATTTTCGACATATATTATATAGCTATTATTATATATTTATAATATAACTTATTAAATATTGAATTTTCCACAATTAGTCGTCATTTTCATTGATTTAGCGTCATTTTTATCCATTTGGCGAGATTTTCGTTAATTTGGCAACATTTCAAAAAGTCGCCAAGTTGGCGACATTCCGCCAATTTCGTCGCCAAAATTTCGCCAAGCGTTATGGACGAAAAAATAAGTTATTCTTACAGCAGATAAATTGGCGTTCAAATGCAAAAGTATTACTCAAAGTATCTTTTTTCATGAATGGAACGAGCTAGATCCGCGAGAATGATGTCACCCAATTTATCGCATGATATTATATATGAAAAGTGAACATGTTTCTCAATAGGAAATTTTTTTTTCTATTTTATATGACTTTTTAATAATTTTTTTGAAATATGTACAATATCTCGAGAACGGTTCATGTTAGCGTTCTAAAATTTATGTCAATCGTTTCCTAATGGAAAATTACATAAAAAATGTCTATTTACGTAAATTTATTATTGGTTTTGATTTTTTGACGATTTTTTCAAAATTTCATTCGAAAATTTAGGGGGGTTCTGAGCATTCGATTGCGTTTAAAAACAATAGGCTTCCAGTGTTTACAGATTGTGATTTTTGTATTAAATTTGGTTCGAGTCGGTCCATTCGTTCGTCAGTTATCGTCTCCACAGACCCACTGACACACACACACACATACTTTCACACACACACACACACACACACACACACACATACACACACACAGACATCACTTCAAAAATGTTTGATTCGTGATCAGGGATGCTTGAAACGTGCTCTCCCGTCGAAAACTCGAATTCGAATTTTCGACCCCGTCACAATACTTTCCTTATACATTATGTATATAAGGAAAGTAATAATTCGTACATTCACGTATTGTGAATAGACAATTAAGTAAGTATTTTTACTTTCCTTATATACATAATGTATAAGGAAAGTATTGTGACGGGGTCGAAAATTCGAATTAGAGTTTTCGACGGGAGAGCACGTTTCAAGCATCTCTGATCACGAATCAAACATTTTTGAAGTGATGTCTGTGTGTGTGTGTGTGTGTGTGTGAAAGTATGTGTGTGTGTGTGTCAGTGGGTCTGTGGAGACGATAACTGACGAACGAATGGACCGATTTGAACCAAATTTGGTACAAAAATCACAATCCATAAACACTGGAAGCCTATTGTTTTTATACGCAATCGAATGTTCAGAACCCCCCTAAATTTTCGAATGAAATTTTGAAAAAATCGTCAAAAAATCAAAACCACTAATAAAGTTACGCAAATAGACATTTCTTATGTAATTTTTCATTAGAAAACGATTGACATAAATTTTAGAACGCTAACATGAGCCGTTCTCGAGATATTGTACATTTTAAAAAAAAAATATCAAAAAGTCATATAAAATAAAAAAAAAA
Organism: Amaurobius ferox; assembly: GCA_951213105.1. Lineage (NCBI taxonomy): Eukaryota > Metazoa > Arthropoda > Arachnida > Araneae > Amaurobiidae > Amaurobius > Amaurobius ferox. The sequence continues at coordinate 127,341,860 of OX578143.1, read as the reverse complement.
TATTTCCTATTGATAAACATGTTCACTTTTCATATGTAATACCATGCGATAAATTGGGTGACAACATTCTCGTGGACATAGCTCTTTCCATTCATGAAAAAAGATACTCTGAGTAACACTTTTTTATTTGAACGCCAGTAGTCATTTATCTGCTGTAAGAATAACTTATTTCTTAGTGCATAACGCTTGGCGAGATTTTGGCGACGAATTTGGCGGAATATTGCCAACTTGGCGACTTTTTGAAATCTTGCCAAATTAGCGAAAATCTCGCCAAATGGATAAAAATGACGCTAAATCAATGAAAATGACGACTAATTGTCGAAAATTCAATATTTTGGAAAGAATATTAGTATCAACTATAAGAAAAACCTATTACTTTCCTTATATACATAATGTATAAGGAAAGTATTGTGACGGGGTCGAAAATTCGAATTTGAGTTTTCGACGGGAGAGCACGTTTCAAGCATCCCTGATCACGAATCAAACATTTTTGAAGTGATGTCCGTGTGTGTGTGTGTGTGTGTGAAAGTATGTGTGTGTGTGTGTGTGTGTGTGTGTGTGTGTGTCAGTGAGTCTGTGGAGACGATAACTTACGAACGAATGGACCGATTCGAACGAAATTTGGTACAAAAATCACAATCCGTAAACACTGGAAGCCTATTGTTTTTATACGCAATCGAATGTTCAGAACCCCCTCTAAACTTTCGAGTGAAATTTTGAAAATATCGTCAAAAAATCAAAACCGCTATTAAAGTTACGCAATTAGACATTTCTTATGTAATTTTTCATTAGAAAACGATTGACATAAATTTTAGAACGCTAACACGAGCCGTTCTCGAGATATTGTACATTTTAAAAAAAAAATATCAAAAAGTTATATGAAATAAAAAAAATATTTCCTATTGAGAAACATGTTTACTTTTGATATGTAATACCATGCGATAAATTGGGTGTTATCACTCTCGTGGATCTAGCTCGTTCCATTCATAAAAAAAGATACTTTGAGTAATACTTTTGTATTTGAACGCCAATAGTCATTTAACTGCTGTAAGAATTTCGTATTTCTCCGTCCATAACGCTTGGCGAGATTTTGGCGACAAATTTGGCTGAATGTCGCCAACTTGGCGACATTTTTAATTATTGCCAAATTAACAAAAATCTCGCCAAAATGATAAAAATGGCTCTAAATCAATGAAAATGACGACTAATTGAAGAAAATTTAATATCTTGGAAAGAATGTAAGTATCTACTATAAGAATAACATTTTTTTTTAACTGTAAAAGTAGTAAATTCATTGCATTATATAAGGAAAGTCATGTGTTGCCCACATCAGATTTTTTTTTATCAGGAGGGTACTTTTGAGTTTCAGTTTAAAATTAACTAAAAATGCATATTTACAATCTCATATTAAATATTTACATGAACAGTTTCGTTTTGGAGTGGTGAACGGGGGCTTTATTAGTACTTTATCAGTTCATGAAATCCCATTAAATATTTCCTGAGTGTACAGCCCTTGTAATAAATAAATATTGGAGTACAATATTGCGCCAATATTATCATGTAGACATTTTTGCTAATATTGGACCAATATTTCTAATACTTCTCCGATGTTGGGTTGTTTACAATGTAAATGTTATCAATACTTTTATATTTAACCAATTTTGAGCGAATATTAGCTGCTAATATGAACTAAATATTAAAATATTTCCAACGTAAAGCCAATATTTTGTTTGCTATATATTGGACCAATATGTTGATATATATTGGTATATATTGGACCAATATGTTGATATATATTGGACCAATATGGGAAAATGTCTACATGCCAACATGGATACGATATCATACGCTATTGCTACTCTAGATGTAAACGCACATATAGTATATACCTTGTTTGGCCCATCACTCTGTCTCTCATTGGGCGAAGCATCTCTCGAAAATCCTCCAGTAGAAGCTGGTTCATCAACAGACAACTGCTGCTTTGTTGTCGTGCTGGTGGGCGACGTTTTCTCCGGACTATCTCTGCAGATGGGTGATGTTTTTTCTCTACTTCTAACTCTGTTTGTGGGTGACGTCTTCTCTCTACTCCTAACTCTGCTTGTAGATGACGTCTTCTCCGGACTCCTAATCGTGTTATCTGTACTGTATGACCGGGTGGAAGGAGTGGAAGAGTACCTACTTGTGCTGGGATAGTACTTGCTGACGTAAAGACTAGTCGGCCGGGAGGAGATGAACCTTTGCCTTTTGGCAGGAATATCTTCTGGCACAACTTGGCAAGTGTTGTCCGTTGTGTTGATTAGTGGAAATGGCTGAAAAAGTTATTAATAAATAAATATAAATAAGAACTGGGCCAAAATCTAATGTGTTGGTTTATTTTTCAGACAAAAAAAAAACATTTATTAGAAATATCAGAACAATGTTTGCAGTTTGCAATTTTATTAAGAGACCTTCACTTCCTCCCTTGTTAGTATGATGGTCTTCGAGTTTTGTGGATTGCCTATGAATTAAGATGGATTTAATGGATTTAACGATATGATGGAATAAGGATGAATTTAACGATATTCATTAATCTCCTTGCTTAGAGCCTTTAAAACTATAAGGGACTTTATATTTCATAGAGCAATGTATAATACGGGAACCTCACAGCGCAGCACTACTTAAGCTTCTAAGAATATAAATCAATAGAACTTAAACTAAATTGGTGAACTAATGAGTTCAAATTTGTAAAATCTTGCAGCGAAAAATACTCAAATCCCCGAGATTAGGATCTTGAAATAAACACTGTAGCGAATGACAGGCAAAGATAGAACTCATAAAATAATTTAGTACATTCTTAGAAATGGACAAAGGTCTAATTGCTAAAGACGACGAAAGTCTACTTTTCGTTTTAAATAATACTAAATGTTCAAGAATTTTAACTCAAGCAGAATTTGAAAACAACTGTTTCGCCATAAAATCTTGAAAATTTAAATTTTACTATTTTACGAGTAAACTCGTCTTGAAATAATTGTTTTTCTTTTTAGAAGTTTTCTTTGCCAATAAGAATGACATAGATGTTAAAGCTAATAAAATTGAAAACACTTTTGTTCTAAGCCAAAAAGTAAGGTATTATCCAGTAATTATGAGTAGTATTTATTTGTCGTGGAACAAAGTTGGAATTTCCTGTCGTCACGTAACGCCACAGTGTTTGTACATAGTGGACTTGACTACAAATATTCACTTGCACTGTCGCTGGTTAGAAGTAAATACTTCGAAACTTCCACTAGAAAAATTCCAGAATCATACATAAAGAAAAAGCGTATGCATTTCGGTCATGACACCGCCTGCCCCTTGTTGAAAAGTGACTGAATCAGCAATACAAGGCCACGTGTAATAAGGGGATAGCCGCATGGTTCTTTTTTAGTTAGGAAAATGAAAAAATTGGAAAATTGAATAAATAGCATATTCTGTTTAACTTTTTTATTGCAGTTATGTCGAGTTTTGGGTCCAGCAACAGTTGATTTAATTGAAGAGGTGAGAGTATAAAGTTGTTTAGTTGCAAACGCTGATCTTTGGAAGAAAGCCCGTTAATATTACGTTACTAATACCTATTTTTATTATCGGGTATTTTCGAAAGATCGATGTTTGTAACCTAACACTTTCATCCACTGTGTTGTTACAAGCGGTGATCTTCGGAACAGTGTCTATTAATATTACATTACTATAAAACACACTCTATTATTATGAGTTAATTTCACAAGATGAACTTTTGTAACTGAATACTTTTATACACTCATCTCTTCAATTATCATGAGTGCGCAACATAACAAGATATATATAACAAGAATAATATAACAACATAATATAACAAGAAAGATCAATCATGCATAAAGCATTGATTATGAAACACTTTCCAACTTCAATGCAATTTTATATAAACATCTCTAAAATGCGATACATTCCTCGGTAATATTTTTAAAATTATCACAATATTACATAAATTTATTATATTTGAAAACTTCATCGAAAAAAAATGAACTTTATTAAAATGACGTCATTGAAATATAAATTGCCTGCAAAGATGCGAAGGTCTGAAGCGACCCTAGTACGGCTAGCACAAATTCAGTGGACTGGGATATTGAGCGTCGATTTCAAATCGAGAGGATAAAGACCAGGAGGCTGGCCTTTTGCATCAGGAGGCTGACCTGGGGTAAAAATATCAGGAGGTGGTCAGTCAAATTGTCAGTTGCACGCCAATCTGACATTAGAAAATAGAGAATGCAGAGTTCACCTTTGACAATAAGAGCAATTTCTTCCCAGTAGGTCAAAAGTAGAGCGTCGGCTGTCAATTTCGAAGATTCGGGGTTCGATTCCCGGTTGGGGCAACTTGGTTCTCTACAATTCTAATGAAAACATTAACATGAACAATATTTTGAATGAAAATGTAGGATTAGTGGAAGTTGTCGCTACATAAGAAACTGTGATATGATGCAATCAGCAGCATTCTATCAACACGTGGGTAAACTGGACGAATTTTGGAGATGTAGTTCTTGTGAGATGACACCTACTTTTAAACGATTGTAACTAAAAAAAATATCATAACACAATTGAATGTAATTTTTTAAATATTTTTGTCAAATGTGCATGCGATGACTTGAGCAATATCAGTTAATTATTTAGGGAAACATTTCCATACATTATTGTTGTTACTATGCAACTAAAGTGGTATGATGTCTAAGGGATATTTTTCTACTCTGGTTACTCGAATGTCGTTTACACGAATAATTTTGGGATCCCTCGGGCTTGTGTTAACAAGACTGTGCATGCAAGTTGTGAAATCCAGATCATTGGATTAAAGCAATACGAAAGAGTTATACAATATAATATGCAATAAAAAGATTTCACATTCGCATTTTGCATTTCATAAAATGCATAGGATTCATTTAAAAGTAAGTATTGCTTTATGCCTATGTACACTGCTCACAACTGAAATACAATACGAAAGAGTTATACAATATAATATGCAATAAAAAGATTTCACATTCGCATTTTGCATTTCATAAAATGCATAGGATTCATTTAAAAGTAAGTATTGCTTTATGCCTATGTACACTGCTCACAACTGAAATACAATACGAAAGAGTTATACAATATAATATGCAATAAAAAGATTTCACATTCGCATTTTGCATTTCATAAAATGCATAGGATTCATTTAAAAGTAAGTATTGCTTTATGCCTATGTACACTGCTCACAACTGAAATACAATACGAAAGAGTTATACAATATAATATGCAATAAAAAGATTTCACATTCGCATTTTGCATTTCATAAAATGCATAGGATTCATTTAAAAGTAAGTATTGCTTTATGCCTATGTACACTGCTCACAACTGAAATACAATACGAAAGAGTTATACAATATAATATGCAATAAAAAGATTTCACATTCGCATTTTGCATTTCATAAAATGCATAGGATTCATTTAAAAGTAAGTATTGCTTTATGCCTATGTACACTGCTCACAACTGAAATACAATACGAAAGAGTTATACAATATAATATGCAATAAAAAGATTTCACATTCGCATTTTGCATTTCATAAAATGCATAGGATTCATTTAAAAGTAAGTATTGCTTTATGCCTATGTACACTGCTCACAACTGAAATACAATACGAAAGAGTTATACAATATAATATGCAATAAAAAGATTTCACATTCGCATTTTGCATTTCATAAAATGCATAGGATTCATTTAAAAGTAAGTATTGCTTTATGCCTATGTACACTGCTCACAACTGAAATACAATACGAAAGAGTTATACAATATAATATGCAATAAAAAGATTTCACATTCGCATTTTGCATTTCATAAAATGCATAGGATTCATTTAAAAGTAAGTATTGCTTTATGCCTATGTACACTGCTCACAACTGAAATACAATACGAAAGAGTTATACAATATAATATGCAATAAAAAGATTTCACATTCGCATTTTGCATTTCATAAAATGCATAGGATTCATTTAAAAGTAAGTATTGCTTTATGCCTATGTACACTGCTCACAACTGAAATACAATACGAAAGAGTTATACAATATAATATGCAATAAAAAGATTTCACATTCGCATTTTGCATTTCATAAAATGCATAGGATTCATTTAAAAGTAAGTATTGCTTTATGCCTATGTACACTGCTCACAACTGAAATCGTAACACCATGAAGAAATTTGTGTATCCTTATGAAATTTACAGAATATAATTGTAATATAGAGATATGCAAATGATCAAAAAATCATATCTGGAAAATGAAAGCATGGAACGTTATTGATATTAGATCATGGAATAGGCCCATCGTGAGCCGCTATGCAGGATTGAATACGACGAGGCATCCCGTCAAGGAGATGGTCAATGGTGTGCCGAGGGATGACATTCCACACAGCATGCAATTGGGCTTGTAACTGAATATGGTTTGCTGAAATTGGGAGTTCTCTTAATCGGCAACCCATGATGTTCCAGATTTGCTCAATTGGCGACAAATCCGGAGAATATGCTGGACAAGGCATTATAACAAAACCTTGTAGATTATTCATAGTTATCCGTGTAGTATGTAGCCTGGCATTATCCTGCTGAAAAAGTAGTCCAGGCCAAGTTGACAGATATGGCTGTACCACAGTTCTCACAATGTCAGAGACGAATCTTTGCGCCGTGATACTGCCAGAAACGTGGATTAAAGGTGTTCGTCCACCAAATGTTATACCACCCCAAACCATGGTACTACTTAAGGGGAGGGGGGAGTGACTGATAGAAAAAGTTTTATGGTGGCGTTGTTGAAAGCGCCGCTATACGTGAGTACGGCTATCTGGGATGCCAAAACAGAATCGTGATTCGCCCGTGAACAGAATGTTTCGCCATTCTGTCGACCAATTGCGTCTCATTTGACACCACTGGAGGTCACGTAACCGGTGAAGACGTTGAAACGGTAGGTGTCAAAAAGGTCGTCTACCTTAGAGTCCTGCGTTATGCAAACGGTTTCGAATTGTTTGCGTCGAAACCACGTTACCTGTAGTGTGGGATAAATGTTATTGTAACACGGTTGCTGTGGTAAATGGCTCCCGCGCAACGCTTCTCAGAAGCATACGATCTTCACGTGATGTGGTACACCTGGAAGCTCCACTACCTGATCTTCGTGTCATTTCGTTGTCTCTCACGAACCGTAACACACACCATTGAACTCCGGCCACTCAAACTGCTACTCATACCTCAGGGTGAGTCGAGTAGTCTGGGTTTTCGACACACCGTTGAACGACCCAATAGTTCAGCGATCCTTCGAAGGCTCATTCCACCCTCATGTAAAACAATGATTCGTTGCCGTTCCGTTGTCAACAACTGAACGTATGCACTACGTCGATGTACTCTTGGCCTACTGTGATGATTTTTATAACCTGAAACCAATGACGCTACAATTTAGCTCTGATATAGCTCCTCCTTGACCTAACGCTTTTATGCTGCTCGGCAAGGTGTTACGTCACTATGTGTAACGAAACTGTGATCATTTGCATATCTCGCCTTGCCGTTTCCATTGCCTGATTTACATAAAGCTACACCTACAACTTTATGGTGTTGCGATTTCAGTTGTGAGAAGTATACATAAAATTGAAAATATGTCTGTATGTCTGTGTGTGTGTGCTCGCTTGTTTCATCATCACGGGTGAACAGCTGCACCGAATTTTATGAAATTCTGTGGGTAGCCTTGGAATAGCCCCACTTAAAATTTAATCTATGCTTTAAGTTTATAGGACCAGGACTTGTCGAGATATTCATAAATGTCGTATAATTAGACTTTCCATAGATACACATAGCATTATGCAGACGCTATTTTTTTAGCAAATTTATTGGTAGAAAATGATATCATGTTGCTTAGCAATGCATTTAAATCACACGTGTTTATACAACAGACGATTTTTATTAATTCTTTTTCTCATTTAAATAATACAAAAATTGATATAAAAATAAATTTTATAAATAATTGCATTTTCGGCTGGATTATATCAATTAGGCCGTCAGATTTTAATATTACGAGAATTATTGATATTTTTAATCTTTTACATCATTTGTTTTATTTTCACAAATACTTTTCAAACTCAACTCATACGTTATGTTTTTCCAATTAACTTCATATATTGTGTTTAGCCAATTGTTGAAATAGAATAAAAGTCGTACGGTTATATCTTCTAACACCATTTTAATGCTTTCATTTTGGCATGATCCAATATTATATTTTTTATAAATTTGTTTACAAAGAGAACCAGGGCGCTTTATTCCTCAAAAGATATCTTTGTATAGCGAGAACAAATATTCTTATACTTATTTTTATGAGAATTAAATTAAACATTTTAATATAATATTTTGAATAACAATGTCATTTAGAATAAGAATTTGCACATAATTGTGAATTTAAAGTTTCTTTATATTATAGATTTCGTACAAAGTACGGGTATACAGCTAGTTTAAAATAAAAATAATTTACATTGTACTGCTTCTTGTCCTTCCGAACCACAGCAATAGTCTTGGGTCCGGACGTCCCGTTCGTAGAGACATCTTTGTTGGGGGACGTCCCCCTGGTCACTAGAAGAATCTCGCCGTCCTCGAGATCCGACTCCTCCGATTCCGTCTCCTCCTCGGACTCGGATTCTTCTGACGTGAAATCGGCGGGCGCTTTGCAGTTCGCCCTGAAAAGAAAAAAATAAATGCAAATGCTGTGCAATAAATAGTCTCCAAAGTTGCATACGTACTAATTCAATGGGTGAACTGCAGGAAGGGTGCAACAAACAATACTTACATACACAGGAATCTATTGTAGAGTAGACAGAGTCTATTTCGAGAATAACAGCTCACAATTTCGTCCCTGGAGCTCAACGGTAGCACAACAACCTGCATAATATAGGTCTTCTGAGGCGGATAATTTTAGAAAAGCTGCGTTTTAATTTTTCCAAACAGAAAACTTTGTTTCTACCTATCGATACATAAGCAAAAAGCAATAATTCACAAGCCTTGTGGCCCAAATATTTTCCCATGGGAATTATATCACGTATTTACCCTATTTATAGCATGGTATCCTAATTTGGGGTGATGATTATTTCTCTAATCTGCAACTTTTGTTGAAAGTTCAGTCGCAGCTGCATCTATTGATTTTGCATAATAGTAATGACGCTCTTACTGAGTTAGCTTTGACATGTTAACTTTATATTTTCAAATGTATTTTCATTTAATTTAAGAACCCCAACTACGTAGAAATCAATCACAATATCAATTCCACGCGTTTTTATAACTATATCTATGTTATTACTAAAGCTAATCATGAAAAATTTTGCATAAGAACTTTTTACGGTTAGCCACTAAAAATTTTAATGTTTCGCCCAATGAACTGAATTCTGTTAAATCACGAAAGCTGAAGGTTTATCTATATTCATATAACATTCATTGTAACAAAATTCTGTGTTCTGTGCTCATGTTGCGTTTTTTTTTTTGTGTTTTTTATGCTCACCTGTATTGTCATGTTTGTTGCATTAATGAATTTGAATTTTCTCATTAGTAATTTTTGATGATTGTATCACAATATTTGTCGAGTATGGTAAAGGAGCATTAACAAAATAGTTGTGTCATCGGCTTCCAATATCATATATCTACGCTCTGAGATTTCTAAGACTATTTGCCCAATCTGTGTATCCACATCACTGACGTTATACCTGACGATATGGCCTTAATTTTCCATTTCGCTTCCAAGCCTATGCATAAAACCTTATTTATTATTACAGTTTTCAAGGAGTGTATATTTTTGGGAGCAACAGCCATATGAAACGAAATTTGTAACGTTTGTTTGAACATGAAATCCGCTATTGTGTCTAAACATTTGCATCGCACTGTTATATGCATTGTATATTTTGTGCATCATTGCACGCAGAAATATTCCCGCCTAACCAATGCTAATTGCATAGTCAACTCAAATCGAACACTGCTTAACAAAGTGATGCAAAGTTTTCTAACAAAGTTTATGACATCATTTCACATGCCAAATTTTGTTTAACACTTTGGAGGTACTATTGCTTATATATATATATATGTGTGTGTGTGTGTGTGTGTGTGTGTGGTCTACGTATAATGAACAAATAGAATAGAATATTTTAAACGAACCTGGATTTTGAATCCGACTTGGCAAGTCCATTCACTTTTGGTTCAATGTCTTCTCTGCTCTGCGATCTAGAGTAACTGCCATAATTTGCACTGGGCAAACTATTGAGTATATTATAACTTCCATACAAACTGTCCCTTCTGTTCAAACTGTTCCTTCTAGACATGCTATCTGCACCAGTAATGCTATTTTGTCTTGATAAGCTTTCACTGCCTGTAAGACTGTTTTGTCTAGATAGTCTGTCAGTACCTGTAATACTGTTTTGTCTAGATAGTCTGTCAGAACCTGTAATGCTATTCTGTCTGCTGACGCTTCTTCCATAACCATAGGAAGGCTTTGAATAGGAAGAATAAGACGTAGTTGGTTTAGTGTTGTAGTCAGAAGTGTATCCCACTCGATTTCTGTCCGAGGTGTACCCGGACTTGCCGTAGTCAGATGTGTAGCCAGACTTGCCATAGTCTGAAGTGTAGCCTGTTGAATTTCTGTCCAATGATTTTTCTCTTGAGTGACTAGAATACGAAGATGGAGTGTACTTAGCTGGAGGAGTGTAGTTTGGCTTGGAATAGCTTCCGTAGGACTAAAAACGGTAAACATAATGTTAGTTAAGCTACATGAAGTTCATAACATGCTTATAAATGTTCTTCAGTAAAATTTTACTGATAAAAAATACAAATAGTCACATGATTTATATAATTATATTTTTAACATAGTTTTCACAAAGATCAACATACTTTTATGCTGATGTTTTAAATAATTAGACGGTCAGCAACGTTCGATACAAAGTGAAGGCAAGTCCAACTTTTTTTTTTCATTTTGTCAAGTATGGCAATAATCTATTGATTGGCTTCATTGGATTCCAAAAAAACATTTTAAGAATTTCCGTGGCATTAGTGAGCTGTGGCTGCTAAAAATCACATCTAAAAAGAGGGATAGCTAGCTGCAAGCACCGCAGCTAGTTTTGTTTGTATAAATCCACAAAAAACTATTAACATACACAAATCTTTTGAGTAATAATGCAGTTTCATCTAAAATAGATTATGATGAGGTTCAAAATGGTGTATAACAATTGTTTAATGGCATTAGAAACTAAGAATCTACTGAAATCAATAACAATTAGTGATGGGGATGATACGGCTATATCAGTGTTTCGATACGTGACCTTCCGGTGCATCGATATTTAATCTTGATAGACTTGTATAACGATACTTACAAGAGCTTTCGATGTGTATTGTTTTAAAACTTTTCCCTAATCTTTAGACAACTAGCGAAAAAAGCTGCAAAAATAAGTTGCAACTTTGTTTGACTAACGATGTAGTTTATTATTATTATTATTTTTTAAATTTATTTCGGTTATAGATTTTTGGATATTTCTTATTGTCTGACTTAAAAAGCAGGAGCTGTACTGATATTTTTCAATAATAGCATCCCAAAATGTAAAAGTTGCGGTAAGTTCAGTGGGTGAACTCCAAATCCTGGACAACCAAGATTCTGATTTTGGACACCCACCACTTGTAATTTAAATATTATTTATCCCACCTACTTCCACATATAATTTTTATACAATTTGTAATTTCATTTACAATATTGTTATAAATTTTGTCTTAAAATTTGTGCATAATAGAAAATAAAAAACGAAATAAAAGGCATAGTGGGTAGATAAATGCGTTTCAGGGGTAAATGCGTCTTTGTAAAAGGTAATACATGTCTTTGAATGGTATTATACTCTAGTAGAAAAAATAAGTATCTTCAATTGTTTTTAAAAATCGTTAGGTGCTGTTATGATTGACCTTTTTTCCAACGAAATGCACGCCATTCTTGAAGGAATTGCATTCACCTCGCTCGAGAAGTAGATAAGGTTATAGTTGTTGGGCCTTTGTGAACGACTTAGTTACACCGAAATGTGTTAAGCGTGGTAAATAATAGTTTTGGGTCCATTCCCTTTTTATTTTGCATTATTTTTTTTGTGTCAAGTGTTCATTTGATTTTGGGGAGTAAGTCGTAGTTCACCCAGAAATTGCCACGACTGGCCAACTGCGTTACCGACAGTAGGGGTAAGTGCGTCTCAGATCAACATGAGGGTCGCGCTTGCCCCATCTTCTCAAAATTGGTGACAATCAATAACTTAGTTCTGTTTCAGGAGAGATAGTTTGAAACTATGAAAAAGCGACCAAAGTTTTTACACACACAAAACAGACAGGCCACTCAAATTGCTGCTCGTGCCCTAGGGCGAGTCGGGTGGTCTGGGTTTTCGACGCACGAAACAGGACCTTGGTATGACAATCGGTGATGTCAAAGCGAAAAGCTGTGGGTATCGCCACAACTGCAATTAATAATTAGGGAGGAAAACAAAAATCACGAAAAAGAGAAAAAATATATAAAATACAGTAAATCCACCCATCCTCCATTAAAATCTATATTATGAGTCAGACTCTGATGACGAAATTGGTAAGTTTTCGTTGATAGGTTCCGAAGAGAGATTTCTACAGCTTTTCGAGAAGGAGCTTTAATAGGGGTTTTTTTTTTTTTTTTTTTTCATATCTTATGGTTAAAAATGTTTAGGAGAAAGTTGGCGACTGGGTATTGCTACAATTTGCCACAAGAAGAACCATTACAGCTCTTTGGACAGATGCTTGAGTGGGTTTTTTGCAGTTGAAAAGGTTTAGGAGAAGGTTGGCGACTGGGTATTGGCAATTAACCACAAAAGAACCCAATAAAACTCTCTGTGGAGAAAGTATATATACTCAATGAAGATGGAATACCTATTATTAGGTGTGCTTGGATTCAAAAATTGCATGCCAAAGCACTTAAATACCTTGCAATTTTCGCTCGTTACAGATTAAAATGAAATTTAACTGATAGACATTATTTTAAACCTCCGTCCTCTAACAATGATATTTATTTCAAATCTCTTTGACCAATATAATGTGTAATAAAGAACTTATTACTTTTCCTACCACACATGATAATGTATAGAGAAAGCATTGGAATCGTATCAAGAATCGCAACTCGAATTTCCGCAGATCCAGATCTACGCATTTTGATAATCCTAGAACACGAAACCACTATATTTAGCGTGACGTTTGCGTATATCTGTGTAATGTATATATCCACTCTAACTCGAAAGCTAATAGAGCAAATTTCATAAAATTTTGTAACTAGGTCACTTGTGGGTTATCCTGGTCTATCCTAAGTCTATCCTAAGCATCTCTACTTTTGTCTCCCTAGTGGGCTTACCAGTTAGTTTTTTAGAATCCGCCATCTTTGCCTTCCCTGGGTGTTTATGAGCTGCAACTTTAGTAGTCGTCAACTGTTTTGCTTCCCCCAGTGGATGTCTTCCCTGTACTCCACTTCTTCACTACCCTGCTCTCTTACTAGGCAGACAAAAAGCGAGCCGTTCTAATCAGAATACCTTAATTTTATTTAAATCTATCGTACATAGTAATATTCCAACAAGCATTTCATCCTACTCATTGCTCAACAAGCAAGCGAAAATAAAGTTTCAACTCATGAATCACGAAAAACTTCAAAAAATGTTAAAATCGATGCATTTTAAAACCAAGAGTAAAATCGATCCCACTTTAAAGTCAGTAAAACTTAAAAAGTTATACAAAAGGAAGTGCAGCACTTTCTACCCCTACAAGATAGCGTTCACACTTATACTCCAACAACAACCCTTAAGACATATCTCTTTTAAAACAAATATCAACAGGATTCGACAAGAGTTTTCAAAATCAAAGATTAAAATTCAAGAAACAGAAAACTGATCAGGAACTATAATACAACTGCTCAAAATAGTTCTGCAATGAAAGGTAAAAACAGAACCTTAAAAGTCCAGGAAACAGCACAGGGGGAGTCAACAAAGGGAGAGAACCCCAGCTACGTGTCCCCATGGTTGACCTTCGTGGAAGCGAAAGTCAGATATTTTGTATAGATGCTACATTCACAATCAGTGCACTTATGATCGATTTTTTACGTAGTTTTAAACTTAGTATCATGCTTGGTGCAATTCATACACATGGCCTCCATCCCATAATCGATCGCCGCCTTATTGCCACACTTTATCATTGGGGCGATACTTGCTAGTGTGCCCATACTGCATGCACTTGTAGCAGACGTTAGCTCTACGGTACTCTCCATAATTTGGAAATAAAAAAATAGGTTTATTTTTTAAACAACTCATCCATGAGTGTACAGTCTTTCTTGAATATCTACCACCTAAGGGAATACCACCCTTGAAGACCAGCATGAAATATCTTCTTACGAAATGTATAAAATATTAAGACACTTAATTTACATTCTTGGGGGAGGGGAGGGGTGAGTGGGGATAACCGGATGATTTTGATTAAATAGCAGGGATGCTTCCTCAAGTCGCCCGTGCACCCTCAATATATCGTTATCACCAATAAATAGATTTAGGTTATATACATTATCTGATATTGCCTTCTTTAGCCACTCTCGGCGCCACGAAAGCTTTTTCGGGAGATGTTTTTCTTTCCAGAAACAAGACTCAATTTGTCACAAAAAGTATAAAAAAATCCTAAATCCGCATTTAACTATTGAATAAAATAGTGTATAGACCGTGGTGTCGGGAGGCGGGCTTACCTGACGAACCCCGCAGCAGTCAACGTCTTAAGAACATCGACCGAGTAGATTTTGAGAACTCGCGGGGTATAGAATGGTGATAATATCGAAAACGAAGCCGTATTCGATAAAATATCAAACACTTATGCTTTATACCTTAAACCTTCGGGTACGTCGGATGGTCTGGGTCGAAGAAAAACAAGGATCACTTATTTTTCGGGGGCGGGACAGCCCAGTGATTAAGACACGGGGATTAAACTCGAACCATCAGAGTTTAATTCCGGTTATGCCCAAACTGTCTCCGTGCTCACGCGGAGTACGAACACGTTGAATATGTCGGTCTGAAAGTCCTTCCGAGAGGTTGGTGATAGGAAAAGGAGGTTAGTCCCTGTGTATGTCGCCCCCACTGGGCTCCGGTCTAAATTGGGTGACACTTTTCCGGTTGTCCAAACAGATACCCTACACCTTCGAGTAGCCCGGCCGTCCAAATGGTTGCTGAAGTCCTCGGATGAGTCGGGCGGTCTGGGTCTTCAACACCTTTGAGTAGGTCGGACAGTCGGGATCAAAAGAAAGAATCACTTACTTTTCAATAAAATGCTCGTTGTTGTTGTTGTTGTTGTTGTCGTGTCCCTAACATTACATTTAAGGAAGAATGTGTGCACTGCTTCTGAATAAAATGCTCGTAATTCAATGAAATGCTAGTAATTCAATAGATAGGATTTTCATGTGTTTTTTTATATTTGATCAACATTTTTAGATAAATTTGAAAGTCGACAGCTTTTGTTTAAAACAATCGTGAAAATCGGCGAGTCAGTAGATCGCGAAAACACACTGGGGGCCGGTCGATTCAAGAATTACGGGCATAAATCAAATTAGGATGTGTTCTCGATTTAAGCAAACGTATTGGGTTAATCTCCATATCGCGAATTTAAAACATCATGAAAATCGACGAGTAGATTTTGGGAGCACGTCAGGAATGCAGAAACGCAGTCATAACTTAAATATAATAATATAGATTCTTGAGATAAATCAAATACGATACGAATTCATTAATAAAAGAATCGGACTTACCGTTCCATAGCTTCTAGACGGTGAGCCATAGTACATTCCAGAGGGGCGCTATAACGACAAAATAGATTATATGAATTTAAAAGGCAAGCAATTGACAAATTTATATACTTTATTATAAGAAAAATTTTATACGCACAGCTAAGATTTTCATACATGCGCAATATATCTCCAATATTCAAGATAAATATAAAAATTTTAAATCTGGCACATAAAAGTCATTATTATCTAAAAGAATTTTACACCACATTTTATTTAACGAGAACTTTGTATAGAACTTTATTAACTAACACTAAGGAAACGAGGTAAAATAGAAATAAAAGTTATGAACAGTGTAACAACTGTCGAAAGAAATGTCATAAACTGTGATTAAACGCTTACATCTAAAGAAAACAATGACAAAAATCTGATGTGTGACTTTCCTTATATAATGCAAAGAATTTACTTCTTCCACTCGTGAAAAAATCAAGAAAATATCCTCCGCACAATGTTTGCAACGTTGAATTGCACATTTGTCGCTAGTATTATGGAAGCCAACATGTAAAACTATCTCATACCTAATTAACTTATATTTGACGCAACTCTAAATTAACAATTTATCAATATGGATAGCATCTTCAATAAGCAATATGGTCCACATGTTAAAATATTTTAATAATAAATTCATTAATTAGAAGTCTTTTTATTAACTTTGAGTCATTTTTGCAATTTTGAAGATATTTTCATGAATCTGAAGCTAAATATTGCCAATTGGGCGATATTTCGCTAGATTATTCGCCAAGTTCGCGAAATGTATCGTTAAATGTTGTAAACAAACGGAGAGAAGAGCATTTCTTATATACTAGAAAATATGCCGGTCATATGACGTAATGAAAGATTTGCAAAACATTGCTTCTCATTATCGATTTAGTGACATTTTTATGAATTTGGCGACATTTTCAGCAACTTGATAACATCTAAAAAAGTCGCCAAGTTCGACATCCTGCCAAATTTTTCGCCAAGTATTACATTATGTACGGACGAAGAAATAGATTACTCTTATAGTCTTTCTTATGTTCTTTCCAAGATATTAAATGTTCATCAATTAATTGTCATTTTCTTTAATTTAGCGTCATTTTTATCAGTGGCGACATTTTTATCAATTTAGCAACACTTTCCTCAATTTGGCAATATTAAAAAAGGCGCCAAGTTAGCAATATTCCATCCAAATCCGTCGCCAGAATTTCAGAGTTACGGACGTGAAATAAGTTTTCCTTATAGTAGATTCTTATATTCCTTCCAAGATATTGAATTTTCATCAATTAGTCGTTATTTTTATCAATTTGGTAACATTTTTATCAATTTGGCGACATTTCGTTAACATGGTAACATTAAAAGGAGTCGCCAAGTTGGCGATATTCTGCCAAATATGTCGCTAAAATTTCGCCAAGCGGTATGGACGGAAAAATAGGTAATATATACGTAATAAATAAACGACTAGTGTGGCATCAAATACAAAACTATTACCCAAAGTATATTCTCTCATGAATCGAACGAGCTAGATCCACGAAAAGGATAACAAATTTATAGCATAATATTACGTATGAAAAGTGAACATATTTCACAATAGTTAATATATTTTTTAATTTGTGATTTTTTGATAAATTTATTTTAAAAATGTGCAATATCTCGAGAGCGGTTCATGCTAGCATTTTAAAGTTTATATGAATCGTTTTCTACTGAAAAATTACATAAGAAATAATTATTTACGTAACTTTATTGAAGGTTTTGATTTTTTGATGATTTTTTTTCAAAGTTTCATTTCAAAATTTTGGAGGTGTTCTGAACATTCGGTTGCGTTTAAAAAATAATAGACTTCCAGTATTCACTGATTGTAATTTTTGCACCAAATTTAGTTTGAATCGCTCTATTCGTTCGTGAGATATCGTCTCCACAGGCTCATGACACACACACACACACACACATACATACATACATCACCTCAAAAATGTTTGATTCGTGTTCAGAGATGTTTGAAATGTGCTTTTCGACCCCGTCACAATACTTTCCTTATACATTATACTATGTATATAAGGAAAGTAATAAATTGAAATACATATTGCGCTATCATGCAATAGAATTCAAAATTCCATGCGTCATAATGAAACATATACATTGATATAATTAATAATTTTTCTGTTGCCAGTTGAATTGCAAGAATTCCCTTTAAATTTACACAAATCGTCTGCGAATTTAAACGATGGATTTAAAAAAAGGCATTGAAAAGTATATCACAATGTAACAGCGCTGGCACACGATTTTTGATATTCTGAAGTCAAATTATCTATTCAAATATAGTAAAATTCAGAAATCGGTTGGAGTTTTCACTTTCATTTATTTATATTTTTTGAGTTACTTCGACAGCTAAAAGTAATTAAACGACATTTAAATTTTGGTAGATACTCTTCATGCATATTAAAAACAAAATAAAAAGTCACTCATCATATTCAGGTCCAGTTACGATATTTTATTTGCTTATGCAGATACAATTTTGAGCAGCACTTATGAATGCCTGCTTAGTCTATTCAGTTTCATTTTCTAATTCCATTACAATTAAGAAGATTTAAATATACCAAGTTCCTAGGAACGCACCACTAACTTTACAATAACTTTGTAAGGATAGGTCCACGATTATACATCAATACTAAAGTGAACATGCTCTATAGAATAACAGTGAGATTGCAGTTACTCTATTGGAGAATTTAAAAAATTGGGAAACGAACTCGACAATAGATAAAAATTAGGAAACAAACTGGGTAACGAAAGGCTATCACAAAGTTATAGACAGTTGTCTAATGAGTAGAAATCGACCCTAAAACTGTTACAGAAGGCATTTATTTGACACAGTGGTGTTATTGGCTATTTTATTCAGAAATCTTACTTAAGAAAGAAAGATGTTTTTGTTGCTATATATGACTGTGCTGTCTGTAGCGAAAAATCTAAGCGTTATACGGCCCAAATTTGATACGCAAGTGCTTCAGGAGCCAAATAGGTTTACCTCGGCCTTATTATTTCTTTTTTTATTTCGAATTAGTTTTTAGTTATTCCATGTTTTAGCCCTATTTACTACAATTCTGGGCGATGTTCACATAAGTCAATTCCTTAGCGACAGAAAATATTATCAGAGTTTCCATCTCGACACCATCCGAAAGATCGTAAAATTATGTTGGAAACAAACTTTAAACGAAAGCCATACGATTAATATACGAATTTTCGGGAATTTTTATGAAATACATACTTTTCGTGCGTTTTAACGTTCCCGAATTCCGATATTTATATTACGATATAAAATTAACTGCAAAACCAAAGTTTATAATTTTACACCAGCTACTGCAAATATCACAAAGTGCTCCTAAACAAAATATGATTTCGTGAACCCATCCGTTCATTAATTATAAATTTTTTTAAAAGCGGGAACTTTTGAAGGAACATGCTTTTGAGACCCATTCCTGTACCATGGTTTCTACTTTCTCCCTTATCAGGTCCATTGGCGCATGCACATAATGGATGGGTTCTTGGTATTCCGCATGTCCCCTACAGCTTTTGAATCTTTCATTTTTTTTTCCTGCTTTGCGCATTTTTTTTCTTTGGGCTTAACATGCATGAGGATTTGAGGAAAATTGGGTAGTGTGGGCATTATTTAAGTTACGGTCATTTATTTATGAACCAGGCAACGGCGGGTAATTTGTTCTAGTGATACAGTAAACGACACTTACATGACCATAAATCTAGTATATAGCCTGTTTAAAATGCCCTTCGTCAGAAACAATGCATATTTGCATTCCAGAACGACTTTTAAAGAATCAGACCAATTCCATGACTCTAGGACTAACCGTTCTCGAGATATTTCAGTTTATCCGCGTACTTTGAGAAGCATTGCAGGTGTCACTGTGTTAGAAGCCCTAACGATACAACTTTCTGACAGATACCATCTGTATACTCATTTCATTTGTTCCTGGTATCGATTTCAACTCATTAGATAATGGTTTACAGCTTTGTAATTGGATTTTCTTTCGCCTATCTTGCTTTGACGAAGAAAAGAACAAGACCAATCCCATTACTTTAGGACTAACCGTTCTCTAGATATTTCAACCTACGAAAATACGTCCAGTCGCCAAATGAAAACGAAAATTGAATTAAAACTGTAAATTCAGTGTCATTTCAAATAAGTATCCGTGCCAATTTGTGAATTAAACTCGATTTAACGAACCATGAAAGAGTAAATGAATTTGAGTCTGTAGGAAATTTTATGTACTGCCCACACCAAATTTTTTAGTTAACTGTGGTCTTATACGACCCAGTTTTCTGGATTACACAATTTTATTTGTTCAACGGACTGTGAAACAAACAAAGTTATTTTTATATAAAATATGACATTAAAATATTACCGGTATGTAAGAACTCTGTGTAAAAAATATTTCACTTTCAATTTTTCGCATTCTTTCGATGGGACGATAGAATAATGCTAGTCGTTTGAGTCTTTCCTTTTAGTTATTCAAATGGCTACCGTCGAAAAAAATCCCTATTACTTGTTAGGCTCTAAATAAAATACTAAGATTAAAATTTAGACCTGAAAAAAATTAGTGCTAATATTAGTGCTAATATTCACACCGAAAATATATTTCAATTTCTACATTTTTTCTTGGCTACTTTAGCACCTGCAAAAAAAAAATAAATTGGAATGAAATCACACACACAAACACACCTGCTTAATAATCCCCCCTCCCCCTCTCTTTCATAATAATTGCAAATAAACACTTTTTGAATTCCCTATGAGAACTCTCAAATCGAAAAATGGGGGTGGTCAAATATGGGCTTGGTCAAATACACTGTTGATACATACAGTTGATACATGTACAATACACTGTTGATACATGTATATCAGCTATTTTATTTTTGTTTAATTTTTTATAGAAGACAAGATAGGGCCGTTATAACCCTTGACTGTGGCCCGTGGTCCTAAAGTAAAATAGAAGACCGCCTTTACAGAGATGATATAAATAAGAAATGCTTCGAGACAAAACCTTTCGACTCTTTTATCAACAATAAAAAATTATAAATTCATGTACACACTGAGAAAAGTTTTTGTAAAAATACAGCGATTGTCTGTAAAATGAAACTGGTTAGTGCTGCCCCAATATCAGTGCCGGACAATAATGATTCCTAAATATAGGATCACACAGTTGTGAAGATGATTCAAGCCTTGCACATTCACACATTAAAATTATTTTATTTTAACATAGTTGTAAGCAGTTGCGGATAGTTGCGCAAGAGACCTTTCTGTTCTGCTAGGAAATTACATATATCCTCTCGAACAAATGCAACAAATCTAACGAATTTAAGTACGATCATTTCGATCCATGAACATCAGAAGCCATTTATTTTGGTGTAAATGTTGATATTTATCTTTGTATTGTATCATCTTATTAAAATGCGCATTTGGGCAATAGCAGGTGTATAAATTGACATTTTATGTGCAATTAAATACTTTGTTGAAGGGGAGGAGAGGGGGGGGGAGAGATAGATCAAATATCGTTTGAAGTGTTATGTTTGTTTTTTCCGTACCTTTTGCCGCATGACACTCGAAATCGGTTTTAATAATTTCGTCTTACCACGTGTCAGCAGCGGTATATGACGTAACGTAAAAAAAGGATGGCCCCGAAAACGATCTTCTGCCACCCATTCGAAATTGCGGAAGTGCAAACTGTCTTAAAACTCAAGACGAGGTTAAAAATAACATTCGTCTTTCCTCTCAAAACATCACGCAGAGAGCCATCCATCTTTCATACTTGTTAAAGATTAGTTTTTGGAAGAAAATTTTAGATGTAGATCGTTGCATGCAAGGTATAAGCTCAGCTATTCATTGTGTAGTGGATGAGCATGCATGTGTCCGTATTATATATATATATATATATATATATATATATTATCATGCCCTTCATATATATATATATATATATATATATGATGAAGGGCATTATATATATATACAAGGTAAGATTCAAAAGTTCCCGGACTGAGTCCATAACTTAAAAAATATTTGCAGCAGAGCGACTACGATAACGTTTCTGTGTTTCTACGTTCTCCCCTCTTCTAAAAGTGGTTTGACCCAAATCACGTGGTAGGTGGCTCGCCGCGACGTCGTATTTTGTAGACTGGTGCACTTAATAACTGGCGATTGAAAGAAATGGCGTTTGTTGAGCAGAGAATTAATATCAAATTTTGTGTTCGCTTGGGAAAAAGTGCTACGGAGGTTTACGAAATGTAGAAGCATGTGTACGGCAGTGATACATTATCGCGAACTCAAGCTTTTGAGTGGTATCGATGTTTCAGAGAAGGCAGGGAAAGTGCCGGTGACGACGAAGGCTTTGGCCGGCCGCAGATTTCCAGCACCGCTGAAAACAGTTTTCTGCGACGGTACGTGGGAACAGTCAGCAAACAATAGCGGAAATAGCAGAATCAGTTGGGATATCCGAGGCTACATGTCAACGGATCTTAACATGCATTTGGTGTGTCAACATATCGTTCCCCGCATCTTAACCAAAGACCAAAAAGGTGCTTTTGCATGATCATGGGTGCTTTTGCATGACAACGCTCCTGCGCACCGATCCCTCCTCGTCATTGGCTTTCTTGCGAAAACGCAAACAACTGTTTTGCCACATCCTCCTTACTCCCCTTATCTCGCCCCCTGCGACTTCAGCCTATTTCCTGAACTGGCAAGTCGCTTGCAGGGTCGTCGATTTCAATCCGCAGATGAAGTTAAAAGTGCATCGCAGACTGCATTAAAGGACATGGCTAAAAATGGATTTCAGAAGTGTTTCGATGGCCTTTACAAGCGATGGCAAAAATGCGTTGTTGCGCAAGAGTCTTATTTCGAAGGAGGATGTGTTTCAGCATTTTAATTGATAATATTTTTTAAGTTATAGACTCAGTCCGGGAACTTCTGAATCCTACTCCGTATATATATATGATGAAGGACATGATAATGTCCGAAAGCGCTTGCGATTGTGTGCGTCATAATAAGGCGATTTTAATAAATGACTTTTTAACCACTTATTGGGTTGACTTTGATTTTAGATCGTATTACCGCATTAAATAAATTTATTATTTTTTTTTATTAGCTTCTTATACGATTTTGTTTTTAATATTAATAAAAGTAAATAGAGTTAACTTGATGAAACGGAAAAAATTATTTATGAATCAGGACTTAATTATTTAAAATAGTCAATAATTATTCCACTACCGATAGATTGTAATTACAGAGTAACACCAGAAGAAACCATGTAATTTTCAGTCCCATATTTGTTGATGGTGTTTCCTTGACATAGAAGGATTTCTGAACATAAATATTTTCTTTGTCAGAAGGATTAAAAGACAGGTGAATATCTTAAGGGACATAGTTGCTTTCCATTTATTAAAGTATATAAGACCCTGGTGTTGTTCCTAAAACTATAGTTTTAGGAACAATATTATATATTATTAATGATATATCATTAATATTATATACTGTTAATGACTTATTATATATTATTAATGTATGACATATTATATACTATTAAGCATTATATATTATATATCCTTAAAAATATATAGTGACCCAAGTTTATTTATCTGCCTATCTGTCTGCCTGAAAAGCTTTGCAAAAATGTTGACGAAAAATGGACGAACTTGGCGACAAATTTAGGGATCAAATATGAAAACGTCGCCAAATTGAAGGAAAACGACGCTAAATTAACGAAATTGGCGTCACGTGGATTAAAATTCAATGTCTTGAGAAATTAAGTTCAATTTTCATAATCCATATCTCTTCATAGAAATTATTAAAATAATATGCTTTACTTAATTCAAAATATAACGAGTTTCCTTATTCGTGGGAAACGTACGTTTTGTTAGAAGGTATAGGAGGTCGTACAATAAATGCCTTTGTTAAAAGATGGCAGTGCCGCCTCGTACAACCATTTGGACCCCTGTGCAGCAAATGCGCATATCCATACTACACTCTATTTTACAGCTATGACCTTTTTTTCCTAAACAATGCATCCCGGGTCCTAAACCTCTCAGGCCCCTATGCAAGGAATCCTTTTGTCCCTCTCTGTCGGTGCCCCTGATGGATAATATAACAAGAAAAATCAATCATGCAAAAAGCATTGATTATGAAACATTTTCCAACTTCAATGCAATTGTATATAAACATCTCTAAAATGCGATACATATTTTTAAAATTATCACAATACTACATTAATTTATTATATTTGAAAACTTAAAACTTCATCGAAAAAAATGAACTTCATTCAAATGACGGCATTGAAATATAAATTGCCTGGTTTAAACATCTCTAAGCGGTTTTAGGACGGATTCAACACTAAATATGAATTAAAAAGAACTTTAAAATCACGATTTTGAGACAAGATGGATGCCATATTTTATTTTGAAATGAGTCACGTGATCTCTTCATATAAAGGGTGTAATTATTATTTTAATTTTTATTTAAGAAACTACTGCATATATTTTGCTGAAATTTTTTTTATATATTTGATGGGATAATTTGAATATTTCCTAAAACTTTCGAAGCAATTTGTGAATTTTAAATCTACTTAAAAAATGTTTGAAAAATTAAGTCCCATAGGGTTCAATGTATTTCACTTTTTCAACCCGGTTCTTGGTTCAATTCAAAACTAATTGGATGATATTATTCATTTATATTCCCATAGGTCCCACAGACCGTCTGAACAACATACTAAAATTTCATTTTGATAAAATCATTTTTACGGCAGTTATCGTGCTAACGGCAGACGTAGACAGACAGAATGAACAAAGTCATAAACATTTTTCAACTATGTTGTAAAGTGTTAACAATACCAACTTTAGATTGTAGGATAAAAGAAAAGATTTTAATTTTGAGACTAATTACATAGCTTCATGGAGATGAACAAAAATGTGTTCAGAAACATCATATTAAATCACTTAATAAGAAGTCAAAAATTAAATTCAAATTCAATAGATAGGGATAATAATATTAGGATTTATTTTACAAAAGCAATAAAACAAGAATATCCTTCCTCTAAGATTTTTATGCAAAGTAGCAAGTTGTTTTTTTAACAGAACCATAACTAAAAGTAAATACAAATATTTCAAAAAACAATAATATAAGTAAACTGAGTTACAACACCTTGTTCAGTATCCTCAGAATGAGTCGGACGGTCTGGGTTTTCTACCTTGTTCAGTGTATTTAGTTCCCGAAAGGTACGTGTTTATTTATTAATAGCCTTTAAGCAGTTAGTTTAATGTATTGTCTAACTGTAGTATATATTTCTTATAGTGTGTGAGTCTTATTTTGTTTATCGTGGGGTCTTGTGTTTTTGATGTTGGTTATATGATTTTATATCATTAATGGGTAATGTACCGGCTCCCGGGAATGTTGCCGCGGCTTAAAGCATTAATTAACAGGGAAGTGGCAGTCACCCCCACCCCCCCCCTCCAACCAATTTGTGGTACTTTACTCTTCTTTGTAATGTATTCCATTTTTCCTTTTGGATATATATATATATATATATATATATATATATATATATATATATACTAATAGTAGTTATATATATATATATATATATATATATATATAACTACTATTAGTAAAAATATTAATTATTTGGATTTAAATCTAATTATAGAACCAACTAATGGGATAGTTACTAATTTATATGATAATTTTTTTTTAATTCAATATTAATAAAATATTACCTTTTTATTTCTGCAATTCGATTCAATTGTTTAGAAATATTATACTTAATCAACTTTTTAGAATTTAAAGATTATCAGATAAAAAATTTCATGCTTTGCACATAAATAACCTCTTAATTACCAGTAAATTATATGAATATCCTGCATATTTAGTAAATGGTATAGATAATAAATTTCGATTTAGCCTAAAATTCTTAATATTCTCTCCTCTTATTTTAGCCTTACTTCTACATTCTCTTTTTTTTTACTTTACAATATATTTTCATCTATCTAATTTGCAGCTTTTACTATAGAATATTTTATTTTACTGCTAATATGCAGTACGGTTTTTATTACTCACTTTGGCAACAGTAAATCACTTCTTTATTCTTCAGCGAATGGCAACATTGGTCTAGTCATTTTTTGCTCGTCACGGTTGTATATCTGTTGTGTATTTTAAGGTATTTATGTTTCCTTTCTGTTTTTAACACTTTACAACAAAGTTGAAAAGTGTTTATGACTTTGTTCATTCTGTCTGTCTGTCTGTCTGTCCGTTAGCACGATAACTGCCGTAAAAATGACTTAATCAAAATGAAATTTTAGTATGTTGTTCAGACGGTCTGTAGAACATATGGGAATATAAATGAATAACATCATCCAATTAGTTTCGGATTGAACCCGGGTCGAAAAAATGAAATACATTGAGCCCTATGGAACCTAATTTTTCAAACATTTTTTAAGCGGATTTAAAATTCACAAATTGCTTCGAAAATTTTAGATAATATTCAAATTGTTCCATAAAATATATAAAAAAAAATTCAGCGAGATATATTCAGTAGTTTTTTAAATAAAAATTAAAATAATAATTACACTTCTTATATGAAACAATCGCGTGACCATGATATGAAACGATCACATGACCCACTTCAAAATGATATATGGCATCCATCTTGTTTCAAAATCGTGATTTTTTTAAGTTCTTTTTAATTCATATTGAGTGTTGTATCCGTCCTAAAACTACTTTATTTTTGCTTAAATTCTGTGCATCTACATACTGAAACAACGCAATGACAATATATTTGAGTTTAAATGCTCATCTAAATTTGATTATTTCTACAACTAAGCCTATTTTTCACCTATATAAAATGTAAACAGCAAAATATATAGAATGAGTTGTATTAGAATTCCTGTATTTTTTTAACACAAAATAATTTAGTCCATGGAGTCTGCATGGCTGATATGAATGAAATATTAATTGATTTCATAAAGAGAAGGACGATTTTTTTCGATGAAGTTTCAAGCATAGAGTTTAATTTTTTGTAGCTCCATGCTCTTAAACAAAATGTTTAAATAAAATAAATTATTATAGTATTGTGATGAATGAAATGAATGGGAGAAAGTAATGAATGAAATCCTGTTTTTACAGAGAGATCCAGGCGTGTTATTTTTTCTATGACGTCATTTGAATTAATTTCAGTTGTTTTCGATAAAGTTTTCAAATATAATAAATTATCGTAGTATTATGATAATTCTAAAACTATTACCGAGGAACGTATAACATTTTAGAGATGTTTAAACCAGGCAATTTACATTCCAATGCCGTCATTTGAATGAAGTTCATTTTTTTCGATGAAGGTTTAAGTTTTCAAATATAATATATTAATGCAGTATTGTGATAAGTTTCAAAATATTACCGAGGAATGTATTACATTTTAGACTTGTTTAAATAAAATTGCATTGAAGTTGGAAAGTGTTTCATAATCAATGCTTTAAGCATGATTGATCTTTCTTGTTTCTATCTTTATGCTTGTCGTCCTAATAACACATGTTTATAGATAAAATCTATCTTGTGTTTCAGAAACAAGCATTTTTGAGTTCATTTCGTCTAAATATTAAGACTTGATGACGAATTTTTTCGAAATGAACTATCCTTAAGCCTAGAGCTCTTCCACGTGCAAGCTTTAATGCTTGATTATTTTGGTATTCCTTTTTTCGATTCCTCTCCATTGACTTTTGTTGATTATCTTTAGCTTTCTGTACTGTAATATGTATTATAATTTCCTCTTTATGGTTGAATTTTACTTTATTTCATTGTATTCTGTAGGCAAATTTTTAAGATAGTGTATTATGAGTTACTTCTTCCAT
The DNA here is from genome assembly GCA_951213105.1 of Amaurobius ferox. Taxonomy (NCBI): domain Eukaryota; kingdom Metazoa; phylum Arthropoda; class Arachnida; order Araneae; family Amaurobiidae; genus Amaurobius; species Amaurobius ferox. The sequence goes on along the minus strand of OX578143.1, from coordinate 127,314,130 downwards.
TCTACCTTTTGATTTGCATTTATAATATATATATATTTTTTAATTAATACTTGCATTTATAATATATATATTTTTAATTAATATCTGCATTTATAATATGTATATATTTTCTAATTAATACTTGCATTTATAACCATTAAAATCCTGGCAATGTGATCAACGCCGGTACAAGAGATCACAATTTCCTTTCAAGTGCAAAGTGCTCCGATACATTATTTTATGCATATACAGACTTTCTTCTTGAATGCAGCGTCTGTTGTGAAGCAACACGTTAGAAAAAGATCGTCCGGCATCGACACTGTTTGTGGGTACTAACAGACAATGGACTGTGTCTTTATGTAACTTACAGGAACTACATTTTGTAAAGGTTCTACCCTATTCGAGAGCCATTGTAAAGTGCTGGATAACTTAAAACATATGAATGAAACATGCTCCAATTTCCTAACGACTAGGTTTCGACGAAATGATGACGACAATTAAAAGCTTAAAATCTTTTATTCCCAGCGCTTCAATGGAAACCCAAAACATCGATACATTCGCAACATACAAAATCTATATATAATATAACATCAAGACTACTTATTACATACGAATACTCGTAGCATACTCATTACATACGAATTGAACATAAGCTATCTGCACGTACTTCGTAACATTTCAACATCCGAAACTGAATTATTTTTATAATACTGATTCTCAACCGAGCATGAAGCAATTACTTACGATACAAAGATGAACATTTTCTATGATCCCATCACACTGCAATGTCGCAGCATAGCCAATTTCTTGGCCTTTGGCCGGATACTCTAAACTAACCAGACACTTCTCGATTCATTGCAGAACTTTTCCCTTCTCCTTTCTCCTTCCCGAATCTCAAAATCCGCCTTTAAATGGATCTGGTCAACCACGAGAGTGGGCTTCTTCTGGACTGAATTTGAAAGATTTGCATAAATAATAATAAAGAATTCCCCACAATATTTTAGTATTCCAAAAAATCTATCCATAAAAAAATCTATCCGACACTTGCCGATACCCTGCAGAAATTCCGAATCGCAAAGTCCGGCGTTAAATAGATCTGACCAACCACGAGAGTGGGCTTCATCTGAACTAAATGTGAAACATTTGCATAAATAATAATAAAGAATCCCTACAATATTTTAGTATTCTAATAAAATCTATCAAACTTTCGATGACACGAAACTATTTTACACTCTCTTTTTATAAACGGAATTCACATTTCAGTGGATTCTCACCTTCAAACATAAAAATCTGATTAGAAACAAACAAATCTTTCTCATCGTCTCAAAGGTCTAAAAATACAATATATTTTATATTCACGCAATTTCAGAAAAAAAAACCTCTAGAATTCGCAAATAATAATAAAAAAAAATCGCAGAAACTCACTCACTCCGTAAGTTATCGTTAATCTTAAAATTTTAAGAAGACAGAATAAAAGATCCCGATCTACGTATAGCACAAAAAAATGCAAGCTCACAAAGAAATTGCAAACAGTGTTTCTTTCAGGATTTTTTGACCAAGGGGGGAAGGGGAGCGAATAAAACTTTAGGGGGGTAGAGGCAAGTTTCTATTTGTCCTATAGAGATATATAATTATATTTATGCAATATTTAAATATACAGAAGTAATTACGATATATACACAGCAGTTATAGGTAGAATTAGATTTTGTGGCCATATACAGTATAAATTGCAATATATATATATATATATATATATATATATATATATATATATATATATATATATATATATATATATATATATATATATATATATATATATATATATATATATATATATATATGCAAAATAAACAATCGTGAAATAAAAGTAAACTAAGATTTGTTACATAAATAGATACTAGGTTAACATAAAATGTCTCGGGGGGAGGGGGCAAATAATCGTTCCTCCCTCGAATGTATGCTTGAAAGAAACAATTGCAAGAAGCTGAGAAACATTTGATCATATTCGTGGCTTTCGCGTTATCCGTATTACTCATACAAGAAAGAGATCGTTTCATAGTTTTAACACGTTCGACGCATTTCGGAGAGTCTTGTACACCGTTGTGCGTCTCTGTGACATCTGTGAGAACAATAGCAGAAATTGGGTAAGTGGGTGACGCAACCTTAGAGTTGTGTTCTGAATCATCGTGGCATCGGTCCCACTACATCTGAATGCGAACAATCCTTTAACGAGTGAATAATTGTCCTATTTACAGATGCTAATGAGGTACTTGTAGTTGCAATGTGTACAGTGGCTAGAAAAAAAAATGTCAGTTTAGGGGGAGTTGCATCACTTTCAACAACTACTCAAACATTTCGTTTCATCTATATTCTTATAAACCTAATGTTGTGTGAACTGGACGTTGAACCCGTCTAATGAAGAAATTACAAAAGCTATGCTTATGGAAAAGGGAAGATTCCCTTTCTCCTTTCATGACGGAATATAATTTTTTATTACCTCAATCGTTTTGTTTCCGCAAACGTAGTGTTTATTGTTCGAGGACTCCGGAGAGTCATTTTAAAAATTAATAGTAAATTTGATTTAGAGATTCACTAAGTTATAAGGATTTTATTATAGGAGAATGTTTGATACAGATTTGAATCATAAATTAAATGTTTAATAATTGAAAATAAAGTTTGGTGAGTAGTATTTCTGACTCGTTATCCTTGATTTTTATCGTAGTTGACATGGAGTTTTCCCTGTATTGTATTTTCCCACCTAATTCGTTTTTGAAACACTTCTGTAAAGCAACTCAAAACAGGCTTTCCATTGAAATGACAAAATTGCAAAATATTATTTTCATTGTAATCCGGCTATTCTATTTCATTTTATTTGTATCCTTGCACAAATAAGCAGCATACAACTCTTTTTTTTCGCAAATTTTGTTCTCTGATTTTATGTCTCCCCAAAAATTATTTTGTCGCTCTTCTCCGCTGGTTTTGAATATCTTTCACACATTCCACTCGAAATTTCAGCAGCCGTTTCTTACTTTAAAAAGAACGTGATTTATTCAAAATGAGAGCTTTTGAAATAGAATGTTTGGCAAGATCTGTTGAATTTGAGATAGAGTGCCGAACGGGATGCACCGTTGCCAACGTTTCCTACCTTAATAACGCGTGACAGGGGGCTGTTTAATTTTCTCTTTTTAACTTGATTTATTTTAATATATCATTTTTAGTTGCGTTTGATAGAGCGGCTTTAGCTCAAAGCGAATCAGATTTATTACAGAGATATTCATTTATTTTTGTATATCCGACGTTGCTCGTTATTTGCAATATGTGCACATTTTGGTAGCATTCTACTGACTTTAATTCCCTTAAAAAGAAATATAAGAGTAGTTGTTCTTGTTATACAAAACACGAGAGTGGGCTTCTTTTGAACTGAATTTGAAAGATTTGCATAAATAATAAAAAAATCCCCACAATTTTTCAGTATTCCTAAAAATCTATCAAATCTATCAAAAAATCGATCAGACACTTCCCGATACCTTGCAGGACTTCTCTTTTCTCCATTCCGAATCTCAAAGTTCGCGGTTAAATAGATCTGGCCAACCACGAGAGTGGTAACAATTAGCTATATATATATATATATATATATATATATATATATATATATATAAACCATGCTATACGAGACTTAGTATTCATACAAATGTGAAGATTGTGTTCCTGCAGATTTTTCCATTCCTTTTGACAAGCTAGAAAACATATTAAAAGTTTAATTATGACCATTTCTGAATTATGGAGTTTATACACTGCTCAAAACAATTAGGGGATATTGTGAGTTCCGGTATGAAACAACCACATAATCGACTCGTTTTTTAACAAAATGAAAGAAAAGAGATTAAAAAGGAAAATCATCACTTTTATAAACTTTGGAAAATGCAAATTATGTCTGTGACGTTGAAAATTGCTCGCTTTAAATAAGGAGTAAAAATCGATCTGCAGTATTCTTTATGTAGGAAGAGATTAGAAACAATTGACATGCGTTGAATGCTTCGTAGCAGTGAATGCTATGTCTGAACAACATGACTTAGCCGAATCGGTAGCCTGGAGGGCCATCAATCGTTTAGAGGCGGGCCCAAACTCAACCGTTGTAGCGGAAGTCCTTGGAGTGTCCTAAAGTGTCATTTCCAGTCTATGGAATCGTTTTATGGAAACTGAAAATGTTAGCCGGAGACCAGGACAAGGTCGTACGTAGGTATGCGACAACACAAAATGAGAACCGGTGTTTAAAACTAACGGCCAGAAGAAATCTCAGTGTGAACGCCACTCTTTTGCAACAGCACCTTCGGAGGGCTAGTGGCACCAGTGTTACAACTCAAACTGCTCGAAACCGACTCCATCGTGTTGGTTTGTATGCTCGCAGACCTATGGTTTATGTTTCTTTAACAACGAGCCACTGTGCTGCCCGCAGAAGGTGGACATAAGGGCATCTCAGATGGAGACAAAATGAATGAAGCATGCTCTCTTCTCAGACGAGTCCCGTTTTAGTGTACAACCTGACAATAGGTGGATTATCATTTGGGGAAAACATGGCGCTCGAAATAATCCCGCGTTTGTGAATGAACGTGTCCAATTTGGAGGAGGCGGGGTGATGGCCTGTGCCAGTATCTCTATTAGTGTGCGTACCGAACTGTACATCAGCAGAAATGGATCACTGATGCCTCACTGATTTAGAGATGAGATATGCAAACCTTTTGTGTTTTTTACGCTGCAGCAATCGGGTATAAATTCATTCTCGTGGATGATAACGCTAAGCCATATGGTGTTCGACTAATGGACGACTTTCGACGAAAGAATCCTTCGAATGGATTGCCAAGCACGCCCCCCAGACATGAACCCAATAAAACATGTTTGAGACATTCTAGGGAGAAGGATTGCTGGTCACTTATCATCCCCAGAATCAGTTCAGTAGCTAGAAACTGCTCTTCTGCAGCAATGAGAAAAAATACCCCAATCCGTCCTTGATAATCTCATTGATTCCATGCCTCATAAATGTGCAACATTGCTGTCGGTCAGGGGAAACCATGCCCCTGATTAAAACTCATTTTTATCCGAGAAATCAGACTCTTTGCTCGTTTTTATAACATGTACAAAATATGCATTTTTTGTTTTCTAACAAAAAACAAGAATAAAATTTAATTATTCCTTGTTCTGTGCATAATTTTTTTCTCTGATAGTTTATAACATCTATGGATGATATATCAGCCAACAAACCTTTTTCTCATCTGCAGTTTATTTCCAAAATCATAATATTCCCTAATTGTTTTGAACAGTGTATTAACTGTTCTCGGAATATGCAGGCTGTTTTGCATGCGTTAATTTTTAAAGAAAAAAAATCGTTCATAATGTGGGCGTATATTTACCGCAGTCTGTGTTTAGCCATGCTCTATCACGAGCTAGGGAATTTAAAAATGTAAACAGTTCCTAAAGAAAATAATACGCTGAATGTTGTAAGTTGAATAAATTACTTGCTCCTAGTTGCCGAATTTTCGCATCGAATTCAGCTAGTATATTTTCAGGGGATCATGATGTAATAAAACCGTTTCTTCGTTTAGTAACTGAAGATATAAAATAAATTCTGCTGATTGTAAAAATATAAATAGTTTATTTACCGTTCACCTCATAAGGTATTAAAAATTTTAAACTTAAAGATGTAAACAACAATCGCAACTTCCATTCAAAAGGCCATTCAAAAGCCTTTCTCAAAATGTGATTTTTTCCTTCTAGGTACACTCTATATAAATTTTATAGCATCTACATTCAGGAAATTATTCAAGAGCGTAAAATTTATGATTTTGCATCTAGTGAACATAAACTTTTCTATCTTAATTACTTAGTATTTTTAAAATGTGTTAACACGAGTTTGGAAATTATTACGTATCAGTAATAGGCACATTGCCTAAACACTTTTTTAAAATACCGAACAATTTAAGTATGAAAATTTAGGTTCATTAGATGCTTACTCATAAAGTTTATGGTCTTGCAAAGTTTCGTGAATGTAGATGCTATTAGAATTTACATAAAGTCTACCAAAGCAGAAGAAAACTCTCTTTGAAAGGTTCTTAAACTGGACGTAGAGAATTTTCACTTTACACGAGATAAAAAGTACATAAATTAAATATTTTTGTAATCAGTCTAACTTATTTTATTTTTTGAGCAAATGAACAAAACATCATTTTTTTTTATGTTTATCGCATCTTAGTCCCCTTAAACGCTTAGAGAGGTCACTTTCTTCTGCTTTTAAAGAGCGTACGCAAGTGAAAAAAATATTGAAGAGCGGGATCTAGATTGTGATAAAAGATAGTTCCAAACACCTTGGCTTGGATTCTGTGAAGAGGTAATTCAGGCCAAGTTCTTTACCTCATTCTGAGGGAGTGATCTTCTTTTGTTACGAATGCATAGGATTGACAGAGACGGGGAAACAATTCAGTGAGCATCATACAGCATTAAAAAAATCTTCATCCACGCTTTGGTTTCCGAAATCAAACCTTAGAATTGCCAAACTGGTCTTTCACGTTTTCGCTACAAAATCATTATCATTTATAACGTTCCATTAAGTGTTATAACACTATATAAGTTATTAACATATCATATGGTTATATAAAATCTTTATTTTTAAATTCCCTTTTAAACTGAATAGATGTATATAATAGAGAGCAACTACCGCTTTGAACTTCAACACATTTTCAAAAATTTAAATTGTATTGAAATGTTTATCTTTAGTTGAACCTCGGCAAAAAGTATTTAATAAATATTCGCATTTTAAACATGTGTAGGGGAGGAATGGGTAAAGTGGTCAAGGCGGATAAAGTGGTCAAGTGCTACTTCTTCATCTTCAATGTGTTGTTGTTGTTGTTGAGACCCAGACTGTCCGCCCTACCAGAAAGGTGTAAGGTAACTGTTTGGACGGCCGGGAAGTGCCACCCAATTTAGACCGGAACCCAGTGGGGAAGGCATCCACAGGGACCGTACCCTCCTTCCCCTACCACCAACCTCTCGGAAGGACTTACGGACCCACATGTTTAACGTGATCGTACTCCGCATGAACACGGCGGCAGTTGTGGCAGCGTGCAAATCCAGCGCGCAAACCACCGGGCTACTGCGCCCGAAATGTGCCAACAATCTTCAATGTGTTTTCACATACCGGTAATGAAGCAAATCAGTTTGTCTTCTGTTAGGTTGTTTTTAGTCTGACCCCGAGTTATACCTTTAAAAACTGTCTTTCAAGGACTTGCGTGTGATTTCATGCTTATTATTGACTAAAACATGTATGCTGCGTGGGATTTAAAGCAGGATTTCAATGAATTCATTCATCAATTTTTTGAAAAAACGACAGGAATTCTGGAATAAATGAATTCTGGCTATAAATTACAGGCAATACCGGTTACAAAGTAAATTTTAAATAATCGGACCTTTGTGGGTTTCTATTAAAACCTGACCACGAGTCTCGTTTTAGTTTATGAGTTTAACATTTTTTTTTATTCAATTGCCAGCCCTCTTTCTCACTATTCTCGACATAATGTCAATGAACAAAAAATATTAGTTTTCGTTTGCGGTTGATTTAGCTTTAAAGATGACTCATAAACATCTATTCTCTAAGCAGTTTAAAGAAAACATTAAGAAATGCTCGTCGTTAGACATACAATTGTGCGCTTTCTGATGATATAAATACATATTTGATGAAATATGAAAAAAAAATAATTAAAATTTAAATTCGATCTGAAAGAACACCCAAAATTTCAATAAATTCTTGGAACCGAAAATATTCACAAGAATATTTTAAATTTAACGGCATTGCAATATAAAAATTTAAACCAACACGTTCTAGTCTTCAAATAACGCTATATAGCGCCGCCACTAGCAAAATTTAAAACAATCAAAATTTTACTGAGTAAAAGTTAGGCCCGAATACTGCCATCCACAGATTATATATAGGGTGTCCCAAAAAGATTGAAACCCGTTTTAATTCTTTTCCTGTTGGAGATAAGTGGGTAATGAAAATTGCAAAAATATTGAAAGTAAGGAGGGAAATAAGACTACGTTAATGAAATATTGCTCACATTAATTTTCAAAAAGTTACACTTTCTAAATTTTTATACAACCTCCTTAGACAAATTTGGTCAATCAGAAAATTTTTATTTTTATTGCAACAGGATCATTAAAAACAAGAAAGATCAATCATGCATAAAGTATTGATCATGAAATCTTTCCAACTGCAATGCAATTTTATTTAAACACCTCTAAAATGCGATACATTCAGCGGTAATATTTTTAAAATTATCATAATTCTACAATAATTTCTTATATATGAAAACTTCATCGAAAAAAATGAACTTTATTCAAATGACGTCATTGAAATATAAAGTGCCGGTCTCTCTATGAAAAAGCAGTTAAAATTTCATTCATAAACGTTTATTCTAATCCTTTCATTCGTCACAATAATATATTTTACTTAAAAACTTAAAATCATGGAGGTAAAAGTAATTTAACTCTGTGCTTAAAACTTCACTGAAAAAGTTTGCTATAAAATCCTCTGTTCTCTATGTAATATCAATGACTGTTTCATTCATATCAACGATATTGCAGACTCCAGCGTTAAATAATTTTGCGTTAAAGAAATTCAGGAATTCTTAAACAACTCATCTTACAGCTTGATGTGTTTACAATCTCCATAAGTGAAAATTAGGCTTCTTTGTAGAAATAATCCAAGTTGGATGATCATTTAAACTCAAATATATTGTAATTGCGTTGTAATTGACGTCACGAAATATAAATCGCCTTGCTCTCTCTATAAAAGCAGCATTTCATTCATAAACTTTTTTCCATTCCTTTCATTCATCACAATACTATAATAATTTATTTTATTTCAAAACTTAAAACCATGGAGGTACAAGTAATTTAACTCTATGCTTAAAACTTAAAATATCGTTTGTTTCTCTGTGTAAAATCAATGGATGTTTCATTCATTTCAGCTATATTGCAGACTCCATGAGCTAAATAATTTTACATTAAAGAAATGCAGCAATTCTTATACAACTCATTCTACATCTTTTGGTGTTTACATTCTCCAAAAGTAAAAATTAGACTTCGTTGTAGAAATAATCAAAGTTTGATAATCATTTAAACTTAAATATATTGTAATTGCGTTGTTTCAGTATGTAGATGCACAGAATTTAAGCAAAAATAAAGCGGTTTTAGGACGGATGCAACACTAAATATGAATTAAAAAGAACTTTAAAAATCACGATTTTGACAAAAGATGGATGCCACATTTTATTTTGAAGTGGGTCACATGATCTCTTCATGTAATGGTTACGTGGTCTCTTCATATAAAGGGTTCAATTATTATTTTAATTTTTATTTAAAAAACTACTGAATATATTTTGCTGAAATTTTCTTTATATATTTTATGGGATAATTTTAATATTTCCTAAAACTTTCGAAGGAATTTGTGAATTTTAAATTTGTTTGAAAAATGTTTGAAACATTAGGTCCCATAGGGTTCAATGTATTTCATTTTTTCAACCCGCGTTCAATCCAAAACTAAATGGCTGATATTATTAATGTATCGTCCCATAGGTGCCACAGACCGTCTGAACAACATGCTAAAATCTTATTTTAATAAAATCATTTTTACAGCAGTTATCATGCTGACGGACAAACAGACAGACAGACAGACAGAATGAGCAAAGTCATAAACACTTTTCAACTATGTTGTAAAGTTTTAAAAAATAAAATTGGACGATAATACATAGGAGACATTTTTGCGAATTCCTTGTAGGTTCACTATGCAATCACGGATTTTTAAGTACTTTTCAATAACTAAGTACTTTTCCAATAATTAAGTACTCTTAAGTACTTTTTCTTCATCTAAACAATTTCCATCGTCAATTTGTTTATGATCCCTATTTTTACTGATGAAACAGCCTTTCACATTGTACGTTAAAATTGGCATAAGTCAGATTTTTTCCTTTATCATAATTTAGTTGATTTTAAAGATATGCGGATTTTTTTAAAAATCTTCCTATATTAAAAATAGAAATTTTCTGATTGCCCAGATTTGTCAAAGTGGGTCGTATAAAAATTTAAAAAGTATAACTTTTTGAAAATTAATGGAAGGACTATGTCATTAAGGTAGTCTTATTTCCTACCTTACTTTCGACATTTTTGCAATTTACATTGCCCACTTATCTCCAACAGGTAAAGAATTAAAAAGCGTTTCAATCTTTTTGGACACCCTATATATATATATATATATATATATATATATATATTTGAAATGTAATAATAAGAATTATGTAAAAATAAAAAAATACAATTCAAGTAATATTAACATCACCATAGAAGCAAATTCAAAGTCATAATGCCGATAAGAGAAAAGAACAGCACCATCCCAAATTCGATGATTAATTAGAATTAAATTCATCGTCAGGTCTGAGTATTTAATTCCAAATAACCCAAACAAATGCCTGTTTCAGATTAAGCAATAGTACATTACTATAAATACTTAAACTCAGACTACAGGCAACAAAAAATGAAAAAAGGATACATTAAGAAAAATGTATTACCATGCGGCATGAACCATTCTTCTACCACGTGTATACACGATCAACCTCAACAGCTTAATCTAGAAGCACCGGAATGAACAAGTCGAAATTCTACCAGGGAGGCAGTACGAACGTTCACGGAGTTACTCCCAAACCCGTCCAGTGAGTCTAAGCTGGAGACTGGACAAGCAATTCAGAATACAACTTCCCAAATATGCAAACATGAATATGAATCAAAAATGAAAATTCCTACTAAACAAGTAATTCATATGAAAAATGGATAATCGAGAATGCCACTATACACCATTATAAGGGCGCTCAAAACGTATAGTATGTTTATATGAATTATTAATTTTCGTAGTTTATATGAATTATTAATTTTCTGATTATATATCATATAAACTTAATTCATATAAACTTAATTCAATTAAAAATGATATTAAAGAAATACAAAATGATTTTGTCATTACATATGTCGATAAAGCATGTGGAAACTACTCAATTATATGTAAATATTATTATAAAAATACCCTTCAGTCACACTTACTTAATAATCAAATCTATAATTTACATAAAACTAACCTTAAAATCTTATACAATAGAATATCAGCCAAATATAAGCAAATCCATCTAAAAAATAGTTGTAATAACATTCCATATATTGTTTTAGTACCCAAGTTTCATAAATCCCCTGTTGCTTTTCGAACCATTACCAGTGGGCATAATTCTTACATTACTAATGCTGGAAAATTATTATTAAAGATATTACATGAAATATCCTTGTCAGATGAAATCTCAAATAATTGTCATATTGTAAAAAACAGTTTTGAATTAGTTAAGAAATTGAAAACTCTTACAAATATTCGTAGTATTTATACCTTTGATTTCAAAGATTTGTTTAATAATATTAATATAGATGATCTGTATAAAGTTATATTAGGAATTTTTGAAAAATATAATATCAACCTAAAATATTCAAATTTTCTATTTAAAAAATTACTTAACTTCACTCTTTATGAGAATTATATTCAACATGGTGGTACTTTTTTTAAACAACAGGTTGGTATCCCATAAGGGGGGTGTGCCTCATCATTGTTAGCTAATCTGTATTTATTCTTCTATGAAAAAAACATTAATCCAAGCTTGCATAATATGCACATGTTTAGATATTTAGATGACATTTTATGTGTATCCCCTAATAATAATATCCATATAGTATTAAACTTTTATCCAAAAAATTTACAATTAAATGCAAGTAATAATGACACAAATGTTGCAAACTTTTTAGATTTAAATTTAAATTTACAAAATTGTAATATGGTTATAAACTTGTATGATAAAAGACAGGATTTTAAATTTAATACATCAAAAATTCAACATTTTGGCTCTTGTTTGCATATATCTGTATTTAGAAATATTATAATAAACCAGGCTCTTAGAATCAATAAAATTTGTGATGAAGATTATAAATTAGCGCACTTTATGGAATTATTGAGTACAACGACTAATAATGCATATCCCCCCAAGTTTGTTATTAAAATTATCAACTCAGTGTATCAAATTTCACTCGATAACATCCTAGAAAACATTCCCAATTATAGTGACTAACATACAGTAGAAAAAAAAAAAAAAAAAATATATATATATATATATGTATGTGTATATGTGTATGTATGTATGTATATATATATATATATATTTGTGTATGTGTATATATATATATATATATTATATATAATTATTAATTATATAAATAAAAATGAAAAATAATAAACTAAGTCAAAAACATTAGAAAAATCAAAAAATAGGAAAATAAGATGCATTAACATTAATGTTTTGAATTTTATTTTCGCAAAAAAATGTAACTTTTGTCAGTATTGAAACTACGTTTTGAGCGCCCTTATAATGGTGTATAGTGGCATTCTCGATTATCCATTTTTCATATGAATTACTTGTTTAGTAGGAATTTTCATCTTTGATTCATATTCATGTTTGCATATTTGGGAAGTTGTATTCTGAATTGCTTGTCCAGTCTCCAGCTTAGACTCACTGGACGGGTTTGGGAGTAACTCCGTGAACGTTCGTACTGCCTCCCTGGTAGAATTTCGACTTGTTCATTCCGGTGCTTCTAGATTAAGCTGTTGAGGTTGATCGTGTATACACGTGGTAGAAGAATGGTTCATGCCGCATGGTAATACAATTTTCTTAATGTATCCTTTTTTCATTTTTTGTTGCCTGTAGTCTGAGTTTAAGTATTTATAGTAATGTACTATTGCTTAATCTGAAACAGGCATTTGTTTGGGTTAATTGGAATTAAATACTCAGACCTGACGATGAATTTAATTCTAATTAATCATCGAATTTGGGATGGTGCTGTTCTTTTCTCTTATCGGCATTATGACTTTGAATTTGCTTCTATGGTGATGTTAATATTACTTGAATTGTATTTTTTTATTTTTACATAATTCTTATTATTACATTTCAAATATTTACCCATATACTTGTCTGCTGCATTATGCGCGTATTGTATATTGGTTTCTTATTTTCTGTCTAGTCGTTTACGAGTTTCTGTGATAATATTCATTTTAAATTAGTTATATATATATATATATATATATATATATATATATATATATATACGTAGATTCAGCATTAATGAAACATGTATGGCCCTTGATAACGTACATGGTTTCAGAAATGCTTTTCATATTCTTTTTATTCCATTTATTCCATATCCACACTTTTTGGGAGCTGGAAAAGGCCTAGCTCAGCGAGCTACACTTTGTTTCTGATTTGCAATTTTCCATCTTATACATTAAGTAATTATACATCAGTACCTACACCACACCTTGCATGCTTATGTAGGGAACCAGGGGATTAGTACCTTAGGTAACTGCTTTAGATATGAGTTAAATTACTTTCTTACTTGCTCTCATATACAAGTTTTAATTCATCCTTCTTTACAGTCTGTCTCCTTACCTTCACGATACTTATGGCACATAATAACAGGCGTATTTTTAAATATTATAATATATGATATTATCATAATTACTTTTATCGTTTTTCAGATACAACAGCTTGTTGTACAGTCTTTTAGTTACCACATCCGTCCATTCTCATTTCTCTTTTTTTATATACAGCATTTTTCTATTAATGGTATATCTCGGGTATATATATATATATATATATATATATATATATTGACATAGAGATTATTTTGTCTTTATACACATAATGGGCGTATGAACATAAAACTGGGTAATTAGCTAATCATAGCTCCCACAGTATTTTCAAATTTGCCTTCCCGGGAGTATAGTGTTGGGGATCCAAAAAGGATATCAAAAAGTTGCAAATCCTCGATTTGCAAATTTGAACGTTCTAGAACTTGTATTTTAAAACTGCTGGGTCAAACAGTTTCTTTACTGGCTACATTTCAGAAGAGAGTTCTTGCCCTCAGCGTCTGTGGAAAGACAGAAATAAACTAGCGCCAACGCGGAAACTGACCCACATTCATTGCCTACCTCATCTCCCGATCCGCTGAACAGCGCGAGAGGCTGCGAAGAAAAATATTGACAAAGCTGCCACTCACGTGTTGGCTGCAATATATCGAGAAATTGCCCATTACAGCAAGTTTGTAAAATTCAGTGGCAACAAGAAATTTATGGAGCCTTCACAAAGTGGCAAATAATGTAGTAGGACTATTTAACATTTTCGCACTCTTTTCCACATTTATTTCATACACCATCATTTTTAATGGTTCGACAGCCCACTGTGGAACTTGGACTTCCTCAGAAAATTCTTCTAAGCACCCCCCCCCCTCTTGTAGCAATGCTCATCCAATTTTTAATCATTAACACCTCAAAGCTCTTATCCATACAATTGACCCATCTCAACTTCGGAAGTCCTCTAGGTCATATCCTGATCGGTATGGACATAAACATTTTCTTTGTGATTCTGTTATTATCCATTATTAGCAAATATGATGCCCATTTCATTCTGTTAACTTTTATGTATTTATTATGTCAGAATCTTTATGTTATTTGTATAATTCGAAATCGTATCTCCTTCTCCAAATATCCTTTTCCTGAATTCCACTATACTACGCAAATTTTTTCGCTTAAAGATGCAAAGAACTTTTTCATCATTTCCTGCAAGAGTAGTCACACAAATTTTCGGAAAATCCAGAAGCGACATCTCCAGAACGGAAGGTAGAAATCCTTAGCGAACCCCACCTCTCTCTGAAATTCGATGCTGAATCCATGTCAGTCGTCATCTAAGCTCTAGCCAATCTTGAAAAATACATTTTTCAAGGAACATTTTTAACCAGAAAGGAAAACATCAAAAGGGGAAATACTTAGTTGAAGTCCCAGGCCTCCCGACTCATCCGAGGGTTCGAGCAGCTGATTAGGCGACCGGGGGAAATACTTAGTTGTTGTTGTTGAGACCCAGACCGTCCGACCTACCAGAAAGGTGTAAGGTATCTGTTTGGACGGCCGGGAAGTGCCACCCAATTTAGACTTGAACCCAATGGGGGAGGCATCCATAGGGACCGTACCCTCCTTCCCCTACCACCAACCTCTCGGAAGGACTTACGGATCCACATGTTTAACGTGATCGTACTCCGCGTGAACACAGCGGCAGTTTTGGCGGGAATCGAAGCCTACCGAGTGCAACTCCCGTGCATTAATCACAGGGCTACCGAACCACAAGGGAAATACTTAGTGAAAAACCTTACTCCCTCTAGAATTTGATGCTCAGATCAGTCGTTATCTAAGTTTCACATCTAACCAGCCCTGAGCAATAAGCGTTTCAAGGAATTTTTAATCAGATGTAGAAAAGGAACCGTGAATAGAAATCCTTGGTAAACTACCTTATCTTCTTCAGATTTTGGATATCGAATCGAATCTATATCAGTTGTCATTTAAGATCTATTGATAACCAATTTTGAGAAATAGATGTTTCAAGTAAAAGATTTCATTCGAATTTCTATGTAGTGGAAAAAAAGCTCCTACAAA
This sequence comes from Amaurobius ferox, assembly GCA_951213105.1. NCBI lineage: Eukaryota > Metazoa > Arthropoda > Arachnida > Araneae > Amaurobiidae > Amaurobius > Amaurobius ferox. Next base: position 127,298,541 of record OX578143.1, on the reverse strand, counting down.
TCCAGTACATATACAATCTGTTGCAAAAAGTATATGCACCTATAAGAAATTGCGCTACAGTCGCGAAACTCGACATGTATGCATCGTTTGAGGCAATATACAAATAATTAGAGTTTGGGTACAAAGAAACGTTTTATCAAGGGTGGCAGTAGGAAGATAACATTTCAGCAGCAACAAATTCTCTCCTGGCATATATTCGGTGAGGCATAAAGTCATTTAAGTTACTTATGTTCTTCCGCGGGAGGTTCTGCCACAAACACTGCAACTGATCACCTAATTCTGTGGTATTCCGAAAAGGCTACAATTGCCGTCCCACCATCTCCCAAACGTGTTATATTGCTGATATGTCTGGGGACCTGGATAGCCATGGGAGGGTGTTAAATCCTCAGTGACATTGTTGAGAAAGTCACACAGTATGTGGTCGAGCGTTGTCTTATTGGTAATCAAACGAATTAACACGACCCATCCGAAGATATACGGGAGACGACGAGTCGTCACGACAGCAATCCTAGGCCACTCAGCACACCGCCCAATTGAGCGCCAGAAGGAAACCCCGGACTCCAGATTACGACCCAATACCGTGCTTACTTGCATACAACACTGCATATATTCTATCCATTGGAGCCCTGAATGAAGAGACCAATGTTGCCATTCGCAAAAGATAAAGTAGAAAACTACTGTTGCCAATCGTAAGAAATAAATAACAGTAATACGAAAAAGCAATAAAAGGTGATATTCTACAGTAAGAGCTATGGGCCAACGGCCGTACCGTGCTGAAAACACCGGTTCTCGTTAGATCACCGAAGTCAAGCAGCATCGGGCGCGGTTAGTACTTGGTGGGTGACCACCTCGGAACACCGCGTGCTGTTGGCCATCTCGGGTGCGGTATCCCCGTGGTTTGCGCGCTAGATTTGCACGCTACCACAAATGCCGCCGTGTTCATGCGGAGTACGATCACGTTAAACATGTGGGTCCGTAAGTCCTTCCGAGAGGTTGGTGGTAGGGGAAGGAGGGTACGGTCCCTGTGGATGCCTCCCCCACTGGGTTCCGGTCTAAATTGGGTGGCACTTCCCGGCCGTCCATACAGTTACCTTACACCTTTCTGGTAGGTCGGACGGTCTGGGTCTCAACAACAACAACAGTAAGAGCTACAAAATAATGGGGCGTATAATATAATAGAAGACATTGAGGCTAATGTATAAGAGGATATAAATACATCGTAATGCTAATTCAAGAGAAAGTTGATGTATGGCTAATATATATATATATATATATAACAAAAATATAATTTGAAAATTTAATGAGGGAATAGAGAGAAGTTGTAACTCAAAAAATCCTAATTAATATATATATATATATATATATATATATATATATATATATATATATATTATATATATATATATATTCATTCCTCATCTTTGAAATTTGTTGATTGTCTTTGTCTTTATGACCTGCATTACGCTTTATTATTTCCTCTTTATGTCTTAATTTCTTTTATTTTTTTGTATTTTGTAGAAAATTTTGGAATAGTGTATTATGAGTTACTACATACATTCTAACATTGGATTTACTAATTTATATATTTATATATATATATATATATATATATATATATTAAAATAGTAAATTCAATGGTAGAATGGAAGAACTGACTCATAATACACCTTAAAAAAAATTTTAAGCCTACAGAATACAATGAAATAAAATGAGTTTCAACAATAAAGAAGAAATTATAATACATATTGCAATTCAGAAAGCTAAAGATAATCAACAAATGTCAATGGAAAGGAATCGAAAAAAGGAATACCAAAATAATCAAGTATTAAAGCTTGCACGTGGAAGAGCTCTAGGCTTAGGCTTAATAGTTCATATATATATATATAATAAAAAAGATAAAATTAAAAATAAAATAAATATATATATATATATATATATATATATATATATATACATATATATATATATATATATATATATATTAAAAATATAATTTATATAAAATCTGAATCCGCTTAATTAACCGTATAGTTGAAGTACTGCACATTCAATCCAGAAAGTTGCGCCAAATAAGGTAGCAGCGTGGTTAAATTGTAGGATCGGAAAATCGTAGTCTGTTAATCCTCGCCCGACGACATTGGCTAGTTAGCTGTGCGGTAACGTATTGAACGGCATGAAAATCCATTGCATAGGGTTACTTAAGTTTTCGTTTGTGGTAATTTAGATCAATTGAGTGCTACTTCTCCATTTTATAAAGCACATGAAATATTATATGGTATATATACTGCACAGGCACAGACGATTATAAGATTGTTCTTCTGCAGAGTGGTCCAACTACGGGGGGCGGCATCCAAACTGTAAAATAATTTTAAAACCCGTGAATTAACCTTACATGCTATATCAAATAAAGCAATGTAAACAAATTTAATTATTTAAGTTTTCTACAATTTCTGAATGAAGTTTTAATATAAATCAACAACATGTAAACATGTCTTAAGAGGGGCGTGTTGATATACTTTTTAATTGTAAGTAATATTTGTGTTTAATGCATGACATTTTCTTTCAGCTAGGCGTCTTTTGTTTTTAGAATCTAGTGCAATGTTGAATTATTTTTTGTACCTGCTATTACACTGTTTGTAAATATGAGTTTCCATCGAAAGAAAAAGAGTGGTTACGAATATCGTAAATTAAAGGAAGCAAAGCACGTTCGTGTCAAAATTTCCATCGCTGAACCTCTTTTTCGAAAAAACTGAATGATAATGAACCTAGTATGAGTGCAATTTCTTGTGAGAAGGAGGTAATAAGTAAAGAACAAGTGAGAGCCAGGAAACAAAATATTCAAGAAGGCTGTAAGTGTGCAGGAAATCTCGGTTCAGAATTAGAAGACAATGAAACCTTAAAACTAAAGGCAATCGCTTATAGAATACTAGAGCGATCCAGCGAAATAGAACGATTTAAACTATTCCAAAATTTCGCAAATAGTAATTAATGTAAACAGATCAATCGTCAAGTTATTCTGACAAACTAGACTTTAGTGCATCAAAAGTTGCTTATAAAAGTCAAAAGAGATTTGCAATGTTTTACCAAGTTATGCTGAATGGTAAGACACGAAAACGAAATGGGTTATCATATTCCAGTTCAGCTGGAGAATTGTGTTGCATTCCTTATAAATTATTTGGTGGAATATCATGTATCTTCATTACGAGCTTAAATGATTGGACACATACGGATAAAATTACGGCAACTCCATCATTCACCAAGAAACGGCAGATTCCACCCTTCACCAAGAAAATACCGGTACATAATCTGAATCAAATAATCGATAAACAAGAATATTTTCAAAATTATTCTGTAGTGGATATAATTAAAATGCTAAACTACTGGGAAAATATATTGCGTAGGCTTATTGAAGTCATAAAAATTTTGAAGTTCGAGAAGATTAGCTTTCCAGGAGAGCAATCAAATTGTTGGTGATAAAAACAACGGAAAGTATTTTATGTTTTGTTGGCATTGTTAATAAATGTAAAGAAATGGAGAATTGTATAATTGAAAAATTAACAAATTTAAACCTGAACTTATAGAATTATAGAGGGCAATCTTGTAATAATGATTCAAATATGTCTAATATTTATAATGGCCCACAAGTTTGAATTACGTCAAGAAATAATCTTACCATTTATGTACCATGCGCAGCACATTCAATCAATTTAATTGGGGAATCGGCTGTGGAAAGTTATTTAAATGCTACGAAATTATTCAAGTTTCTACAAGACTTATGTAATTTATTTTCTGCTTTAACTGGTAGATGGAAAATATTGAAAAACCATTTACCATTGGCCTGTCAGGTACCTAAAACGTGCAGCAACCAGTGTTGGTCAGCAAGTATTGAAGCTGTGCATGCAATAGTTATTGGTTATGAATATTTCTGAAAATGCTCTAAAGTCTAAATAACATATTCTATCAATCCTATACAAATACCTTATGCCAAATTGGAAGCATAGAGTTCGGAAAAATAATCAAATTTATTGGAGACTGCTTTGATGCTTTAGAACGATAGTTTGTAAACAATGAATAGAATTAAAACAACGTGGAAATGTATAATGACACTGTAGCCTCTTCATATACACAGTTCATTGGAGAGAAATATACAATACAGGAGAAGCGCTATATGGATAGCTTTAAATATTATAAACGAAGTGAATTTTTGGGTGCTATGAGTATCAAGTAATAAGAAAAATCAAAAGGAAAAAACAGTTCGACGAAGACGAAAATAGATCAGCATTAACAGACACCCAAATTTCAACAAAGACTAATATTTTCAAATCAATACTTATTATGTTTTAATTGCTAAACTCCTAACAGATATTAAAAAATGAAAATGTGCGTATAACAACGACTTTTCGATATTTGGTGTTAATTATTTTAAAAAAATTAGATGAAGATACGTTAAAAAAAAGCTACTGTTCTGTATAATATATACTCGAATGATTTAGAGGCGAATATAATAGAAGAATGTTTATTTTTTTAAGCATGTAAATATAGTACCTAATGATAAAATTGCCTCAAAAGCAGAGTTTAGTTAAAAAACTATTATTAATTCAAATATTAAATCTGCATTCCCCAATGTTGCCACCGCATTGAGTATCTTCCTCGGTATTGCTTGCGCTAAATGTTCAGGAGAGAGAGATACTTTTCTGTTTCAAAAAGTGCAAAATATTATCTCCTATTAGGGCCATGCAGGTTTGACACTTTAAGCATTTTAGCAATAGAATCCGAAATATTCAATTCTATTGATCTAAATGCTGTAATAAATGAGTTTGCAGGAAATAAATGTAGAAAACAGTTTATTTAATTAATTATTTAGTATGTAGGCGATTGTATATGCATGTTTTGAAACAAAAAATTATAAATAATAAATGTTAAAAATTAATACTAAAATAATCTTGATGTAAACATAAAAAAAAATTCTTTTAATTGTGAACAGGGACAAGAGGCGCCTAATTAATAGTGTTAGTCCAAGTTGTCTTAATGCGTTAGGTTGCGTCATAAACTCTTCATTACTGTCCTCTATATTTGGATTTTCAATACGAAAAAGTCAAAGTGGGGGAGGGGAGGTCTTCCACTACTTGTACTGATAGCTAACAATTTAGAAATATTACCAAAATAGGTAAGGATTCCTAGATGCCTTAAGTTGGAATTCTCTAAAATCAATAAACAATCAGAATGCATACATACCTTTGATTAGATTCTTGATCCAGTATGTTCTTTCTGGAGCACAAGTGCTCATTCTGGAAGTAGTCAAGAAGCATATCATAGGACTGGAAGAAGTTTGCTATGACTAGGTTTATGTAAGTTTTCATCTCACCAGCAAGATCATTTAGCAATTCGAAATAAGAATCCGTGACCACCATGTTGGTCACATACAGTGGCAATGCTTACTCACAGCTAGTCTGGACACGTGCTACCATCTAGTTATTTCCCCCCGAAATAAGAATGAATATATGCAAATAGAAAAGGAACAGAAAGGTATATACACACAAGTCGGGGATTAAGAGTCCACCTGAGATAGTCAATCAGAAGGCAGAATGAAGAACAGCCCAGCCATTCCGAAACATAGAACTAACACACAAGATTAGAGTACGTCAAAACACAACAAAAATGTCCCAATAAGACGAGAAAAATAAAAACAATATGAATATGTCCCAACAAGTCGAAAAATAAGTCGAAAAGAACAAGAGTCCCAAAGACTAAGAGAAGGGCAAAAATGGAACAAATATAAAGAAAGAAAAATAAACATGGGCTCTGAAACCAACACAACTCGTGAAGATTTTAACCAATCTACAAAATTCGAGAACTTGCCAACAATCGCCAATGTTGCGATATTTCACCAAATCTATCATCCAAGGTCTCGGAATGTGTCGTCACGGTCAAACGACCTAGACCTTTAAATTAAGATAGAATGAAAGTCTACTGAACAAAACTTTACTCGCAATTTGGAGCGAAACACAAACACACAGACCTTTCGATCTTTTTATTTTTGAATATTTAATTTTGAATTGAAGTAAAATTGTATACAATATGGCTTTGACATGAGTCGTCATTTGAGTCATGACAACCGCCAGTATAGGATGTTACAGATATGTATTAGCGCAAGAAAGTTCCTTTTAAAATTGCATTAAAAGAGAACATTATATAAGAAACGACGCCCCAACATCAATCCCATAAAAACATTCCCGCTAGAATAAAACTGATGTTTACACTTTAAGACCCAAATATATCCCACCTTCAGGTATTAGTTCCATTCCAAGCCGTTATTTCGGGTACGAACTATTCAAGGCCATTGCCAGAATTCGCTCAAAGCAAGCAGTACAGAGCCCGTTGGAGATGCCAAGCTCACCCACATTTTTCTTAATGAGAAATAAAGAAAATTAGAGAATATCTGGGCAATCTCGAGACTTTCCATGTGAAACAAGTGGGCATTCAACCTCTGAGCCAAACTATATTACATTTTTTAAAAAAAATCTGCATTCATATCTACACCATATGTACAGTTTAGCACCCAAATTGGGTCTTGGGTTAAAATAGCTTTAGCAATTTTTAAGATTATAATAGGTCACTTTTTTTTTTAAAATAATATTTTATAGCTAATTAAGTTGACTCAAAATCGCTTCAGCTTTTTTTTTTTAGATTACAAAGGGATGGCGATTTTGACAAAATAACGTTCAGTGTTTTTGGGGATTGCAAAGGACCAGCGATTTTGACAAAATTCCGTTTTGATCGTAAACTATATACATTTTTCAGAATTAATTGTTCATCTATTACATTATATACGAAAGTTCTACCTACTACATTATCATATATGAAAGTTAACACCCAACTTGGGTCTAAATAGCCTCAGTGATTACAGTTCGGTTTCTATTTAGGTACAAACACAAATCGATACACATCATCTCCCTGAAAACTCGACTTAAATCATAATCTCGATTAAACCACGATTACCTTATTTCTCTTAGGCTACACCGGTTAAAGCAAAAAGTTTGCTTAGTCTACTACTAACAGCATATCTATTAAGAGAAGTAGTACTTCTCACAGTCACTATCTCCATACTTTATGAGGCCTATATAACCTTTGGCGATGTTTACGTTATAAGTTACGTTATAACGTTACGTTTACAGTTTACGTTATAAGTTATGATTTACTTTGAATTAACAACTTCTTACTGGTTCGGTTATGTAGACCAATCCTAAGTCAGCTAACAATTTAGACGATCCTGTGGTAGGCCAGGATAAAGAATCAGTTCGGAAAAGAAAAGTACGCTTTAGTTTTTACTGAAATAATTTTACGTATCTATTTCACAGGATCTTTCATAGATAGAGTTTAAATGATGACTGATATAAATTCAGCATCGAATTTTGGAGGAGGTTGGATGTTCACTAAGAATTTCTACTTACGGTTTGTTTTCCATTTCCGATTAATAAAAATTTCATTTTTCTTGAAACATCTATTTCACAAGATTGCTTATGGAACTTAGAATATAGTTAATATGGATTCAGCATCAAATTCTGGAAGAAATAGGACAGTTTACTACTAAAGATATTATCTTGCGGTTTATTTTTTACTATCGTTTCATAAAACTTCTTTAAAACATATATTTCTCAATATATGATAACTGATATAGATTCAGAATCAAATTCCAGATGTAGACAAACTTATTGTGGAATTCTACTTTCTTGGAGATGGGACTTCCGATTAAAAATTTACATTTTTCTTGCACTAATTTTATGGATTGGCTATAGATAGAGCTTAGATGACAACTGATATGAGTTCAACATCAAATTTCGGTGGGGATAGGGGAATTCACCAAGGATTTCTACTTCCCATTTTGGAAATAGCCCTTCCGGTTTTCCGATCTGTGCAAAACAAGTGTTTAAAGGAATATAAAATAATGCCTAATAGTTCCGCAGAAAATGAAATGTACACACCACATGCCACAACATGAAGATTTCTTCATAAATGTCTTGTTTTTACATTCATTAGAGAAATAAAATGGCAAGCAGTGACGAAGATTTCGTTACAATTTATTGCAACAGCTGTTGAAAGTGATGTTCGATAAGAAGGGAGCTTTAACTTTCGGGATCTATTGTCTGGAGCTTTTGTTTCACGCTTGCTAAAGAACGTCATCCCAAGTTTTGGAACTCTGCCGGATTTCCAACTTGTTTTGGAGAATCGCGCAACGGCCCTCCTTATTTCCGTGCTGTTTTGAAAGACGGAACATTCTAAAGAAACTATAAAACCTTAAAAGCAAGTTTGACAGTACAAGTCAACGACTTCCTGAACACGGCGTCATATAATTTCAACAGGCATCTGACCTTCAACGTCACATAGCACTTGAGAATTTGGAATGCGCAAATTTTTTGGAGCAAATATAATTCTATTCATTTGATTTAATGAAATAAAAAAAGATTTAATGAATGAATTCATAAAATAATCTGATGTCGGCAGCACATGACTTTCCTTATATAATGCAATGAATTTACTACTTTTACAGTTAAAATAATGTTATTCTTATAGTAGATACTTATATTCTTTCCAAGATATTGAATTTTCTTCAATTAGTTGTCATTTTGATTGAGTTAGCGTCATTTTTATCCATTTGTCGAGATTTTCGTTAATTTGGTAACATTTAAAAATGCCGCTAAGTTGGCAACATTCCTCTAAATTCGTCTCCAAGATCTCGCCAAGCGTTATGGGCGGAGAAATAAGTTATTCTTACAGCAGATAAATGACTATTAGCGTTCAAATACAAAAGTATTACTTAAAGTATCTTTTCTCCTAAATGGAACGAGTTAGATCTACGAGAATGATGTCACCACATTTATCGCATGATATTACATGTGAAAAATGAACATGTTTCTTAACAGTTAATATTTTTTTTTAATATATGGGATTTTTTGATAAATTTATTTGAAAAATGTGCAATATCTCGAGAACGATTTATGTTAGAGTTCTGAAGGCTATGTCAATCGCTTTCTAAGGGAAAATTACATAAGAAATGTCTATTTGCGTAACTTTATTAAAAATTTTGATTTTTTGATGATTTTTTCAAAATTACACTCGAATATTTAATGGGGTTCTGAACATTCGATTGTGTTTTAAATAGGCTTCCAGTATTCACGGATTGTGATTTTTGTATCAAATTTCATTCGAATCGCTCCATTCGTTCGTGAGATTTCGTCTCCACAGACTCACTGACATACATTCGCACACACACATACTTTCACACAGACACACACAGACATAACTTCAAAAATGTTCGATTCGTGATCAGGGACGCTTGAAACGTGCTCTCCCGTCGAAAACTCGAATTCGAATTTTCGATCCCGTCACAATAATTATATATATGTATATAAGGAAATATACATGTATATAATTATTGTATACCCTTATACATTATGTATATAAGGAAAGTAAAAATAGACTGGACAAATGCAAAGTAAGTTTGATTTGGGCAATTTTTCTACACACTTAAAAACGTTTTTTTCTTTTTATTAAAAATTTACTATTACAAATTTTCATTCTCTTTTGCATATTTATTTCATACAATTGCAAAGATCCCTGCTGTTCCAAACGGGAATCGAACTCTAGATCTTCGAACTGGCCAGCCGACACTCTACGGTTGAGCTAGCAACTGGTACGAAATCAACAATTCTTATTGTCGAAATGCACTTTGCACTCTCAACCCTCTAATGTCAGATTGGCATGTAACTGGCAATCTGGTTGATCCTCTCCTGCTATTACTTTTCTTATACACATATAATGTATAAGGAAAGTATTGTGACGGGGTCGAAAATTCGGATTAGAGTTTTCGGGAGATCACGTTTCAAGCATCCCTGATCACGAATCGAGCATTTTTGAGGTGATGTCTGTGTGTGTGTGTGTGTGTGTGTGTGTGTGTGTGTGTGTGTGTGTGTCAGTAAGTATGTGGAGACGATATCTCACGAACAAATGAAGTGATTCAAATGAAATTTGATACAAAAATTACAATCCTTGAATACTGGAAGCCTATTGTTTTTAAACACTATCAAATGTTCAGACCCCGCCCCCCTAAATTTTCGAGTGAAATTTTGAAAAATTCATCAAAAATCAAAACCAAGACATTTAACAATAGATATTTCTTATGTAATTTTCCCTTAGAAAACGATTGACATAAACTTTTGAACGCTAGCATAAACCTTTCTCGAGATATTGCACATTTTTCAACTAAATTTATGAAAGAATTCCATAAATTAAAAAAAAATATTAACTGTTGAGAAACATGTTCACTTTGCATATGTAATATGCGATAAATTGGGTGACATCATTCTCGTGCATCTATTCGCTCCATTCACGAGGAAAGATACTTTGAGTAATACTTTTGTATTCGAACGGCAATCTGCTATAAGAATTACTTATTTCTCCGTCCATAACGCTTGGCGAGATTTTGGCGACGACTTTGTCGGAATGTCGCCAACTTGGTCACTTCTTTAAATGTTGCCAAATTAACGAAAATCTCGCCAAATGGATAAAAATGACGCTAAATCAATGAAAATGACGACTAATTGGCGAAATGTCAATATCTTGGAAAGAATATGAGTATCCACTATAATAATAACCTATTTTCTTTTACTGTAAAAGTAGTAAATTCATTGCATTATATAAGGAAAGGCATGTGCAGCCCACATCAGATTTTTTTTTATCTCAGGTTAGCCTGCTGTTATTTTTATCCTCCAAGTCGTTGTCCTTACGATTTATCCGAACCTTTTTAAAAAAGCATGTTGCGTGGTATCATTTTATGGATATACATATTTTTGTGAGTCAACTAGACTCACTGATGCTCACCTTTCTGATTGTCTAAGATTGATCCTGATAAACTATTCACCAAATTGTAAAAATACTTATATATATAACATGATCAAGACGTGTTTACTTCGAATGTGCAAAACATTGTGCAAATAAATAGGAATTGTGTTTTGTGTATTGAATTATTATTATTTGGGTTTTTTTTATACATTTTTCCTAAGAGTGAACGTTGCTCAGATAAGATAAATGTTCACAAATTGAATAGGTTTATAAAATTTGAACAATTGATATAAAAATATCAGTTCTTTTCGGGTAATATTAATGATGCGCTAATTTCTAAGTTGACAATCTTGAGGCACCTCCATAAAAAGGTTGAGCACCTTTGGTATAGAAAACGTTCCTTCTTGCGCTCGTGCGTGTGTGTTATGAGTGTGTGTGTTATGTGTGTGTGAGCTATGTGTGTGTGTGGTGTGTATGTGAGTGCGATGGGTTTGTGTGTGAGAGTGTGTGTGTTATGTGTGTGAGCTATGTGTGTGTGATGTGTGTCTGTGATGTGTGAGTGTGGTATATTTGTGTGTAAGAGTGTGTGTGTTATGTGTGTGAACTATGTGTGTGTGATGTGTGTCTGTGATGTGTGTGTGAGTGTGGTATGTTTGTGTGTGAGAGTGTGTGTGTTATGTGTGTGTGAAATGTGTGTCTGTGATGTGTTTGTGGTGTGTGTGAGTGTGGTATGTTTGTGTGTGAGAGTGTGTGTGTTATGTGTGTGAGCTATGTGTGTGTGATGTGTGTCTGTGATGTGTGTGTGTGGTGTGTATGTGAGTGTGATGTGTTTGTGTGTGAGAGTGTGTGTGTTATGTGTGTAAGCTATGTGTGTGTGATGTGTGTCTGTAATGTGTGTGTGTGGCGTGTGTGAGTGTGGTGTGTTTGTATGTGAGAGTGTGTGTGTTATGTATGTGAGCTATGTGTGTGTGATGTGTGTGTGTGGTGTGTGTGAGTGTGGTGTGTTTGTGTGTGAGAGTGTGTGTGTTATGTGTGTGAGCTATGTGTGTGTGATGTGTGTCTGTGATGTGTGTGTGTGGTGTGTGTGAGTGTGGTGTGTTTGTATGTGAGAGTGTGTGTGTTATGTATGTGAGCTATGTGTGTGTGATGTGTGTGTGTGGTGTGTGTGAGTATGGTGTGTTTGTGTGTGAGAGTGTGTGTGTTATGTGTGTGAGCTATGTGTGTGTGATGTGTGTCTGTGATGTGTGTGTGTGGTGTGTGTGAGTGTGGTGTGTTTGTGTGTGAGAGTGTGTGTGTTATTTGTGTGAGCTATGTGTGTGTGATGTGTGTCTGTGATGTGTGTGTGTGGTGTGTATGTGAGTGTGATGTGTTTGTGTGTGAGAGTGTGTGTGTTATTTGTGTGAGCTATGGGTGTGTGATGTGTGTCTGTGATGTGTGTGTGAAAGCCCCAGGCCGTCCGGCTCGTCCAGAGGACTTGGAGCAACAGGATGGACGACCGGGTGTGATGTGTGTGTGTAGTGTGTGTGAGTGTGGTGTGTTTGTGTGTGAGAGTGTGTGTGTTATGTGTGTGAGCTATGTGTGTGTGATGTGTGTCTGTGATGTGTGTGTGTGGTGTGTGTGAGTGTGGTGTGTTTGTGTGTGAGAGTGTGTGTGTTATGTGTGTAAGCTATGTGTGTGTGATGTGTGTCTGTAATGTGTGTGTGTGGCGTGTGTGAGTGTGGTGTGTTTGTATGTGAGAGTGTGTGTGTTATGTATGTGAGCTATGTGTGTGTGATGTGTGTGTGTGGTGTGTGTGAGTGTGGTGTGTTTGTGTGTGAGAGTGTGTGTGTTATGTGTGTGAGCTATGTGTGTGTGATGTGTGTCTGTGATGTGTGTGTGTGGTGTGTGTGAGTGTGGTGTGTTTGTATGTGAGAGTGTGTGTGTTATGTATGTGAGCTATGTGTGTGTGATGTGTGTGTGTGGTGTGTGTGAGTATGGTGTGTTTGTGTGTGAGTGTGGTGTGTTTGTGTGTGAGAGTGTGTGTGTTATGTGTGTAAGCTATGTGTGTGTGATGTGTGTCTGTAATGTGTGTGTGTGGCGTGTGTGAGTGTGGTGTGTTTGTATGTGAGAGTGTGTGTGTTATGTATGTGAGCTATGTGTGTGTGATGTGTGTGTGTGGTGTGTGTGAGTGTGGTGTGTTTGTGTGTGAGAGTGTGTGTGTTATGTGTGTGAGCTATGTGTGTGTGATGTGTGTCTGTGATGTGTGTGTGTGGTGTGTGTGAGTGTGGTGTGTTTGTATGTGAGAGTGTGTGTGTTATGTATGTGAGCTATGTGTGTGTGATGTGTGTGTGTGGTGTGTGTGAGTATGGTGTGTTTGTGTGTGAGAGTGTGTGTGTTATGTGTGTGAGCTATGTGTGTGTGATGTGTGTCTGTGATGTGTGTGTGTGGTGTGTGTGAGTGTGGTGTGTTTGTGTGTGAGAGTGTGTGTGTTATTTGTGTGAGCTATGTGTGTGTGATGTGTGTCTGTGATGTGTGTGTGTGGTGTGTATGTGAGTGTGATGTGTTTGTGTGTGAGAGTGTGTGTGTTATTTGTGTGAGCTATGGGTGTGTGATGTGTGTCTGTGATGTGTGTGTGAAAGCCCCAGGCCGTCCGGCTCGTCCAGAGGACTTGGAGCAACAGGATGGACGACCGGGTGTGATGTGTGTGTGTAGTGTGTGTGAGTGTGGTGTGTTTGTGTGTGAGAGTGTGTGTGTTATGTGTGTGAGCTATGTGTGTGTGATGTGTGTCTGTGATGTGTGTGTGTGGTGTGTGTGAGTGTGGTGTGTTTGTGTGTGAGAGTGTGTGTGTTATGTGTGTGAGCTATGTGTGTGTGATGTGTGTCTGTGATATGTGTGTGTGGTGTGTTTGTGTGTGTGAGTATATTCGTGTTATGAATGTGTATGAATGTGTGTGTGTGTGTGGTGTGTGTGGTGTTTGGTGTGGATGTGTGTGGTGTGTGTGAGTGTGGTGTGGTGTGAGTGCATGTGTGTTATCAATGTGTGTGTGTTATGTGTGTGTGAGCTACGTGTGTGTGATGTGTGTGTGTTGTGTGTGTGTGTGTGTGTGTGTGTGTGTGTGTGTGTGTGTGTGTGTGTGTGTGTGTGTGAGAGAGAGAGAGAGAGAGAATTTGTTTTAATTCCCCACGCTTTGAGTATAAATGCGAAACTAACAAATTATTACATAAAATTGTATAAACATTTTTCGCGTAATTGGACACTTTGCTCTATATAAAAAGTTGGATTTCGTATTTTTATGCAAATAATTTCCCCAGTTTTGATAGACAAATTTTTCTTACGATTCAAAACCCTTTCCCAATTGGAAGTATGCGTAGTAGTAAAAGTTGAAAAGTTATAAATAAGTTTTTTAAACTCTGTGGTTTTTTCGTAAAACTAAATTATTTGTTTCGATAAAAACTATCCTAGCAAAAGCAATAAAAATAAAACACGTTTTGATCTAAATCTGTCAATTGAACTCATAACTGAACAATAATGTAAACAAGTAATGCTTGGTGGTACATTGTTCTCGTGATTTGTTTCACAATTTGACGTACATGCATAAACTATAATTTATTTGTTTTTCTTTTCAAAGTCCAGTTCGAAAGAATGGCAGGAATCCGGCCCTGAATGGCTGGATTAAGTGGAGGATATCGAATAGAAGTTGCATTACAAGAATGAGAGGAATTTTATAAATGTAATTCAAACGCGAATATAATTATATGAAAAAAATCGAGCGGAAACTCAGGCTCCAGACATTTACAAATTTTATTCAAATTCTATTTCCTCTAAGAAACTAAATTCATTTCGAATAAAAGTTTATTTTTTCTTCCAAATCCTTTCGGAACAAAAGTCAATTTTTAAGCACGTATAACAAACGCCATGCCTGAATTCTGCAAGCAATGCGGCGACAAGAAACGAACTCAAGTTCAGCAACCGGCAGCCATTCAGCGTGGTTCTTTTTCTCTTTACCGGCAGTGTTTTTTAACCATTCTTCCTGAGATGAACCTCCTGCTAGCCGACTTCAAAATACGAGCTTCAAAATAGACGCCCCTTTTTTATTTCTCGACTTTCATTGTACGAGTGGAACTCTATGCAAGGCTAAATTCGGATTCTCGTATATGAGGCAAGCTATGAGTTTGCAGATATGCGCGATGCTGATTTTAATAGAAAAAAGTACACTACAATTTCTAGCATTCTGCCCGTAAGTAATTGAAAATCCCGGATGCATGGGATATCTTACAAGACGTATATACAATACGCAGTGTTTAATTGCGTAAAGATTACAATACATATATCTTACAGCGCAGTGCACAGTGAGCTTTTAATTGCTCAGTATTTTTAATTGCGTAAGATATGCAACATGTATATCTTACAAGACGTATATTATACAAGACGTTAAACTTGAACCTAACCGTCGCTCAAAATAACACGCATAATTAGCTGAAATGACACTTAATTTGCACTTTTAATTCAATTTTTGTTTTCATTTAATAACTGAAAGTATTTTCAAAGGCGGCATGGACAAAATTAAAAAAGAAATCTAAAATAACTCGATCACGACTAGTCTTATAGTAAGGGGGTTGAACTTATTCATTTCATCGTCAAACATTACGTATAAAATAAGCATTTAATGGATGCATTTGAGCATGCGTAGTCTTTTATATCTCAGATTTTGAGGATTTTTGTGGGATATTTCGCAAAATAAAAAAGGTAGGTTCTTTATTTTAGCGAATAGTACTAAAATCTAATCAGCAACAGGGTAGCCAATAAGTGATTTATCTACCACATTTTGTGAAATTCGGACGATTGGTTTTCTAGCTAGAGTGAATACAAATGATTTTTGAGGTTCATTTCGCACCGAAAAGCAGGTCATTTTATCCCGAAGCGTACCAAAATCTAATCAGCACCAGGGTAAATCACAAGTGACTTGTCTATAAAATTTTATGATCTTTGCTCCATTAGTTTTTGAATTAGAGTGGATACATACGTTGCACAAACAGACAGACACACATGCACGCACACACACAAACATACAGATACATACACACGTACATACAGACGTCATGCTACAAACAGTTTTCTTCGTGTTCTAGAGGTCTTAAAACGTGTCGATCCGTCGAAAACTCTAGTTACTATTTTCGACACGATTCCAATACTTTCCTTATGTATGATCATGTATTGCAGGGAAAATTAAAGTAAAATATCTGATTGAGGACTGACACCTCTTAAAAAGACAACTCCTTGCTCGCTGAATCTTTTCCCCCACACCTGTGATACTAAAACTACTTCCGATTGTCAATCAAATCTAAATCTGAACATTCGACTTAGATATACTGGAACGGAGAGAATTCACAGACAATTAAAGCCGGACTGAAATTTACATCTGTTTCCGGAATTCTGAAAGTCTGCCGATCCTCCAGTCTGTAGAATCTGCTAACGATCGGAGAACGTCTGCCAACTTGGACGAGGACCAGAAAGACTGCTGTAGTAGAACCATCGATTGAGCTCAAACATAACGTGAATGTAAAAGATCTCTCGAACCGTTACCACATCTTGAATAAATATTTTAAAGGTCGATAACATCTTGCATTTATCTACAACTGCTTCTTTTTTATGTATATTAAAAATTAACCATTTCACACCGGCTTTGCGCGTTCGAGATGACTAGTGGGTCATTATTAAATGTGACACCTGCACACTTAATTTTTCATAAATTTATATATTTTTCATAAATGTATATGTCAATATGCATGAATTTGCATATGCACATCATTTTTCACAAATTTATATATTAAGATTTGATAACAATTCTTGAAATATATATAACAGAATCATTCCATAACACAATAATTAGGGTAAGAAACATCCATTGTGTTATAGGATCATATTATTGCAAGGTTAATTTCCTTAAATCTATTTGAAAATAGGATGTTGAGTATCAGTGACCCATTACGTTATATTCGAATTTGCATTGTTGTGGGCTTTAACTTTTATTTTAAATTCATCAGTCTGTTAAAAAAAGGAATGCTGTATAACTTTGATTCTAAACCAACTCTCAATGTCTCACAGTGAAGCCAATGACTATTTGTGAGAATACAATTGGTGTCTACTTCCTTAGTAAAAGCAGATAAAAATTAGGTGATAATTGAAAAACTTAACCGACAACATAGCTGAACATATGATAACTTAATAAGTAAAATACACTTTATGCGAACGATAAGGACGACATGAGCAACGTATATAAGCACAAATAACACAATAAAGCAGTATACAACTATTTCGAGGATACGCTGGATCCCCTTTGCAAGTGCGAGAGAACCAACAAACCCGCAGTCCAAATCCTAACGAGGAAGGAGCTTGCAGTTTTCCTTAATCAAAGTTGATATTTTTTCTGAATATCAAACCTTTATTAAATATTTAACCCTATCAAATTTTAGCAGAAAAATGGCGCACGTTTTATAACTTTGTTAACATATTAAGTGGGAAAATATGTTCAATCTTATTTCCACGTGCGACAAAAGAATTTAATAATATAATTTTTTGATTGGCTGCAAAAAGATATAAAATCGTGTTTTTAATGGGCACAAATAGAAGAAGCATATAATATATACATATACATATATTTATATATATATATAATATTTTTATTGAACCTTCTAATAGAATTGTTACTAATTTATATCATAAAAAAGACAATTTTAATTTTAACATTAATAAAATCTTACCATTTAATTCCTGCAACTCGATTCTATTGTTTAGAAAAATTATACTTAATCAGCTTTTTAGAATTTATAGATTATCTGATAAATAATTTCATGCTATACATATAAATAATCTAAAAATTACCGACAATCTATATAAATATCCCTCTTATTTAGTAAATGGTATAGTTAAAAAATTTAGATTAGCTGGATTTTCATGAAATCTATTCATAGTATCTTATATTAGCGTGACATCTCCATTCACTTGTATCAATAATACTTTTATTTTTACATCCACTTAAACATTAGCCTTTCTATTATAAGCCCCACTTTTGAGTAGCTCTGTTTGTATATTATTACTTTTTCAAGCCTTTTCTTATTACTGTTATTTATTTCTTACGAATGGAAACAGTAGATCATTTCTTTTTCCTTTGCGAATGGCAACACTGGTCTCTTCATTCTGGGTTCCCGGGTTCGACTGGTTCGTGCATATGTAGTGTTTTTTACAGGTATTCTTGTTTCCTTTTATTTTTTCTTCTTTATGTTGTCCAAGTAGAAATAGTTTATAGATATAATCTATCTATTTCTTCAGAAACATACATATTTTGTGTTTGCTTCAACAAAATACTTGGAACCGAGGAAGAGTTTTGCGAAATGAACAATTCAGTTATTTAGGCCTAATCCTTGTCCACGTGTATTGCATTAATGCCTGGATTTCATTTGTTTTCCTTTTATCGATTCTATAATATCGATTTTTGTAGATTTTCTTTAACTTGATGATTCGAATTTTGTATTTTTATCCATATGTTTGAATATTTGCTGATATATACTTTTATTTTGTAGGCTTGTTAGAAAATTAGGTTTTTCGAGTTACAGCTTCTCACTTTTCTTTCAATGGAGTTTCAAACTATTATATATATATATATATATATATATATATATATATATATATACACAGGGTGTCCCAAATATATTAACTTCGGCTTTTATTCCTTAAATATTGATCTTAGACATATACAATAAATTACAAAGTTGCTTAAAAAAAGGTAAATTCTGTACCTTTTTGAAATCGATAAAAATTTTCAGAGGATTAAATTTGAAGAACTGCAAAATAAAAATTTTTATTCGGTCCCCGTGCAAAAACATTTCCAATGAGTAAAATGTGCCCCATACATTAATAAGGTGATGTACAAAATTTCAACATTTTATCATAAACAGTACCAGTGATATGTTTAAACAAAGTTGGTGAGGGATTAATCATAAATTAAAATGTAAATGTTTACAGCAAGAGTGCAAATGACGCAACTCAGAAATGCATCATAGGCAGATAATATTTGTCTTTTATCTTTAATGGATATTTAGCATGGATGGAAAACATTTTGAACAAGCTTTGTAATCTTTGTGTAAAGCTATTATTTCTACACAGTGTAGATACTTTTGTACCAACAAATAGCAAAATTATTATTATGTAATATATTATTATAATAATTATAATAATTATTATTATAATAATTATATTTATGTAATCATTGTTTCTTTCGTAATTTGTATATGACCCCTGAAACACAATCTGCGGACATAATTTTTCCCCTCTGAGAACCCATGTCGATGCATCGAAAATTGGTTTAAGTCAGAATTTTTATTTTTTCATATCTCTGGGACTTTTTATGATAAAATGCTGAAATTTTGTACATCACCTTATTAGTGTATGGGGCACATTTTACTAATTGGAAATGTTTTTGTATAATATGTTTGTTTGTGAAAATGTTTTTGCATAAAAATTTAAATTTTGTATTTCTTAAAATTTAATTCGCTTGAAAATTTTAATCGATTTCATAAAATTCTGTACCTTTTTTTACGCAACTTTGTAATTTATTATATATGTCTAAGATCAATATTTAAGGAATAAAAGCCGAGGTTAGTGTTTTTGGGACACCCTGTGTATATATATATATATATATATATATATATATATATATATAAAAACCCATATCGAGGATTAAATCCATCTGAGAGATAGTCTCTTAATCCACGACTTGGGTAATACTTTTATTATTTGTGCTCATTTCGTCTTTTTTGACTTCGGGTTTGTTGATTTTTTAGCACTGACGAAGGGGATACATCTTATCCTCGGAATTTGTTGCATTGTGATTTTATATGTACTAGAATAAGTTGCTCAAGTTTTTCTTATCCTTTTCATAAATTAAATTTTATTTAGTGATACTCTATAGTGAGTTTATGAGACATATACTGACCCAGAAAATACTGTTTAACTATTTAATAAAGCAATCGCCCTCAATTTCTCCTTATACCCAGAAGTGTTCATCAGAAGCATCATCGTAAAATCCCCCCCCCCCCTCCATGGAGGTAGAAGTAAGGAGTTAAAACTTTATATTAAGAAAACGCCAATATCCTTTGAGTCAATAATTCAGGTGGCGCTGGGGTAAGATAAGTAATCCTGCATTGTATGTATTTCAATGGCAAAAGGCCTGAAATGTTTATTTAAGCTATCAATTCTGTAAAAATAAATTATTAGCGCAGTGAACATTAGAACTGAAACAACAAAGAATATTAGTATGTATTCAAAATTGTTTTGCCTTTCAATTTATTTTTTATCTCCCTATATTCTGTACTTTATCCAAGAACTATGAAAAAAAGGCTGGTTAATGATACTCATGAAACTTAGAAAACCATTTAAAAATATTCAAAAATACACATACGAAATACTACGCTTTTCTGTTGTATCAACTAACAATATATATAGCGATTATTTTACTAATCCTACTAATCCTTATTTTACTAATCCTAATCGTAATTCTCAAAGCATTATGGCAGTTCCAAGTGTTTCATTAATAGGAGTTCCTCCTAACTCCATATGATCCACCGATTGTACTTTTGCGCGGTTAAGATATCCGATTCGACTTAACAACCCCAGATGTAACTCTAGAACCCCGTAGCAACAAGGCTCGCGCGTCAATCAGAGCCTGATCATTGAAGGAAGAGAACGATTGGGAAGTCACAACCACCGAGTACCATGTATAATATCAATAGTTCCTCGTTTCTCATGGAAATGATCTTTTCATTACCACTCATACTCAATGGTAAGTCCCCTCTCATCTCAGCATGTTAAATCACAGTCCTCATCGCTCTTGACGAAATCGTTTATAGCGAATTTTTGATAATATTTTTCATGAAAAATTATTTTTAAGCTTTGAATTAATTATCTATTGTGTATAAAACAATATAAAATAGGAGCCGGTCGACCGCATGCAGCCTACAATTTTATGCCCTTGATATCCCTTAGATCTTGAAATTTATGTAGAACCTACAACAACAAAATTAAATTAATAGTTTGACTTCTAAATAAAAAATATATAATTGAATACTTCTAAATCATTTAACGTGAAATCAATAAAATACTGAGTGGATTCAATTAACATTCATCTATATTATACATTCATCTCCGGTTTATAGTGAGAAAGTGGAATTGTAGAGTTGTAAAATTCGAAACATAAGCATCTCTGTTGATCAAGAAAAGAAATCCGCAAATAGTTCAAAATTTCACCACCAGAGTTATTTTATGTTGTTTGTTATAGATGTTATGGACGAATTACAATAAATTATCATAGTCTTTGTTTCAGTCTATGTCCAGCGTTTCCTGTGTTATTTCTCTTGTGTTATTTCCCCGACATGTTGAGCAATGCTGTCTTTAAAATCTGCCAGCATGTGAATAAAAAAAAAATTCGATTTTATGTAGCACTCGATAGCCTCTACGAACGTCTTATTTGACTACTGACTCTGGAATTACTTAAAATCGGATGTTCAGTAAGGAAACATTTACACTTTTGCAGATTTTAAAAGACAGCATTGCGTAACATGTGAAAATCCTAACATCTGAGCACCGCTGTCTTAATTTTGTGAAAAACCCTGGATATCGAGTGGAACTAGGACTATAACAATGTATTTCCATTCGGCCTCGAAATCTGTAACAAATAATAAAATATCCCTGGTGGAGGAATTTTAATCTATTTTTATGAGGATCTTTTTTCTCCATCGCCTAAAATGCCTATCTTCTAAATTTCACTATTCTGCGATCTAATGTTTATGCTACATACCTCCGAGTATAGGTAAATGTTAATGACATCCAAACCATATTTACCTTGCACTAAGAATGGTACACGCCAAAAATATTATCTGGCGCACTAATGGACCAACAGGCATAAATTATTCCAACATCCATTGCTTAATGCTAGAAAAAATATTTGTGACCTACCTAATGGATATTTAAAACTTAAAATAATAATGCAAAAATGTAAAACATTCACATGTTCATAATTTTAAATTATAAAATCGCCATTTTTAGAGGAGTTTGGACAATTCTATATTCTTAGAAAAATGAATTTCGGAAAAAGATTTTTCGTCAACAACTTAATAATTAAATTTTATTTCGTTTAATCCTTTTGAAAATGGTATAAAAACAACGAAAGCATTTTTATCGTATTTTCATTGAAATTCGAATATTTTGAAGGATTATTTGTCGATCATTTTTTATAAAGTGACTACTCATTATCCAAGTCTCATATAATCATGTTATAATTATAATTTTATTAAATTATATCTTTTTTTTCCCATTTAGCTGTTTTAACAGGCAGTATAATGTACTATTTATTAATACAAGATTTTTGAAAAAAGTTGTGTTTTCGTATTATTAGAAGCATAAAAAATCTTGAGCGGAACATTCAAGATATCAGGGGCACTTAGAACAGTAGTCTTCAAAGTGGGTACGCCAAGAAAAGTTCATTTTTTTTTCTAAAGACAAGTTTTATACTGACCGAAAAGATTAAGAACATTAATTAAAAAATAACAAATATTAACTTATTTATTATTAAATTACACGATCTATTTCTGGCGAAATTATTTAAATTACACAATTAAGAACACAATAATATTACGATAATATAAAACTCCTTTATTAGACCACCCGTTTAGAACAAAAAGCTTTCTTGCGCTATTCTCTCTCTCAACTGTTCTAATACTTCTCTGTACTATTCTTATATCCAGAACCAGGAATTAAAATAAACTTCCGCATCTGTATTTACCATAGGGGTATGCGAATCGGTCTTAGAAATACGCAACCAAAAAAGTTTGAATACTCTTGATTAGAGATCTCCCAATGTCGTAATCTCCAAATTACAAGAACTCTTATACATTTACCATGACGTTCAGTTCAATTTGCATCCATTCTGAAAAAAAAGTTTTGGATTATTTTTAATTTAATATTAGAAATATGGTACATTCTTAAAAGTAGAATTTGGAATACAATAGCTTATGTCTACATTCTCTTTTTAAAGGAATTTTAGGGTGTTGATCTATTTTAATAGCTGATTACTTTTTGGTAAGCTTAAAAGTTTTGCAGAAGTCATCCTGCTTATTACGTCACATTACTTTGGTTCCACGCTTTAATGTTATAACGGCGATTCATCACTAAATTTGAGCAGTACCTAATCATTTCCGATTGCAGGGAAGGTATAAACTGTCAGTCAGGGTGTGCAGAGAAGATACTCAAGCAAGTTTGTATCACTGGATTATTCTCTACATACCTAAAAATGAACTAACTGCAATGTTCCAGGAACTATGGGGGATCCTCAACTTTCAGAGAACATGATCAAACAGAAGGCTGTGAAAGACAAGATTATGGCCGGGTATGATAGGTTTATTCGGCCGACCAGAGAAGGCTCCAACACGACAGAAGTATCTACCTGGTTTATGCCCAGACAAATACTCGAACTTGTAAGTAGACATCTTCGTCGTTGATTTTTATTTTCCCTCCAAAATAATCTGTCCATTGTGATTAACACATTGCGACTCATAGAGACTTTGTGACTTTGCTGTCTCAAAGCACTTATTTTACGTAGACGCATTTAGTGATTACCAACCTTTTTTGTTTGAGAGAACTTTAAATTATTTCATAAAATCTCGAGAAACCCCTGGTTGACACTTATCAAGTTCGACAGGGGTATATTACAAAATAGGCAGGCAAAGCAATGGAGTTAATAAGTAAAGATTAACTATTATGTTAAAATAATATTTATTGTCTATTTCTATTTATTTATTACTGTTAATAAAAAAATAACAAACGTTTTTATTTTACATCTGGCTTTCAAGTTACAAACAAACATTGTGTACATATTTTATAACGATTTTGCGTTAAGATAATTATCACATTAATCCTTATTTGTTTTAGTTTTATTTATTCTATTGCAAAAATATGGCAAGTTAGACTTTTTCGTAAGCTTTAGCAAATTCTCGCTTTAGCAAATGAGTCTCTTGTCCGTAGAACTCATGGTTGGAAATCATTGCACTTATATATTGAATAAAAATATTTAAATCCTTATAAATTTCCGATAATCTAAATCATTTAACATTAAGGTCCCAGCTCGGCACAAACACATTAAACCTTCTCGCGATGAAAACCTAGTTAAATTATTATTTTTCATGGACACGAAGTCCGTTTGATCTCCAAAACATATGTAGTAGAACATACGTAGCACTTAATACTTCGCCTCCAAAATTCCTTCAGTGGTTTCTATCGCTTGCGACAAAAATCATCTTTAACCTTATATACTTCATTATGTTCAGAATCTTAGTCTTATACTTCCCATATTAAAATTTGTATTTAACTTAGATTGCAGTGACCTTTGCAACAGACCTTATCACACGCTAGAGCACCTACCTCATCACACACTTCACCTACCTCATAACACTCTTCACCTACCTGTCACACTCTTCACCTACCTCATCACACTCTTTACCTACCTCATCACACTCTTCACCTATCTCATCATACTCTTCACCTACCTCATCACATTCTAGGACACCTACCTCATCGCATTCTAAAGCACCTACCTCATCACACTCTACAAACCCTACCTCATCACACTCTACGGCACCTACCTCATCACACTATATAGCACCTACCTCATCACACTCTGCAGCACTTACCTCATTGCACTCTATACTACCTACCTCATCAATATCCCAACGTTACAGTGCTGTTCAAGTCCGAAACGATCCGCCCTCCTGCAAACTTCAACAGAGCAAGTCATGCTCATCCTTCTGTACGTAATTATGGATAGCGTGAATTAAATAAAAGAAAACATCTTCTCTGCAAGCAACTGCTGCTTTAGTTCTCTTCTAGCCTGTGCCATGACTACAAAATCTAGAACGTGACATATACAGAGTCCTAAGGACAGTCCTTACGCACCCCAATAACTTTATAAAGAAAGATTCATCAGTGTGAACGTTAAGTCTATCTATAGTAAAGTGACCATGCCCGATCGAATAAAAGATGCTGTAGTATCCCCTAGTAATGAATTTAAAAAGTTAGAAAAACGGACTTGGCAACAAAAAAAAAAGTGTTATGTGGGCAGAACATGACTTTCCCTATATACAATGCAATGAATTTACTTCTTTTACAGTGAAAACAGGATATATAGGGTTGACGGCACGATGTTTTGACTGCTGAAATGTACATTTGGTGCTTTTTCAGATGTAAAACTATTTCGAAATACCCGCTTAACTTATATTTCAAGCAACTCTAAATTGGCAATGATCAATATTGATACCATACGCAATAAGCAATAGAGTCCGTATATTAAAATATTTTAATAATTTATTGATCCATTTGGCTTCGTCTTTGCAATTTTGACGATACTTTCGTCAATCTGGGGCAAAATATCGCCAAGTTGGTGGCATTTGCAAAATGAGTTGCCATATTTACCAACTGTATCGTCAAGTGATGCAGACAAACGGATAGAAGAGTATTTCTTATATATAAATGACTGTTGGAGAATCGTCAGGCGTCAAAATATAAAACTATTACACAAAGTACCGCCTCTTGTGAATAGAACGAACTATATCTACGAGAATGATGTTAACAAAGTTATCGCATAATATTAAAGAAAGTGAACCTATTTCACAATAGTTAATACTCTTTTCAAGAACTTTTTAAACTAGCGTTCTAAAATTTGTAACAATTGTTTTCTAATATAATATTATATAAAAAAAAGGATTATTTACGTAAAAATATTAAGATTTGGATTTTTGGATGACTTTTTAAAAATTGGGGGGGGGGGGGGGTCCAAACATTTGATTGAGTTTAAAATCAATAGGCTTCCAGTACCAAATTTCTTTTGTAACAGACATCACCTCAAAACGATCGATCCTAGTTCAGAGATGTTTGAAACGTGCTCTTCCGTCGAAAACACGAATTCGAATTTTTGACCCGGTCACATAACTGTCCCTATACATCATATTATGTACTATCTAGGCAAAGTAGTATAAGTGTATAATTTTCAAAGCATTCGTGAATTTGAAAAGTCTTTGATATTTTATTTCTCTAAATAATGTTTTGTTTTTTTTATATGTCGTTTTGACATCACGGTACCGTCGCATGTCTAGACATTTACTAGTAAATTAGAAATGAGCAATCTTAGCACATTTTCGATCGAACAGAAAAGTGCAGGGGATAAGATTCTCACTATTGCAAAATAATTATTGCGTCAAATGGGTTTCAAAATATTGTATACATTCCTCTCTACCTGCCTATTTTTACCTCTGTATATATATTTATACCTAGCTCATAGGTAAAAGAGGACGATTACGCTGAAAGCCCCGAGCACTTTCATTTGAAAGAGAATTTGTCCGAGTTCTGTGCCAATAGTGTTGGAAGGCTCCTTTGCAACGATTTAAAAATTCGGTTTCATTCTATTGAAGTAAAAATGCATATATTCTTAATTTTACAGGATGAAGACAAAGGGCTTTTCTCAATGGACTCCTATTTCGCCATGGTAAATATAAAAAAAAAGTCTGATATACCTAACACATGACTTTTCCTACAAATTTACAAATTTTGGTTTTGTGGGAAGATAATATTAGTTTATTTTAATGACATGACGACTTGAGTATTTAAGATTTCATAATTATGAGAAAGGCACGACCAATGCATGAGAGTTTGAATTTGGTTCACATTTGAGAAAGCTGAGTTTGATTCACATTCCAAATATTCTTGTCTACGCTGAGAAATAGATCAATACTGAAAGTTAATAAGATTCACCAACAACATATCTATATAAATAAAATTGAAAATATTTGTGTGTGTGTCATCATCATGGAAGAACGGCTGCACCGATTTGGATGAAATTTTTGGGGACGATTTGGAATAGCACCACTTAAAATTCAGACCGTGTTTGGAGTTTCCATGACCAGGAGTTATCGAAATATTAATAAAAAAATACACTATTAAACTTTTTATTAGCATAGCATTATGCAAATGATATTTGTTCCGCAAAGTTATTTAAAAAAAATTATATCATGTTGCTAAACAACGGGATTAAACCCAATGAGTTAATGCAGCAGTAAACCTTTTTTGATTTATACATATAATAAAGATAATAAAGAAATGTATATAAATAAATTTTATCGAAATTGCATTCTTGCTTGAATTATACCCATTGCGGCTTTTGGGTTTAAAGTATACGGGATTAATCATATTTTCACATTTTTACGTCATCTGTTTTATTTTGGTAAAATATTTTTCAAATCCATATATACTGTAATACGGGTATATTTTCTAATACACGGGTATAATCTTCTACGAAAATATAAGCAGTACGGGTATACTTTATAATACTATTTTAGCTCTTTTCTTTTGGCATACATTGATTTAATTTCATATTTTCTGTAAATCTGTTTATAAACGGGATCAGTATATTTTATTCTTCAGATCTGCCTGTGAAGATAATTTTGTATAGCAAGAACAATGATTTTTAATCTTCTTTTTAGGAGCATTCACTTATTTTAATATAATGTTTTGAATAATAATGTCATTTAGAATACTATAGGAATTTGCACATGATTGTGAATTTTAAGTTTCTTCATATTGTATGTTCCGTACGAAAAACGGATATACTGCTAATTACAAATTTAAAAAATATAAATATTAAGAAATATAAATATTATATAAATTAGAATAGAAGCTCGAGCCTAAATAAATGATTGCATTTTACAACAATTTCATCTGTTGCGAAAAACAGCACTTGATGCGTTGCAAAATCAACTGTCTAGTGGCTCGTCAACTTGTTTTCAAGAAGTTCTGGCCGATCATGTTACTACAATTAACGGAGAGGTTCGACTACGTCTGATCAATTTGAATTTAAACCGAATTAAATAGTATCCCTGCATTGAAAATATGCCCAATGCATATGCAACAGTAAGTTATGCATACGAAATAGTAATATTCAGTGAAATTAAAATTTTAAAATGTGTATAAAATACAGGGTGGCTACAGAATCTCATATAAAAAGTTCCCTGATGTTTCCAGAGAATGTCTTCAAAAATTTCCTGAAATGTATTACTATCTACTTTTACTGAATATCAGTTCAATAAGCATAAAAAGCCAATTAGTACAATTGAAAGTGATAATTAAGAATAAACAATTAAAATTAATTACTTTCAGCATTAAAAAGTATAGTATTTATGCAAGAGTTATATAAGAACAGTATAATTAAAAGAATATTAATCTTTCAAGCATTAAAATTCCAGATAAGATTTAACTCTAAAACGACGGAAGAGGTCATTTTGACCGCATAACTACTTTAAGAAACGATTCCTCCAAAACGGCTAATCTCAGCCCATTGTAATTTTATGATTTTTCTTATTTTCTTAAAGTTATTGAAAACACAGGAGAAAATTATTCTAGGTTTTATAACAAGAGATCAAACAAATCAATGATCTTCCTAGAACGACGGCAGCAATCAAAGTAGTTATGCGGTCAAAATGACCGCTTCTGTCATTCTAGTGTTAAAACTCAGCAGTGTTCTGTGAAATCCAATCAAAAATTTATAGATAAATATCACTTATTTCAATAAAATTAAGTATACGCAAAAACAGTATTTTTTTAATCTGCTTTTCCTCTCATATGAAATGCCTTAACAACCTACAAAATAATTAATATGAAAGAGACCACGGCTAAACGTTGAAATTTTAAACTCTCTTCTTTTTATTGAAGTGTCCAATAAGCTGTCTTCCGTAACATAAAACACGAATAAGGAATTCTGCACATGTGTATTGTAGTGAGTCGGAAGAAAGCTGGATTATCTTAATTCAATTTCCAAGTTTTTTTTTTTTTTTTTTTTTAAGGAATTCCCTGATGTTTTCCTGATTTTTTTTCCAGAATGTTGATATTCCCTAATGTTTGCTTGACTTCCAGATTCTGTAGTCATCCTGAAATACCACTTTGGTAACCAATGTGAAAAAATAATTCTGAGTGAACGGTATCGACATATCGACATAACGGTATACCGTTTTCGGTCAATAAATACAATCTACTAAGGAACACTTGAGCAACGTATACATTTAAGCACAAATATAACACAATAATGCTGTATTATTGTGCTATTTATGCTGCATTATTGTGTTGCATTGTGTTATTTATGCTGCGTTATTGTGTTATTTATGCTGCATTATTGTGTTATTTCTGTTGCATTATTGTGTTATTTATGCTGCATTATTGTGTTATTTGTGCTGCATCATTGTGTTATTTGTGCTGCATTATTGTGTTATTTGTGCTGCATCATTGTGTTATTTATGCTGCATTATTCTGTTATTTATGCTGCATTGTCGTGTTATTTATGCTGCATTATTGTGTTATTTGTTCTTATATACGTAGTTTATTGACAATCCATACTATTAAATCCGTTAGCATATCTATCTATACATGTATATAAATCTCTTTCAGGAATACATTACGCAAAAGGTATCTAAAGATTGACGTAAAGCTGAAAACCTGTAGAATTGAACCGGCTATTCAAAACTTTAAAAACGTCATGCAATTTAAATAAGACTGTTTTAATGAAAAAGGCGCTTTATTATACACGTGAGCTTATAATAGAAATCTTAAGTTACATACGCTTATGCTGATATTAAATCAAATTGATTGGGAATTTGTTCTTTCTATACTATTGATTCCTGTCAGCGAATCCATTACAAGCTTCAATATGATCTTTATAGGCTTGGACAGATCCAAGGCTAATATGGAATGAGACAACTGAATACAGTGGTTACTTACAACTGCCTCATGATGCATTGTGGGTACCTGACATTACCGTTCATAACAGGTAAATAAACTCTGAATCAAATTATTCTGTCTGAGTCAAATCTGATTCAAATGCAACTTTCTACATCAGGATGATTCCATTGTTTCTTTCATCGCAAGCACTAGCATACGAAAATGCAATCCAAGAAGCACCAATAAATCGATTGATGCATAATACAACGTGGTGATAAAAGCCGCGAGCAGAGTATAATGCATATCCTCAGTCGCGAAGCATCTGCTCTAAATTATTGACTGTTAAACTAAACACTATTGCTTTTAATTATTCATTAAACAAAAATTAGCCATTTTCTTGTTCTCCAAAACTTTGCAGCTGAAAACTAGGCTACAACTCCGGAGACGCGGATGGGGAAATTGGTTTTGTAGAACTTGATTTATTTTCCCTGAGGGATTTAACTATAGGATAGCAAACAAAGTAAAACATCAGACATAGTATCAGTAAAATCTTAGATTAACAGCATCGGCTCTCGGTGACATTAATCCACAGACTTAAATACATGCTGATTGGATCTTGTATAATACGCTGATTAGAGCTCTCGATGCTGATTAGATCTCATATTAAACGTTGATTGGAACTTTGGTTGCTTATTAGATTTCGTATTACATACTGATAAAAGTTCTCAATGCTGATTAGATCTCCTATTATACTCTTGTAAAAGCTTTATAGATGCTGATTAGATCGCTTAACGATGAATAAATATCGCATTATTTATTATTCTGGATTGCACTGAACAAAGAGGAGGACGCAATTCTTTAACAATAAAACGTTTTCTCAATTATCATATTAAAGACACAGAGAAAGGACGTTATATTTATTTATGTGTTCCTTTACAAAACCGTCATGCTGAATTGAAGAAGCCTTATATACTTAGAAATTGCTATATTTCTTATGTTGTTGGTCATTTAAAATAACAAAAATATTACATGTTTTCAATTTTAGATTTTTTTATTTAAATGCATATAAATTATTCTTGCAGTCATAGTTTACAAGTGGACCCAACGCAGCAAGTCCTCTTGTCGATAGCACCCACTGGCAGGGTCATTTGGGTGCCACCCATCCTTACGCAAACATCCTGTGAAGCAATTATGACAGCGACCTATCCCAACGATGAGGTCGACTGTGTCATTCAATTGGGCTCTTGGACACACGACGGATGGGAAATTGATTTTACTCATGAAGAGCACATCTACATGGAATGGTTTGTCAACATTCACCCAAGGTAAGGAAATACTTCAATATCGATGTCCATTAGTTTCAGTGTGTATAAGTTGCAAATAAGCGTAATATGTAGAAACTTTAAATGCGCTCACAGTAAAGGTCTGGTGAGATAGGCTAACACGTGTATTTTCCACTGTTCTCAAACTCTTCACGAAAAGCTTACCTTATTTTGCTGTAATCTTATGAATAAATTTCCGGTTTGCTTTGTTTCCAATTTTCTTTTAAATGGCTTAGCACTTGATTACCTACTCATCTGTCCCCATCTTTAGCGGCCAATGAACCATTTTGCAGTAACATGACGCTGCCTTGGCGCACAAAGTAACCTGCAACTTTGTTGCAGGTTACTTTGTTTTAATTAAACTTTTAGTTACAAAGTTACAACCCTGCAACTTTGTAACTAAAAGTCTTCGTCATTCTTGCTCCATATTCGAAATAGAAATTCTAGCTTCTTCACTTCACCACTAGAGGCGCTGCAAACTTTCACAATCAATAGCATATAGTCACTTCCTATTAGTATACGATGCTTCTTTAGCTATAGAACACTTCAATCGAAAGTTAAACGGATACACGAAGACTTAAGAACCTGCCATTCAAATAGTTACCTTATACCTTTCTGGTAGGACGGACGGTCTGCGTCTCAACAACGAAGACTTAAGAAGGAACCCTGTATTATTTTATGATTTTACTTCTTTGTTTTATTAATATACATACTTGATAAAAAGAGGAAAAAGTGAAAAGTCACATGTAAATTATTAATGTAAAATTGCAAGTTGTCAATAATGCATTCATACAACTGGGTTGTTAATGATGCATTCATACAAAATTGAGATTGATATTGGCATTTTTGCTATGTCTGTGCAATGTATGTTTATGTTATATCTCTAATACATAAACCAGAAGATTATACTGACTTATTCATAGCAGTGTCGCAGTTAGCAAAAAATGTCTACATTTCAAAATTCTGGGTAGCCTTTATAAGCTTCGCCATTTTAAAACTAGATTTAGTTATGTTTTGGTACTAAATATTCGAAAATATGTCTAAATCTATTCATAAAAAGACTAAGTCGATAACACTGACTCAGATTATATTTCTGTTCTGTAGGTGGGAACTCCTGACAGAAAAAGCAAACATGGTTCGCAATGAGACGTACTATGAAGGTTACAACGAGCCTTATTTAAGTCTGCATGTCCACTTCCCCATGAAACGAAGGCCGCTGCCAGAGATCGAAGCCACGCGGAATCCGTGCATCCTCGTCATGCTTCTGACTCTCTCCATCTTCTGTTTGCCTCCCGATTCCTCCAAGAAAATCTTGCTCGGAGGATTTCTGTTTCTTGCTCTCACACTGATGCTTGTTTATGTTTCCTGGAGCACGAAGTTTCCATTGGGTGTGCTATTTGCTGGTGAGTTGAAAGCTTTATCGCAAAGAGATTTCTGTAGTACAGTTTTGAGAATTCTGCAATAAAAATCATTTCGGGGTCTTTTGAACAACCATTTTGAAATTGCTATTTTTAATGTAAAATAAATATGCTGAAACTTTCAAATAGCAATATTGAAAAATCTTTAATATTCTGCTTAATCGTCCTCACTCTTTGAGGTTTTGAATCTCTACATTTTAATTTTCGTATTTTGATAAGAAGTCGGAACATGGCATCTATATAGCGGGAGTCAGTTGTCATCATAACACTGTGACTACTATTAGAAGTTAATCATACCTTTTATTGCACTTTTTTAATTCGTTTATACTAAAGAAAGCAAATCTATAATTTCATCATATTAAACTATTTATGCTTGTTCATTAAATTAATTCAGACTGTTTCAGTTACTTCAAAAACGCATTCTGATAGAATGACATTTTGAAGTCAGGAAGAAGTTCCCGGCTAAGGACTGCCTTAACACTTGCTCGGGCTCGCAGACAAAAGTAAAATATGGAGGGCTTTAAAATGACTATAGAGATATTAAAAATAATATAAATAAGAAAATTCACCGAGACGATTTTTAGACAATAAATATTTATAAATACATGTACATAATGATGTTTTCGATACAATTGAGACCCTAAATATTTTAAACTAATTTAAAATTGCACACCTTAATGATACTTTAGTAAAGAAAGGCACATATATATATATATATATATATACAATAGATTTTAAATAATTATACCAAATATTAGTGAGATGAGGGAAATGAGCCTCTTAAATATGGGTCTTAAGCATTTGCGTACTTCGATTATGGTAAAAGGCAGCTCTGATCGGGAAAAAATGCAATCTTGGATATAAATAATGATTATCTCGATAATTTTTTGTTCTTAGTTATGTTTATTTACTACATATGAATAGTTTATTGACTAATTTATTGTCTCTTGTTCTCTGTATTATTTTGTTTCCTTTTAGTATCTTTCCTACAATCCACTATGTACATTTTGGTCGTCACGATTCTCCTTCAAGTTCTAGTCATCTTCAATTTATGCAACCTTTCTGGTCCTTTCCGCCCACCTCCTGCTGTCATGCAGCTTCTAACAGGTCCTGTAGGAAAATATGCCTGTCTTCGTTCACCAGTTAACCTTAACCTTCCCATAGACCAAATTCAGTTGAAGGAAGACTCTTCCAACACTGTAAAGTCACCAACACCCAAAGAGGACTGGCTTCTGTTTGCTGCTGGCCTAGATAGATTATTTTTTGTCCTTGTGTCTATCGCCATGATTGCTGTGCATCATTTGTGAAGTAGAGAAATTTAGAACAAAACACCATAGTTATGTTTCGAGTATTGGTATTTAAAAAGAAAAGAACTATATTTTACGAATAAACAATTCTTTGTTTCTCTCTCTATGAGTAATGGTTTCTTTTTAGGGTATTTATATATAATGAAGTTGCAATTAAATTAGTTTTCAAAACATGCAACACGGAGATATCTAATAATTAAAAACTCAATCACACTGAGTGGGAATATACTTCCAAACACACAGAAGGGACTTCACTAAAATTTCTTAATTACCACCTGTGGTAAATGTGTGGTGAAAACGAAAAAACTGCTCTATCTCGCGATCTAAGGTGCTTCACATCAAAAATATGCACAAAAATGATTAGAAAGGTACTTGTAAATAAAACTACGAAGATCTAAAATAATAAAAGATATTATCAGTGGGTGCATATGTCTGTCTGTCTGTTGGCGCTGTAGCGTAAAATCCAAGTCACCTCCAGCTAAGTAATTCGGTATTTCTCGTAATTCGGTTCTTTCTTGAGCTAGGGAATGATAATCAAACAACATAATTTCGAGTGTTGTTGTTGTTGTTGAAACCCAGACCGTCTAACCTACCAGAAAGGTGTAAGGTAACTGTATAATTTCGAGTGTGAGTAATTTAAGCGCGTTATTATCGCTTGCTGATGGCAACATGCATATTGTCAAACAATATAATTTCGAGTGTGAGTAATTTACGTACGTTATTATCGTTTGCCGATGACAATAAGCATATGCGCTGAACATGTTCTATGAATTTTATTTGTTCACGTTACTTTTTTTAAATAAAGTAAGAAATAACTTTATTTTAAATACCTTTTTGCAATAATAACACTTTATACATAATATATTTGTCTAGTTTTATAACTTTCAGCGGATAAATTAAATCTTAAACGAGATTAATATTCTGTATGTCCACCGAAGATTCTCCATAAAGCTTCAGTTAGGCCTAACCGACACAACACTTCCGCCATTATTCTCCGGTCTCTTGAAAAAAAGACACTATCAAAACCGATTTAATGAGATAATATTGAGCCGTTTTACTAAGATAAACATAACAAGAAAGATCAATCATGCATAAAGCATTGATTATGAAACACTTTCCAACTTCAATGCAATATTATTTAAACATCTCTAAAATGCGATACATTCCTAGATAATATTTTTAAAATTATCACAATACTACATTAATTTGTCATATTTGAAAACTTGAAACTTCATCGAAAAAAATTAACTTCATCCAAATAACGGTATTGAAATATAAATTGCCTGGTTTAAGCATCTCTAAAATGCGATACATTCCTCGGTAATATTTTTAAAGCTATCATAATACTGCAATAATTTATTATATTTGAAAACTTCATCGAAAACAAATGAAATTTATTAAAATGACGTCATCGAAATATAACACGCCTGGCTCTCTCTATAAAAACAGCATTTCATTCATACACTTTTTTCCATTCATTTCATTCATCACAATACTATATAATAATTTATTTTATTTAAAAACTTAAGACCATGGAGGTACAAGTAATTAAACTTTATGCTTCATCAAAAAATCGTCCTTCTCTGTGTAAAATCAATTAATATTTCATTTATATCAATTATATTTCAGACTCCATGAGCTAAATAATTTTACGTTAAAGAAGTGCAGTAACAACTGATTTTACATATTTTGCTGTTTACATTTTACATAGGTGAAAAATAGGCTTCGTTGTAGAAATAATCAAAGTTGGATGATCATTTAAACTCAAATATGTTATAATTGCGTTTTTTCAGAATGTAGATGCACAGAATTTAAGCAAAAATAAAGCGGTTTTAGGATAGATACAACACTAAATATGAATTAAAAAGAACTTTAAAAATCACGATTTTGACACAAGATGGATGCCATATTTTATTTTGAAGTGGGTCACGTGATCGCTTCATATAATGGTCACGTGATCACTTCATATAATAGACACGTGATCGTTTCATATAAAAGGTGTAATTATTATTTTAATTTTTACTTAAAAAACTACTGAATATATTTTGCTGAAATCTTTTTTTATATATTTTATGAGATAATTTGAATATTTCCTAAAACTTTCGAAGCAATTTATAAATTTTAAATCCGCTTAAATATGTTTGAAAAATTAGGTCCCATAGGGTTCAATGTATTTCATTTTTTCAACTCGGGTTCAATTCAAAACTAATTGGGTTATATTATTCATTTATATTCCCATAGGTCCACAGACCGTCTGAATAACATACTAAAAGTAATTTTTACGGCAGTTATCGTGCTAACGGACAGACAGACAGACAGACAGACAGAATGACATAAACAGAAGTCATAAACACTTTTCAACTATGCTGTAAAGTGTTAAAAATGTATACTGAAATTTATAGTAAAAATTTTCACTATATATGTCCTTTTTGAAGATATATTTGAAAAATAAATCAAAATTAAAGCTCTTTTACAGTTATTAACTTTTAGTGAATGAAAATTTCTCCGTAATCCTTCATGGATTCTAAGTAACTTAATAATAAAAAGCCTACTGAAATCGAGTCGTCAGAAATATTTAATTTGTCTGATTGTTTGCGACACTATCGTAATTTGTTAATCTGTAGGAGAATAGAGTGTTGGACACATCACAGCTTTTTTAGGATCACAAAATGCATTTTCCGGTACAGGTGAAGTTCTTTCAGTGCAATGTTTAGATTCCCTTTACAGAAGCCTAACAATGTGTGTGATTTGCCGGATTCATGATCAAGATAATGAATGACTGAGACAATTGGCTTCTTTTGTCCTTGAAAACATTATTTTTCGCCTCCTTTTTTCCTCGTACATATTTCACAACTTCAGAATTTGGTTTTGAAAAGGGAAAACAGCCTTTCAGTGGGTCATTTTAAAGGTTAGCTTTGTATACATCTTACATAATACAGAGCATTGTCTGTGTGTGTATGTGTGCAGTCAGTCTGTAGCAGTTGTTGAAAAAACTACTTCATATTGTAGTGAACTACAACTACAACTATATTATGACAAGTGTAGTCAACTACAACTACAACTATGTCATGACAAATGTAGTCAACTACAACTACTTTTTTTTTAAAAAAGTAGTGACTACAAACTACTTTTAAAATAAAGTCACTACATAACTACTTTTATAAGACGAATTTTGCCACAGCTTCAATTTTCACAAAACGTTGAGGATATGGGTATACTGTAGTAATTTAACATACTTATTCTGAATAAGTAAAATTGACTGATCAACTTACCAATCTTTACGCTTTTACCCACTACTGAAAACAATAAAATAAAATAAAAGTATAAACTTTAAAATCAAAGACAACCAGAAATAGGTTTAAAAGTCCTTTAATAAAATATCAGTCCCTCGACGTACAAACATGATACGGCTTCGCCATACTGATGAAGGCAT
Source organism: Amaurobius ferox (assembly GCA_951213105.1). Taxonomy (NCBI): domain Eukaryota; kingdom Metazoa; phylum Arthropoda; class Arachnida; order Araneae; family Amaurobiidae; genus Amaurobius; species Amaurobius ferox. Next base: position 127,261,439 of record OX578143.1, on the reverse strand, counting down.
TGTGATGCCCGAAAGCGCTTTGGCCGTTGAAGACCCAGACAGTCCGACTCATCCTGAGGACTTGAGCAACTATTTGGACGACCGAGAAAGAGCGCTTTGGCCGTGTCATTTTTGTACGTCGAGGAAAGGAGATTTTTTATTAAAGGACTTTTGAACCTATTTTTAGTTGTCTTTGATTTTAAAGTTTATACTTTTGTTTTATTTGGTTCCTTTTGGTTGTCTTTGATTTTAAAGTTTAATTAAAGTTGACGTGTATCCATTTTATTTATTAAAAGTATAAAATAAAATAAAAGTAAAAACTATTTATTTAAAAACATGTTTGTTCATTTTTAGTAGAATTTGCATCTGAAAATTGCAATCAGATAAGCCGGATCTTTTGGGAAATAACACATCTGAATATATCCATATAAAAAATCAACTTCATAAGGTCATCCTAACCCTGCAGCGTCCCTGCAGCCATTCATCGTACATTGTTGTGCAAAACACTCAATTTCATACAAATGAAGAAAGGGTAATCACACGATATGTAGAATGGCACCTTGTTTGTTTACTGAAGCAACGTTAAAAGTAGCGTCAAAACTCGATACAAACTAGTGATTTATTGTATCGCGCTACTCACTACACTACTTATTTTTAAAAATAGCGCGTTACACTACAAACTACGAGAAAAAGTAGAGACTACTGTAGTTTCGCTACTTGTAGCTCGCTACTTCCGACCACTGGTCTCTAGCGAAGAATCTAAGCATCGTACGACCATGAAATTTAGTACACAGGTACTTTAGAATCCGAATACGTGCACTTTGGCGTTATCATTATTTTTTTAATTTAGAGTTATTTTAAGTTTTACCCCGACTTAAAATGATTTGGGCCAATATTCACACTAATCAATTCCCTAAAATCTTATCACAGACTTTCCTTGTGGACACCATCGGAAAGGTTAAAGAAAGTTCTTACCGTCAATATTGAAATCGAATCCGTGGGACAATTCCTTCGTATTCATTTATTTTTTAAATACATCAAAGTTCATCTTTTACGTGATCTGATATATAAATCGGCGTTTCCGAGAAACTAAGACAAGCACAATTCTATAATTTCGTTAAAACACCCCCATATATACACGGTAGGATCAAAAAGTTCGGAGATTGTGCTGATATCTCCAGCCCTGATTGGAGGAGAGCGGAACTATTTTATCGTGGCGTAGAGGCACATGTGAAAAGGAAGAAGCAGGTGTTTTTCCAGATAATGCATGTCAGTGAACTGTAATCGTTCGCGCCTGCTGCAGCAGGTGCAATGTTTCTATCGGCGATTTCCCCAAACGCTGACAGAATTTTCGTGTTCTCACGTTGTTCTTCAAACGTCATTTCCGTTTTCGACGAACGCGAACGACTACAGTCCACTGACACGCATTGTCTGGAAAAACACCTGCTTCTTCCTTTTCACATCTCGCGTCACATGTTCCTCTACGCCACTGTAAAATACTTCCTCTCTCCTCCAATCAGAGTTGGATATATCATCACAGTCTCCGAACCCTTTAATTCTACCTCGCATGAGCATTCTAACAAAAAAAAAAAATTGATTTCAAAAGTACTTTTAATTTTTGTAATTCTTTAAGTGATCGCATTGAGTCGTCGCAAAGGAACGTCATAATAGCACTTCAATGGAGACCGTCTGCACTTCTGTGTTTTCCCTCTCTGAACCAAATCCATTTTGAAGAGAGGGTAAGCGGTGGTACATAATGGGCTGGATTTCGGCATTCGGGGAAACTTCCGGAGTGAGGTTTAGAATCTTTCATTCTTTTCTGCTTTGCAGAAATAGAAAACGTGTTTGCGTATCATCATAGGTGGAATCCATTTAGTTCCTTTCGCGTTTTCATAAACGGTCAAAATGGAGTATTGGAAATATAAAAATAACGTTATTTGCGCAAGATATGGGCAATTGCTATTTTCATTTTCTGATTTAGAGACTTGATTTGTTTGAAAGAATGATTTTTGTTCAAAACATGCGACTGAGAAAGAGTACCTGTATTTGTATTCTTTACCGGGCACTTATTTAAGAGCCGAGCAACTCTGGTAAAGTGAAAAATATAGATCTAGTAAACAATATACTTTTTAGTTAAAATGAAATTGAGAAGGGGGGGGGCGTTTAATTTTCTTCCCGTAATCTGTAAGCGAATAGATTTTTAGTGAGCTGAAACGCAGGCCTCAATTTTTCTAAAAATTTTTGTGAAACATTGCCACGTATTTCAATTTAAAAAATATCTTGAACTAGCCATCTCACCGAGTAGTTCATCGGTTACTATTCTATACTTGCCGAGTCCACTTCGACGATAAAAGTTGCAATTTCGTCCCAGTAGCTTAACGGTAGAGTATTGGCTGGCCAGTTCGGAGATCCAGGGTTCGATTCCCGGTTAGGACAGCAAGGCTCTTTACAATGACGCATAAACAAATCCGCCTCTAGGTTAGTGCAAAGATGTCGGAGGTTTGAAAGTGATCCTAGTACGAATAGTACGTATTCAGTGGACTCAGGAAGATGGAGCATCGATTTCAAATTGAGAAGATAAAGGTCACACAGGATACTAACCTGGGTAAAAATAGTAGTAGCAGGAGGCTAACCTGAGGTAAAAATAGCAGGAGGTGGTCAGTCAGATTGTCAGTTGCACGCCAATCTAACGTTAGAGGGTGGAGAATGTATCGTTCACTTCGACGGTAATAGCTTGAAATTTCGTCCCAGTAGCTCAACGGTAGACCGTCGTCCGGTCAGTTTGGAGATCCAGGGTTCGATTCCCGGTTAGGGCAGCAAGGTTCTTTACATACTTCAATTTCATAATGACGTTCAATTGCAATCATTTGATTTTACTACTTCCATTTCTCATGAACAAATACTATACATGTCACGCGTTCTCACTGAGTATAGAGGAGTGGTCGTTAAATGTGACACCTATTACACACACCGGCCGTCCAAATAGTTGCTCAAGTCCTCAGGATGAGTCGGACGGTCTGGGTCTTCAACCTATTACACACTTATGCCAACAAAACAAAAAACTTTTTCAAACAAAAAACTACCTCTAACTGTTCGTGTAACGCCTACGGCGATGCAGATCACTTTGTTTTTTCTTGCCCCCTTACCCTCCCTAATCATCTCTCTCGGCCCACTAGTGCTAACTCTGCGGCCTGGTTTTCCAGGGTTCTTAAGAACAATTCTTCTATTCAAAAAATTAAAAATTGCATCCTCTCCGCCCGCGAAATTTCGAATAATATTCCCTGATCAACCTGGGGGTCTCTTGGCCCCTGACTTTGCACTGCTCCTCTTTTCCTTGGTTCTTTTGGGATATTGCTGAAAATACCTGTAAACAATTGTATACTTCTGTAAATTCCAATTTACTCATTCTGAAAAATCATTGTAAATCTCTTCGGTAAATTCCAATTTTCATCCAGAATAATCATTGTAAATCTCTTCAAAATGTTAGTACACCTTCTGTTCAATCATTGCCAACCATTTTCATCCACATTCACCTTTCATTTGGTATAATTATCATCATCATATCATACTTCATCATCATATGTAAATTTTTGGAAAAACTGCCATCAAAATATTCTTCATCATCTTATGTAATTCCAGGGAAAACTTTCATCCTTTTCCCATTCTGGTTATACCTGAATTTATTACTCCTGTATTTTTGTGTACTCTGTGTTTTAATTGTGTTGTTCTATGTGTTATAAGTATCTGTGTAGTTTTCTGTGTTCCTGTGATGTGATTCATTTTAATATATGTTCTGTAATCTATTGAATCTAAAAATAAAGTTCCCGGCCACACATCTTGCTACCATAAGCCTTCGGGTTGGTCGTGTGGTCTGGGTTTTCAACACTCAACACTTATGCCAACGGCCCAACCGTGCTGAAAACACCGGTTCTCGTTAGATCACCGAAGTCAAGCAGCATCGGGCGCGGTTAGTACTTGGGTGGGTGACCACCTGGGAACACCGCGTGCTGTTGGCACATTTCGGGCGCGATAGCCCGGTGGTTTGCGCGCTGGATTTGCACGCTGCCACAACTGCCGCCGTGTTCATGCGGAGTACGATCACGTTAAACATGTCGGTCCGTAAGTCCTTCCGAGAGGTTGGTGGTAGAGGAAGGAGGGTAGGGTCCCTGTGGATGCCTCCCCCACTGGGTTCTGGTCTAAATTGGGTGGCATTTCCCGGCCGTCCAAACGGTTACCTTACACCTTTCTGGTAGGTCGGATGGTCTGGGTCTCAACAACAACAACCTATTACACACTTAATCAAAGTTGTTGCTAACTTTTCTAAATATGACCCCCCCCCCCCTCCCCCTCTTCCAGATATACACATAAAAATGGCGCACATTTTATAATTCTGTTAATATGTTAAATGGGAAAATATATTGAATCTTATTTTCACGGCAGGTAAAATGATTTCACTGTTTAATGTTTCGATTGGCAGCGAAAGGATGTAAAACTGTGTTTTCATTGATTTCCGGCTAGTGGCAAAATTATTTAATTTCTTAAATTAATTAATTAATAATTCTTTTGCTTTCGACAAAAATATTTAATTACTGTGAAACGATTCTTAAAAATTCGAAAAAATTATATTTCCTTATATTTATAAGATTATTTCATTCTTCCAGTTTTAATTGTTAACAGCAAAAGGATATCGAATTTGGCATTTATTACTTTTGAAAGACGGAGTGGTGCAAGTTTTTGAAAATCCCTATATATCATCACTCCTAATTCGAATTTTTGAATATTTTTATTTTTTCCCTTGATCTCTGAGACGGGTCGAATGACACTGAAAGCAAAATTCTACCCATGGTGAAAGCACTCGATAATTTTCATACATCACCCTCCTTAGTCAGTACAGTGCATATTATGCAGATACTTATGTTTCCGAAACGCACTTTGAATAATGTTTCAAGCAAGTTCATTTTGTGCAAAGTTTTGCCACATCAGTTGGTTATCGCGTGAGTATGCAAAATGTGAATACTCTCAGAAGTGACACACGTGTGAAAAGACTCCATTGAAAATATCATGAAAATTAACTATAGTATGGCTAAACTGGACTTTCTCATAGCAGAATCCATTTTTAAGTAGCTTAAATTTTGTAAGAATTTTTTTTTTTTTTTAATCTGTAGCGTTGGACCAAATGATCATAATTATAGCATGTTACCCTGCATTTTTAAAGGGCTTGAAAATAATCTTTCGATTGATAGTTTGACAATGCACCCCTTTCCCCCACCCCAAACCCCCAAGGCGGTTATCACGAACATAAAAATTGTATTGCGGCTATTTTTCACTGAAATGATTGAAACTGTTAAGTTTCCCGATCATTGAGTCACAGTATAACTCCTTTATGTTACCCTTCATTTTTAAAGAGCTTGAAAATAATCTTTCGATTGATAGTTTGACAATGCACCCCTTTCCCCCACCCCAAACCCCCAAGGCGGTTATCACGAACATAAAAATTGTATTGCGGCTATTTTTCACTGAAATGATTGAAACTGTTAAGTCTCCCGATCGTTGAGTCACGGCATAACTCCTTTATGGCATAATTGTATCGAATTTTGTTCTCTGCCGCCATGTAAACTATATGAAATTTCGAAGTTTTCGCTTGAATTTCAAAGATTTTTTTTAGCACTAAATTTTTCATCAACAAGGCTGTATATAAAGTTTTGTGAAAATCTATAAATATTTGTGGAAACTATTGTGTACATAAGCAATCGACCACAGACAGACGGACATCACTCTAAAAATAGTTAAAACGCGTTCAGGACGCCCTGAAACATGTACTTTGGCATCAAGATCTCGAAATCAGAAATTTTCGTAAAAGCAAAAATTTATATTATATTCTATAGTATGAGAATGTAAAAAACATTATCAAAGAAGTGAATGTTTTAAATAGATGATATTTTAGTAAATGAGTACTTTAAACCAGTAATTAATCGATAATATTACTTCAGAACGATCACGAGCCATTATCGAGATAGACATTTATTTTCTGCGTGATATCTCTAAAAAAATTGAATGATTAAGAAAAAATTTGGTGTGAATTTTTCAAGTCTTCATCAAAATGATATTGATTTCCTGCCGAATGAAATTGCTAAAAGATTACAATTTTTATTGTTGGTTTCTTACAAAATCAAAATGTGATAATTTATACGAAAAGTCATGTGTTGCATACATAATATGTTTTTAATAAAAGAGATACAGAAATATGAAAATGGGATATCAGAAAATGCTCTCTGTAATGTAAATATTAAAGATAAATATAAAATGTTAAAATATAATAGTAAATTTTAAAGTAAAATGAGACAGAAATATAAATGTCTATCATTCAAATGCTATAACGTTTATCTCCAAAGCAAAAGAAAGTGGCAAATGAAATTATATATGTGAAATATTATCCAAAATTTAATATAAAGTTACCTAATAAATAAATTTTGAACAAATCTATTGAGTAATATTAGAATAATCCTTATGAATAAAATTAAAGAAAATCTACGAAGTTAAATTATAATAAACCTAATAAGTAAAATTAACATAAAACAACTAAGTGAAATTAGAAAAATCTAATACGTCAAACTGAAATAAAACTACTAAAAATTAAAATAATCCAACTGAATAAAATGAGAATAAAACTAAAAAGTTCAATTAGAATAAAACTAAAAAATAGAATAAACAAAAAAGTCAAATTAATTTAAAACTACTAAATAAAATTTGAATAAATTTAATAAGTAAAATTGCAATAAAACTACCAAGGAAAATTACTATAAATACAGTAACTAAAATTAAAATAAAACTGCTAAGTAGAATTACCATGAACCTAATAGGTAAAATTAAGACAAAATTAATAAATAAAATTAGAAAAAACAAACTAAATAAAATTAGAAAAACCAAATACGTAAAATTAGAATAAAACTACCAAATAAAATTAGAATAAATTTAATTGCAAGGTAAAAATATGCGGATCCAAACTCGACATTTTGTTTTTTCTATTTTGATACTAATTATAATACAAATGAACCTAAACTACATATGGAATATGAATGTGTGAGAAATTCGATTGGAGCTTCGCCCTTCTAGGTAGTTTTATTTCATAATTCCATTAAATGTTCTTTTTTTACCCAATGTTTTCTTCAGAAGTAACCATCCGAATCGGCTCCTTCTCCTGCGTGCATCCATGTGAAATGTGAAACGCCACTGAACAAACCAACTCTATTACACCAAAGTTGCAGTTAGCGCCAATCGGCTAGCAGTTAATCAAATAAGGAAAAAATAGATAAAAATAAAAGATATTTTGTTTTTCCTCAATGTTAACATACATCAGTCGCATCAGTCAATAAAGAAAAGTACAAGGGTAAATTTCACAACATCGGAATGGCGGTTGAATGCAAAGGATGATGTCATTGTAATATCCTCGTTAAATTTCATAATTCCCTGTTGAATTAGAGGGATAGTGCGATAGGGATAGCAGACACCCTCTATCCACAGCAGGATGGATAAAACCCTAAGATCGAAATTGCTTCTTAAAATTATACTTATGCTCGTAATAGGAACAAATGGTAAGTTATCTGTTTGTTTTAATAAAGTTTTAAAAGCAATGTTAAATTTTTATACACCCGAAATGTGTTTACCGTAGAATTTCAATTATACCACCCGACATGAATAACCCCTTCTTCAGTGGTGGATATACTATGAAGTTATGGAAGCTTAAACTACGGGCCTCGTTGAAACCAGGGACTTTACATAGGTCCATGTTTAAAAGATGTTTTGTTTTTTATTTTGTTTTTTGTTTTTTGTAAAAAGTCATATAAAAGATAATTTGAATTTTTAATATTACAAATTTGCCTGGTATAAATTCTAGATAAGATCATATTGCATGCTCATATTTCAATAAATATTTAGCTTTAAAAAAATATTTCAGCCAGACAGAAGATATATTTATTATGTAAGTGCCAAATAGGGCAGTATTCCCAAAGATGGATTCCTATCATAAAGGTGTTTCTATGGGAAACTGACTGCGCAATATTCTTGTTCCATTCTATAAAAACCTAAGACTAGAAAGAAAACAAGAACATTAAGACCCACACCACTGTTTTTAAAATGAAAACCCTTTACTTGTTATCAATCTGTTAATCCCCAAATCTGTTAACATTATTCTCATCGATCTAAACCATCGTTCAATTCAACGGAGAGAGAATATTTTTGTAATTGTTTTATATTTTTTGTATTGTTTCAGATTTCGAGATTATGATGTCAATATATGTTTTAAGACCTTCTGAACACGTTTTTACTATTTTTGGAGTGATGTCCGTCCTTCTATGTGTCTGTGGTCAATTTCTTATGTACACGATAATGACCACACATATTAATGGGTTTTCACGAAACTTGATATCCGGCTTTGTCATCACACAATCTAGAACGAGATAGAACTTTTAGAAATTCGAGCGAAGACTTGAAATTCATTTGAAATTTTATATTTTTTTAACATGGCATCAGGATAAAATTTGACATAATCATGCATAAAAGGGTTTATTTATGGTTCAATAATTACGAGACTTAATAGTTTCAATCATTATTGCGAAAAAATAGCCGCGATACAATTTTTTTTGTTCGTGACGTCATTCGCTCCCATCCTGGGAAAGTTAACTCCCCCCCCCGGAGGGGGTTACATTGTCAAGTATGATATCAATCGAAATATTTTTTTAAGCCCTTTAAAGTGAAGGGTAACACTCTATAATTGTTATCATTTTGACCCACGATACCGATTCAAAAATTTCTTGTAAAATTTGAAATAGAAAAAAGCTACTAAAAATAGATTCTGGTATGAGAAAATAGAGTTGAGTCATACTCTACTGGTTAATTTCTATTGCAAATTCGCCCTCTACAAATTTTAACCAAAATCATTGTATAAGTTCACATTTCAATACATTGTGATTTAAAAAAAAAGTGTTTTAACCAGGCAAAAGATATATTAGGCAAGAGCTAAATATGGCAGTCATGTCAAACAGGGGTGCCTTTCGAGGGGACTAAAAAAAGTGCCGCGCAGGATTTACATAACTTGCTAGAAAAGACCTAAACGTAGAAAGTTGAAACGCAAAGGACTTTTGCGTTCAAAGTAAAAAAAACCTTGATTTGAATCGAAATTTTTGATAAAGTCACAAAACTATTTAAATGCGCTATTTTACAATTTTTCCTATAGTCGGAAAAAGCAGTGACGTCATATATATGGTTAACGTTTAGTGTAGAGCCCCTTTTTCTTTGATTTACCACTTTCCTCTTTGCAGTGTCAGTCCTGAGTATTTAGTCACCTGATACACTGCGAAATTTTTCTACTCCTTTAAAATTCATTATCCACAGTCTATTTCTATAAAATATAGAGTATTTCGTATTGCTGACTGTTGACACCGTAGGACCCCCAATTCACTATGACATTAAGAGATTGATCCGTATCCTTAGTCCGCATCCTTAGTATGTCCTAACTTCGCGCATTCAGCCAATTTTAGATATAGCTACATTTAGCTAGCATAAGCAGCTGGTCGAAAATTAAAAAAAAGATGCAATTTTTAATGATTAGGCTTTACTAAAATTTTAACCGAATCCTTAAAGCACGCTTCAATTGGAAATATTCACCGACATCGAAATGTGCTTTAAAATGTAATTTTATTTCGGTAACTTGGAATACTGTCATATGCTATCTCATTTAAAAGCCTATATTTTGTTCTATCCATTAAACCAACTCAGCATTGTGTTTACTTCCCCATTTTCCGTATTGATTCCAGCCGTGCTTCCCCCCCCCCCCACACACACACACTTCTATAAATCCTGTTAAAACAACCATGAAGAAATGCAATATAATAGGGGCTTTCCAGGTAAGTACATTCTTTCCGCGCCCCCTTTGTGGGACGCGCCCCACAGGTTGAGAATAGCTACATTAAACGACTAGACTTATATTTAATATATGTTATTTTCTAAATATCTCCTAGGGAAATATTCCATATAATGTGGTGGGGTTGAGTATTATTCACACAATATCTTCTGAAATAGCTTTTGCTAACATTGCAGAAAGGAATTTTAACATATATTCGCATAGCATTATTTTTTCAAGTTTTTCAGCCCCTAAGCATTTTGCCATCCGAGAAAAGTGCCGCATGTGCTTTCCCCACAAGCCGGCCTTTCCCCTCTGAAAACTTTATAGGGCAGTTCAAACTATAATTTTCCGGCATATAGACTAAACTACGATTATAACAATTCAAACTTTAATTATCATTCTCACCTATGAGAAATTTATATAATAATTGTTTAACGCATTTTCGTCTTTCCAGATCCGCTAGACGCCCCCTGATGACTTAGAAGGCTAAATGTTTGCATGCTTATAGTATAAACTATAGAATGTAACCAAACAAAGTCATATTTCTTATTCCTCCGGGGAGGAGCGGAGAAGCAAGGTTGAAAATGTCATTAAAATGTAGAACCTTCAATAATGGTAAATAAATAATCATTTCGGACGTAACTTTTTATTAGGAAACGAATAATACCAACTTTAAAACCCTGCCATAAACTGTTCTTGAGATATTACAGAATTTTTTAACACTTTACAACAACGTTGAAAAGTGTTTATGACTTTGTTCATTCTGTCTGTCCGTTAGCACGATAACTGCCGTAAAAATAACTTTATCAAAATGAAATTTTAGTATGTTGTTCAGACAGTCTGTGGGACCTATGGGAATATAAATGAATAATATCACCCAATTAGTTTTGGATTGAACCCGGGTTGAAAAAATGAAATACATTGAACGCTATGGGACTGAATTTTTCAAACATTTTTTAAGCAAATTTAAAATTCACAAATTCCTTCGAAAGCTTTATGAAATATTCCAATTATCTCGTAAAATATATTAAAAAAATTTCAGCAAAATATATTCATTAATTTTTTAAATAAAAATTAAAATAATAATTGCACCCTTCATATCGAGAGATCAGGTGACCATTATATAAAGTGATCACGTGATCCACTTCAAAGTAAAATATGGCATCCATCTTGTGTCAAAATCGTGATATTTATTCTTCTTAATGCATATTGAGTGTTGTATCCGCCCTAAAACTGCCTTATTTTTGTTTAAATCATGTGCATCAATGTTCTGAAACAACACAATTACAATACATTTGAGTTTAAATGATCATCAGACTTTGCCTATTTCTACAACGAAGCCCAATTTTCATTTATGGAAAATGTAAACACCAAAATATGTAGAATGAGTTGTATAAGAATTGCTGCATTTCTTTAACGCAAAATTATTTAGTTCATGGAGTCTGCAATATAACTGATATGAATGAAACATTCATTGCTTTTACACAAAGAAGACGATTTTTTCGATGAAGTTTTAAGCATAGAGTTAAATTACTTGTACCTCCATGATTTTAAGTTTTTAATTAAAATAAACTATTATTGTATTGTGATGAATGAAAGGAATTTAAAAGATTTATGAATGAAATGCTGCTTTTATATAGAGACAATTTATCTTTCGATGACGTCATTTGAATAAAATTAATTTGTTTTCGATGAAGTTTTCAAATATAATAAATTATTGTAGTGTTATGATAATTTTTAAAATATTGCCTAGGAATGTATCGCATTTTAGAGATGGTTGTATAAAATTGCATTAAAGTTGGAAAGTGTTTCATATTCAATGCTTTATGCATGATTGATCTTTCTTGTTTTTAATGTGCAGTATTATGCAATAAAGTTTATAAACATCATTGTTCTGGATCTACATCGCTCCATTCACGGAGGAAAATAATTTTTGTAATAGTTTTGGACTTTGACGACAAAGAATTCGCCAGTTATTTCACCGATATTAATTAAATATCCATTACATTTTGATGAAGATTTTTTACTTGAGTATAGATAAGGTATTCTGTTTGAGCTAATAAGTTGAAAAATCTGATGTGGGCAGCACATGACTTTCCCTGCAGACTTATATCCACGTTCTCTTTATTTTAATTAAATTTATTTCACTTTTAATTCAATTTTCGTTCTCATTCGGTAACCCGACTTATTTTCAAAGGTGGCGTAGAGAAAATACGAAAAACTAAAATATCTCAAGAACGGCTAGTCTTAATGTAATGGAGTTGGTCTTATTCTTTTCTTCGCTAAAAATTACTTATTAAACAAGCATTTAATGGATATATTTGAGCATACGTAGTTCTTTAGTTTAGATTTTGACGATTTTTGAGGGCCATTTTGCAAAAAAAGGCAGGTTATTTTTTTCCGAATCATACTAAAATCTAACCAGCACCAGAGTGTCCCACGAATGACTCATCTGCCGATATTTGATTTGGGTGCTTGAAGTTCGTCGTTTGTTCCCCATCCTTGGAAGTATGGAAATATTTCTCTTCTTGCGAAATAAAATATCCACTACCAAGTATATCATGAAATGCATCAACTTTGGAAGTATGGAAATATTTGCCCGATAAAATATCCCCTCCCAACCATTTAACATATGTATTTGAAATGCAGATGTGTTCGAGAATAATTTGAAATTTTAATTTTTCAGTTTGCTTGGCGATTCCCAAACTTTCTGACAACATGATTCGTCAAAAAGCTGTTAAGGACACGATTCTAAGCGGATACGACCAAACTATTCGGCCTACTAAAGAGGGATCCAACACAACTGAAGTCGAAACTGCGTTGTTACCAATACAGATTGTCGAAATTGTAAGTAAGCGTGCTATATACACTTGATTCGAAAATTTATATTTCTTGTCGAAAACCACAATCCAGCTTTGGGAAAGGCATATAAAGATGTATTTAGAATCAGTAATTCTCTTTGCAAAATTCATTAGACTGATTTAGATGAAGTTTTTGTGTGTGAGGGGGGGGGCATAATACAGCAATACTGTATCAAAATCGCTCCTCATGAGATCGCTACTGTAACGTATCGACATCAACAATATTCTACGAAATTTTCCGATATAGAAATTTTAATACCAATATATGTTTTAGGATCTCCTGAACACGTTTTAACCATTTTTAGAGTCATCTCTGTCTGCCTGTCTGTCTTTTATCTGTGGTCTATTTCTTGTGTAGACGATAACTGCCACAAATATTAATAGATTTTCACGAAATTTTATATGCTGATTTGATACTAAATGATCTAGAACTAGAGATAATTTTTTGAAATTCAAAGAAAACTTCAAAATGTATTCGAAATTTTATATATTTTTTTAACATGGCAGCATAGGATAAAATCTGGCAAAATTATACATAAAAACGATTATTATAGATAATTCTATTTGAAGAGTCAATACATTGATAAACTTTACAAATAGAATTATTTAGAATTTGTAGGATAAGAAAAGTTATTTTAATTTTAATACCAATAAATCATTACCTTTTACTTCATGTAATTCGGCTCAAATATTTCGTAACGTCATTAAAATTCAGTTATTTCGAATTTATAGATTATATAATAAAAAATTTCAACAATTACATAATAATAACCTTATTCAAACTAGCAAATTATATTATTACACATTATTTTTGGTAAATAATACATTACGTAAGTTTAGGGTAACTGAACGTTGTTAAAAGCATCTAATTTTGGTATTATTGCTATAGTGATAATTTTCCTTACCTGCTACTTTTAATTCACTTACTGCTACTTTTGGTATTTATTTCTAAGATTACGCAATTCGCAATGCATGCACTTTCTAACAGGCATTCTGCAAGAAGATGAATGCAATGCATCTGTGATGTGTCTTATCTAAATTCAAAAATTGATTAAAATATTCTATTGTTAATTAGATTAATAATTTATTAAATTATTAAAATATTTTATTGGTTTAATTGA